>CM060951.1:163061287-163661287 GCA_030765055.1 Mantis religiosa | reverse complement strand
TCGTCTGTGTGTAACATCTGCTGCGTCTCTTTCCTTTGCGTATTCCATTTCCTACGCATAATGATAAACCATATTTGTACATATACAGAATTTCTAAAGAAGTACGATGTTGATGATTTTACACTGCGAGGTAGGTAGATAATCTGATTTTTAAACCAAACATGTGCTCTACAGTGTGTTCGAAAAGAGTATGGAAACCCCAAAGCTGACAAAACATTTCATGAAAGAGGTTATCTCCCCATGGTTTTTATTCCTTTTTCATTTACTCTACTCATACCTTTAGACACATAAAGGTACTGGAGTCACTAAAAATATGATTTGTCTTTCTTTTTTGTTCCAATTATTACTCCTTTTACCGTAGTTTTACCAGAGAAGATTAATCACCAAATATTTTAAGTAAAAATATAAAGATTATACGCGCTGTCCATTTTTATCTGTGATTTTACCGCGCAAAATTTAACGTCATCAAAAGCATCGTTGTTAAAGCAAGTTTATATACGATACCCATAGCGGCGGCTTGCGATCGTATTTGATGTGCTGACAGTAGCTATGAGGGCTCCCTCTACCCCCAGGTAAATATTTTAATATATTTTGATATCTATTTACTGTGCATATTTCAAAAGTTTACAGTTTACAACTTATGGCTGCATTTGTCTTTGCGTTGTTACTACCTGGGCTTGCATGACACCCTAGTCTTTTGCGCTGCCTGGTAGCTCTTAATCTCCACCTAATTTATTACTTAATTAGTCCCTTTCTTCCCCCTCCTCTTCCTTTCTTACAGTTTTTTTAAATTTCTGGCCATTTTTCTTATACTTTCTGCAAGAACTCAGCAATACTTCTTACCTCCTTTTGCTCCCTAATATAGCTCTTCTCTACTTTCTCCCATTTTACTTCCCAAACCTTTTATTCTCCATATTGCAACCTCGCTGTATTCTGTTACATAGTGTTCTATGCTCCCCCCCCCCCCCCACACACACAATTCACAAATCCGCGTTTCCAATTTATTTTTATCTTTTTGTAAAATTGTAATGATTTCATATTTTCTAAATTTTTCCATATCTCCTGTCTTTCTATATCTTCTATTCTACATTAAACTAATTTACCCACATCCCATGTATTCCTTTCCTCTAATATCCATATATCTCCCATTCCTATTTTTTCCATAATTCTTTCTATCTCTGCCCACCAACTACTTGAGTTTTCTAACCTCTTTTGCTGTCTTATGCATAATTTCATAATTTCCCCTCCTTCTTTAACCAAACACCTATATAAAATTTTTATTATTCTTTGCATTATTATTTCATTTCTTCTTGTCTTTCCTAATTATACTAAAGCTACTTTCCTAGGAGCTGACCTAGTAGCTAGAGCCTAGTAGCTCTTTACAAAACCTTCTGTAGTTTTGGTCCACCATTTTTTTTTTTTTTTTTTTTTTTTAACTTCTGTGTCCCCCAGATCTCCACTGCATACACCATTTTGGATTCAACTAGTGCATCGTACATTCTTTCTAACCATTTGGTTGTCATTCCCAGTTTATATTTGCATATTCTTATGCCATTTATTTCTGCCCTTCCTTTTGCTTCAAGTAATCTCCTGCGTCCTCCCCAATTTCCATTGTTATTAAGCCTTACTCCTAAGTATTCAAATTCATTGACTACTTCTACCCTTTTTCCATTTAACACTTTTCAGCATTTTTTAGTTTAACTCCCTTCTTGAAGACCATAACTTTCTGCTTATTTGTGTATATTTTTATTCCCCAATCTTCACAAAATTTCTGGATTTCATTTATTGCCTTCTGCAATCCTACCATAGTTATAGATCCTACCATAAATCATCCGCAAATAGCACTCCAGGAATTTTTTGTTTGGTATTATTGGACAGTGGCGACTTCCTTCTTTAACCTGGCCTATTATCTCATCTATAAATAAGTTAAATGAAATTGGACTCATTTTGCATCATTATCTTAGGGCTATTTTCTGTTCTGTCATCTCTGTAATTACATTTTTTCCCAGCTTATGCAAAACTTCAACCCTTCATAGATTTTCTCTGCTTCTTTTATAAATGTTCTACTTACCCCTTTCATCCTCAATTTCCAAACTTAAGCTTTTCTGTTTATCGTATCAAAAGCTCTCTCAAAATCTGCAAAGAACATATATACCCTTCCTCTCAAAATACTATTTCAGAGGTGGGACTGCCCGCGTAATATAAAGGTGCGTAGTTTCGCCTGCTGCGTAGATACGATAACTGTTTTTTTAAAAAAGCTACTCGTATATACTGCAATGCAATGCAAAGCTAATTAGGGCAGCCATAAAATTATACCATGAAGAATATACGAAATGATAAGTCAATGAACATCTGTTGTTTCTATTGTAGTAGACATATATGCATATTGTAAACCTGTCACATAAATATTTCAATTTGATCTCAGTTCTTTTCTATCACCCACAGTTTCCTCACAATAAAACTTCATTGCAAACCGGAAGATTCCAGAAAATGTACTAGAATTAAAAAATAAATTCGTGTTACAATATATACAAAGCTTTTATCCAAGTCTAAGCAAGAAAATATTACTAGTACAGAGTCTTATGTGTCCATTTTCTTATATTTCTTTTCTCTCTTACCCTTAAACACTGTCTGCGAGAAGTAGGCTTGAGGCCCTTCTGTCACAACGTTATTTATTACTTCTAGATTGCGACCAGTCACTTTATAGCCTCCAGTATCTTTCTCTTGCGAGTAATTGATCCTGTATCTTGGAAATATTTGATGCACCTATTGGTTTTAAAATACATAAGGATACCAACAGTAATAGACACTTTAAGAGTGAGAATGACAAAACTTTTATATCGTATACTGATAAGCCTAAGACGTTTATGTTGCAAACAAAAGTATGTCAATTTGATGGTATCTGTATACTTTTGACAACATTACGCTCCGAGAGACTTCTCTAAATGCTGGATAGCTGTCCATAGACTCCTCTATACGCGGTTTAAATTATATTTATATGTCACACCAACTTTAATGCCGGCATGAAAGTAGCATTCAACCATGAAGATGTGGTGATCTGTGTTCATATCCAGGGAAAGCTGGTTGTATTAGTTGCCAGCGCAACCACAGAGCGCTGTAATTTGTTTACTGTTGCCCAAAATTTACCGCTTCTTCTCCGTAGAGGGCACGATGATTTCAGGATAGACTTACCAGTCAACTATGACGTCATTTTTGCTCAATCGGAGGGCGGGAAATAACGAATAAACTGAAAACAGTGTATAAACTTTATTCATTCCATAGAAAATGTTTAATTTTGATTTTTGTTGTACATAAATGAAAACACTTTCGTATGAATTATTGTTGATGGAAACATCAATGTAGGAATTTTAGATACTTTAAGAGAAAACAATGATTTAGAAACAGTAGTGGTTGACATTCACCTGACAAGTTATTGGGTTGTAGTTAGGTTAATTACGCAAAGTAATGCAAATGACAATAAATGGATCCACGCACTCTTAAACATGCAACACACTTTCAGCTGTTGACACATACCACGGATCAGCATCAGCGAAATGAGGTATAAACAGAGATTTGGCCTGGCACAGTTAAAGATAATTTTTGGTGTCTGGATGGTTTGGGCCTGTGCATTTGGTACTTAGTTGCAAGGTACATGGTCGAGTGCGTGCGTTATGAGCAGAGTATGCGTGCGGTTCTTCCGGTTGAATACAACACAAATTCGAGCAGCGTACTCCGTTCACTACAGCACTACAGCGTCGAGCGTAAATCTGACCACTGTATTCGGTTGAATACAATACACATTTCGAGTACTATACCCTAATAATTTCAACGTAAATTAGAGTACTGTACTCATTTGAATAAAGCTGACATTTGAGCGCCATACTCAACTGAATATAACAAACTTGAGCTCATGTATTTCCTATAATTAACAGAACTTCGTAAATTTTCAGAGCTTAATGATTGTACGATTATAAAGCTTACTATTTCACTTTTCTTTTAAATTCTACCATTAATTCATAGTTACATGAATAAGTTTCTTCCGGTAAATGCCAATTAAAGTATAAGACTCTTTGTATTAACTGTACTAACTGCTGTCAGGGTAAGATAACCCGTTACTGTATATGCCTATTTTAAAAAATTCAAAGCTTTACGAATTAATTGTGCAAAACCAATCAACACGTTCAAAGGCAAATTGATCTCTCACACATTTATTGTTCTGTAAATGAAACTGAGCCCTGCGCCGTGGCGTAGCAGGCTAAGGCAGCATGCCTTGGTCCCTGGCCACGGAAAGCGGCCCGGGTTCGATCCCATACATGTGGTGGGGATTTTAGGTCCCGGGTATAGGAGCGGTGCCCACTCAGCATCGTGGGGAAAATGAGGAGCTTACGCTAGGTAAGCGGCCCTGGTCACGGAAACCAACGTTCCGGCTGGGGGATGCCAAGACGCTGACCACATCTCCTCCCCGTATCGGCTGGATGATCGTCCACCTTTGCCGTGCGTAAGTGGGCGTGAGGCCGGCAGCCGGGTTGGTGGGCCTTGGCCCTCTAACGACCGTCGCGCCAGTGGTTAACTTTAACTTAAATGAACCTGAACATAGAAAACAGGTAGCAAGTTTCCACCTTCCAGGTCTTATGGTAGCTATACGATGAAATTTCTGGCAAAGAGAAGGCAAGCTCGCGTTTATCTAAAACTAAATAAATTTATAATAAAAATTGCTAAATATTATAACTCCAAACAAAAGTAATGTCATCCTCTACCCTCTACTCATTTGTACTGAATATACGGATTATCATACTAAAAGATATTTTCCTTTCTTCGTCTTCTTCACCTCATCGCTAGTAGTATCGCTTATTGTAGTGCTATGGGATTCTTGTTTCTCTATCCCTCCTGAGGATACGAAGCTCTGGTTCGTGATACTGATGCCTGGTGTGAGGGTGAAGGAAGTGGATGATTGTGTGAGGGCGAGATGAGTGATAGGAAAGATGATAGAGGAATTGGTGGAATACTGGTGGGGGAAACTGGAAAACCCGAAGAAAACTTGCTCCAGCGTCTTGTCTTCCACCACAAATCTTGGGCCGCCTTGGTGAGAGCCAAGCGGACTAACCACTCAGCCATGGTGCGGCCTATTTTCTTTTCCATTTCATTTTAAGCAATCCATTAGAAATTTCGTTTAACTATAAAGGGAACAATAGGCAAAATATAAGGATTCGCTGGAATATGCTGGTTTTATTATTCCAGACTCATTCCATGCAATTACAGAACAATAAATAGATAACGTCAGAACCTTAGTATTGGATAAATCGAGCCATATCAGAAATCGCTGATGTTTCAAAAGGTTAATGCAAATAACTTGTTTGTAATTGAACTTTTGAATGGACCAATTTCGTTTGCATTTATAAGCAAATTTGTAATTTAGAAGGATTTATCTGTATTAAAATTAACTAGATAGAAACATAGGCTATCACTATTAATGATACAATTGAAAATATTTTCCAATTAAGCAGATGTGTTGATCGAATAAAAGCTGCTTACAGGGATAAGCCAACCTTAGAGCATGTGCCCTTAAACTTGCTACTTCCTCCAACCAATGGCCAAGGGTAAAAGAGAGACTACTAGTAGTCAAAGATTGGTGAATGTGTACGTACACTTTTGATTTCCTGTACGTAAGAATGACATATATCGCAGTGCCGTCACCGAAACTCCGTAACTACGATTAGTGGGCCAAGGACGTTATTTCTACGTCTCCTCTCTTGCCTTACTTGAGCTCAACTGCGTTAGAATAACTTCAAAATCCATGAATGCACTCTAGAAAGCCATGCGCATGTAAAATATGAGTTTATTTACACATCCGATTGCGTAGGTGGTAGGTGTTGAACTATGCATTCATTCAAATACTTGATATGGGAATTTCACTGCACATAGGGTTATGAGGCGTTCGGAATATAAAAATACATTTTTTTTAAAAAATATGTGTCTTCTTGGAGGTGTGATAACATCTTATATGTTACAGGTGAAATGTAGACATAAAATTTTCGAAAGAGTCCTTATACTTCCCAAAAAGTACATGCTAAAGAAGTAAATCTACAGGATTGAGAAATTGATTTCAGTGCAAAATACACAACATGTGTTCTTCATTACATACATAAGAGCCGTTATGAGTAGCTGGCATGCCAATTTATAAGAGTACTCACTCAACTGTTTGATGTCCACATTTCCTTCGAAAGCGCTTTTCTACCCTAAATTTGGGTCATCTTCAGTAAAGTCTGCTCCAACTACTGCTTGATGACGATCGTCTACCTCTCCAAGAAAGTTGAGGCTCCACCCCTTGAAGGTTTCCTCATTTCTGATGCCAACTTTTGGAACTGGAACATTGGTGCAAATCTTACTGGGCACAGATGATTGGTTGTCACCTGTGATATTAATAGTTTGAAGCTGCATAGTTTCTGGGTGTGAGGAAATTAAATTATTGGATGTTTGTTGAGGCAAATGTACTTGCTCTTCTATCTCCGTCCCTGGTTACCAGCTGACTGTTGAAGTAGATGTACTTTCTCTTCCATCTGCTTCATGGGTGTCCTAGATTGGTTGAAATCTGAGTTAAACTTAACTTGACCTATAGTATATATGTTTTCATAATGGTTTATTAAGCTTCATCTGTGTTGACTGTATTAATTTGTTTAATAAATTGTAGAACACTATTAAATGCTGGTATATCAAAATTCAAAATATTTTCTTTTCCACTTCGAGTGGTTCCTCTCGTTGTGGGTTGTATTTACAATCACACGATGCGGTGACATATCTGAAGAAGGATTCGCCCCTTCGTGAGGTCTACGCCCTACACGCGCAAAAGTTTCGCGCTCCCTCGGTGTTGCGACGCATATAGAAACCAAACCTTACCTTAATGTAGAAGCGATGAACCTTTCGTCTAAAAGCCGCGAAGATGAAGTTCTCGAAGATTTCTATAAATCCTCTCTCCGGCAGCTGCGGCGGGCGATGAGATGTGAAATTTCTCAGGCGTGGTATCGACACAAAAGGGATTTTGGGCAAATATGGAATAAAATAAATAATACCGTTCTACTTTACTTGGAATTATATTTCTCGACATCATTTTCTTCTTTACATGCAACGTCTTCCACTGATGCATATAGCCCTTTACTATATTTCAATTTTCTCCTTTTATTTATAAACGATGTAACGGTTTTATACGTCTTCGACGTATATTTTGAACGTTTACGAAACGTTCATAAATGATGAACTCCAGTAACTTCTAATAGTTTCAAAAAGTCTTTTACCGGAAACGCATCTAACCTCTCCGAGAGTTCAAACCAAAAGAAAAAAAATAAGAATAAAATCATTGGTTCTTTTTTTCTGTTTTGGTTGCTAAGTTGCCGTAATACTTAATTCTGATTGGTCCAAAGTCACAATTTGGGATTTCAATAAATCTAAGCATTTGTTGCATCATCTATATGGCCTGCTTGGTTATTATCATACGGTGAATTACAGATGGCCATGTTTACTTAATATGTCCATATATGCAATATCAACTTCACACTATTTAGAATATAAATCTTTTCCCAAATATCCAGTTCACTAACAGATTGTACATGTTTTAATAGTTGTATATTTTGACAAATTCCGTGGCTACATTTCCAGAGGTGATTTCCCACCGCTGACTTATCTATCTGTTTAAGTTTTATATTTCTCAAGTGCTCCATTTGACGAGTTTTAAGACTTCTCCTAGTGCTTCCAATATAGTATGATTCCCAGTTATTACAAGGTATTTTGTATACTCCAGATAATTTAAATTTGTCCATGGTATTCCTTAAAGGTTCCTTTAGTAAATTCTTGAGACTGAAGTTAGTTTTGGGGCTAATTTTCTGTTACACTTTTCAAAGATTCTTTTACATTTATTAAAGGCCCAAGGGTGATAAATAAAATTCTTATATGTAACTTTAGTTTCTGGTTTCTTTAAATAAGTATTTAATTTTATGTGATTTTTGTATATATGATCATGAATAATTTTAAGTATGGTTGTTTTCTTAATACTTTGTCAATTCTTCTTAATTCTTCTTTAGCCGTTTTATGTATACTTAATCGTTATTTATTCAAACACGGTTATTTTGTTTATTGCCTTGGATTTAAACATTTGTAAATTTGAATTCGTAATTGTTTCCTTTCTAAACTTGTGCTATTCAAAATATTGCAGCTAATTTCCTGCACGGGGTCAGAAAGATATATAGTAATTTTTGGCTTATATTTTAATAAAAGCAATCCAACATTCTTTTGCTCGGGTCTCCGTCCGTCCATGCTGCTGAGAGGCTATATACGCCCAAAGCTTTGCTGTGTGCCCACCCAAAACAGGTTTTACGCAGAAACGAACTTTTGATTGGATTATATGAATTGTGAAGAAAGAAGTTCATGTAACAGTAGTTTAATTGCACACCATCACAGAGTTGCACCGTGGTTAAGATAAAGTTACTATTGTTCAGACAGTAATTTTGCGATCATATAACTCTGGTCTTAAAAGACAAAAGTTTTGTGCTTATACATGGCGTATGATCGTCTACTTTTTCCATTCATTGTTATATTAACTTCTTCGTTCATTGCTAACGTTATTTGTCATTTCACTAACATAAATTTAAGGTAAATGGGATATTCACAGCTGTATAAATTAGGATAATCTATGCACAAAAACAGATTTCGAACGGGTTGCATCAGAAGTGTCGTCTGTGTCCCGTATTTGGGAGGCCCTGGTTCGAATCCCGTGGCTAAGCGAATGGTCGGTAGATTAATTACATCGCCCGAATTTCCTGCCCCTCCATTTTATCTCAATTATCATTTCACTTCATCCCTCATCTGGTGTTTTTTCCCCAAGGTAGATCTGTCGGCGGGAGCCTTGGCGGTGCATGGCGAGATGATATGCTCTCAGGAACACTTTTTCCTCCGTTGGGACGAACTTCGGTCTCCGAGCCGTTTTGGTGGTCCGATTCAGGAAAGTGGCTACGGAATGCCGGTTGTGTGAGCGCGCCTGCAGTATCCCTTGCTCTGCGGGTTGGGGCGGCGTCCGGTTTCCGAACCGACCTCGTGACAGTTTCGGAGCCACAGTAGGTGGGATGTCGACTGTCCTAAGTCCACTGCTGGGAAGCTTCTATTCAGTAATGTGTAGCGATACCTCCCTCTGTACTTTAGTGAATACTTGGGGTCGGTTCCCACTGTCTCCACTCACATCATTCTCCCTCGCGGGGTTGCCCCACTTAGGGCTCAGGTATAAAAGACAATTCTAGTCGGGATGCCGAATCCTCTCCAAACATTGTAATCCAATAGAATCCTCGGCGGTACGGAAGTCTCCACCTCTGCAATGGCTACCATATCTACTGAAGGAAACATTACTGCTATTTCAGCAGCTTTCCGCAGAATCTGACTTCTGCTAAACAGATATTTTGGTCATTGTCCACTATATAACAGAAAATGTGGTATATTAATATGGAGCGCCTGTCGGCGATAAACAGGTAGTTGCACTGGCCTGCAGCAGTTCAGTATTGCATACAGATGGATCGATATACTACATGTTATGACATTTTCCTGCCACCAACTTGATTAAAGCTGTTTTTTCCCTTCTGTAATCATTCTACAGTTACACCGTACGCAGCGATAGAGCATGGATATCACATATCGATTTGTGGTCACCATAACAACCCATTTGTTGTCTAGTAGATGGGATTTTGGGCTTATATGACTTAGATTAATTCGTGTGCATATTTTTCAGATAAGTATACTTCAGCAATTCGAATTTCCTGCTAACCTACTTTGTGCTATCGGCAGGACCTTTGGAAACCTTTCAAAATTTCCACAAATAAAACAAAAACAATGGCGTTTCGAGCTAAAGACACTGTTGGAACCAAAATAGTAATTGATGATATTATCTTAGAGCAAGTTACGGATTTTAAATACTTGGGAACATATGTCACTTAGAAATATGGAAATGATTTTAAAAATAAATTACCAATATTTCAGCAAATATGCGGAATAATAAATAGAAGCCTCAAAACTAAAACCAGAAAAGAAACATGGATGAAATTTTATAAAGAAATGGCTGTGCCTGCTTTTCTTTTTGGTTCTGAAACATGGACCTTAACAAAAGACAAAAACAAGTTACAGGCTACCGAAATGAGATTTTTAAGAGCAGTAAAGGGATGTACTCTTTTAGATAAAATTCCAAATGAAAAAATAAGAGAAGGTTTAGAAATAAGTTATTTAGAAGAAAAAAAATAGATTATAGAAATGAATGGAGCTAGCATATTGAGAGAATGCCGAGAGATAGGATCCCAAAAAGAGTTATAAACTATAAACCTATAGGAAAGAGACATCCGGGAAGACCACGAAAACGACGGTCAGACATGTTTTAAGCCGGAACAAGCAGCATTGCCTAGCCCTTGGAGTGAAGAAGAAGAAATTGTGTAGGCGATTGTAACAACAGACTGCAGGATTTTGACAGGACCTTTGGAAACCTGAGCGGGCATAATTTATCTTTACCATGGGAAAAGGGAAAGCGACATTGAATTAGGTCCAAAACTGGAAAATTTGACAATTGATCATAAGTGGGGATAGGTACCAGCCAATGGAAAATTAATATTTGTTCACGTGATTTTTCAAACTACAAAAACTCTTAGAGTGGGAGAATTTAAAGCAATGGCTGAATGTAAATTTTCCTTATAAGAACACTCTGGTCCTGTGATCTCCACGAGACGAACGCAAATTCGGTGTCCTCTAACAAATCCGCGTCCGCATCATGCACCAAGGACAGTCGTGCTAGTGAGAATTAGTGCAATGCATATATAAGGGATGTTATATATAGAAGTCAGCTGCACCGCAATATTATTTCTACACACCATATCACACTACTGACGCGGAATACAGTGGTACGGAACACAGCAACTCCGTGAACGACAACTTCACGGTGGCGAGTAGAGAAATCTTAAGGATAGCAGTAAACTTTCAGCTGCAAAATTCCAGCTGCGTTCTTCGTTAAACCCACAACGAGTCAGGACGCACCCATTCCTGAAGCTCAGATGAGAGTACTCACCAACGAGGTACAGCAAAAGTCACCTTGAACCTGTTTCAATCTCCCTATCCTTAATCTCCGCACGCCTCCAATCCTTAATATTGTGAGGCGTTGAGCACAAGGGAGAGCTCGACGTGGTTCGCTACGGGCAGGACCGCCTCAGGCTTCTGAACATATATGGGTGAATTTGCCATTACACAATTAAGCTCTTTATGGTGAGAACCGAAGGATATTGATCACTGTCTTCCCTATTATGTATCTGACATATACAGGATCTTCAAATGTATTACTTTTGATAAATTAAAAGTAAGACGCAGGAGAATCAAAATCTTACACATGAGGCCCCCAGTAGGATATACGGATGTTGTTTGAAAGAAAATATAGCATACCATAAGAAATCTCCAGCGATTATCTTTCTAAGAATTATAAATTTGATTATAGAATTCTAAGAAGCAAACATTATCTATAACCTGTTTAGATATTCACAGATACCAAGTTCCTGGGGTTAAATATACTATTATTTTCTCTATTTTAGGATTAGATGCATTAAGCAATTTTACCTTCAATTTAGACCAGGAGGTGCTTTATGTTTTCTAAAACATATGTGAACAATCGTAGCACATGTCCTGGTTGAACGTTTTCAAGAAAAACGGAAACACCCACCCTTCTCGACATGAATAACAAAGTGGAGACAGGATTCCTGTGATTTCCTAATTCCCAAAGCAGCTCTGGGCGATTTCTAAACACCTGGTACTTATAAGAGAGAAGTAATTGTAATTATCCTAAAACATACCCCATCAAGCTTAATCTACTCTTGTACGCAACTTTAAAGTGAGTAATTATTATTATTCAGGCCACAGCTTAGCAATGCTTTCCCAAATGAATTCTACGTTCCAGTCACAAAGCTTAATACTTATAGAAACTTTTTTAGCATAAAATCTTATGATTTGCATCAGCCTCGCCACAAATACAACATTTGTCTTATGAATATTTCATTGTAGAACATGCTTTACTATACACTGAAAGTATGTCCACCTTTTAAGGCACCCGGTTTACTGGGTGACTGGTATGGATGCTCAGCAATAGGTTGGGTGGAAGAGACCTACAACACTGAAGGATGAATTTTATTATTATGTGCTGCAAATACGAAGATTGTTTCAAAGACCCATACTGCTTAGCACAAAGCTCAACCCTCCTCCTAACTCTTCTTACTTACAGTGATATTTTCGGTTAAAAGAAAATTGTAATATTTAAACTTGAGCTGCCGCAGATTTTCTACATGCTCATTGTAACAACTAAGTGGTTGTGGTTGTAAAAGTAAATAAAAGAAAATGTACATGTGTTTCATTTCTTGAGCTAGAAGTCTATCTTCCCTTGCAATTCTCTCCTTTCAAATTGAATGATTTGGATTCATCATACGCATGCATCTTCATGGTTAGAAATACTTAAGTTTATGTCTACATATCACATAATCACATTACAAAAAGGTTTTATTAATTCCTTCTTTCCTTTGGATTATCTAAATTTATCTATTTCTTCATGAATAGGCATGTAAAATGTGTTTCAGCCAATCTAAACTTTTATAGTACACCAAGTTCAAATACTCTTCCCTATAACGTCAAATTACACAGAATGTTCGGGAATTTCGACTTCCTGTAACGACATGCGCTAATGTTTACTCTTTATTCTTTTGTCTTATTGTTGAGTAGGTGTTCACTTCTCACAGCACTGACACATTGAATACAGTCTAGCTGGCCTCCTTTAACAAATGTCTTATTGACTTTCGCCATAAGCTTGGTGGCCTCCTAGATGATAAGCGCTATTCTGGTAGGAAAGTACCATTGTATTTTATTTAGGGGCTAGTAGCTGATCTACTTAAAATGAATGCATTCTTTTCATCACTTATCTTATTTAACATTCGACATTATTGGTTCCGCTGAGTGTGAATTTCTTAGTTAAGGGGTGATATATATTTACCTCTTTCAGAAATATTATACTTCAAAAACCTGAAGCTCCATATCAGACACTTCATGTGGCAGTAGACACATATTAAAGGCAGAAGGAGAGTTTTCCAATAAGGATGGGATAGAGGCTATCTGCTACATCATTCGAAAAGGTATTCGTGACAATATTTATTGCACCAGGAGGATACAGGCAGGACCTAAGGGACTACAATTCACAACAAAGACACGTCGTCCAGCGATACGCCATATATCATTTGCTCTCTTTTGATGCTTCCATTCTCCCCGAGAGGGAGATCTCTTTGGGCTTTCAGATCTAAGGGTATGCAACAAAAATATGTAGGTATGTTACTTTCTCGCATATCCAGTGCCATTATTATGCCTAGGTCATATATGAAAAGCAGTTTCATTTATTATGTTAAATAAACTTCGTTTCTTAAGTCTGTTCATTCTAACCATGATCTTTTTCGTGCTCTTTCATGGTGGATAGGCAATTGTTGGTGATCATTTCTGTTCTGCTACCGGTTTCTAGTTCAGGTGGGCTTAGGAGCTACGCTGTGTTGATCAGTACGGGACAAATGTCGCAAATGCTTGTTAATTAAAACATTCTTTCTAACTTTAACAGACAGCAGCCTTTTCTGAGCCATCTTTGGTGGGTAGAATTCTCTGACTAACCCTTCAATATGACGCACAAGTTTGACACACGAATAGTCTAACACTTCTGCGCGTCACTGTGAGTGCATGTTTGCGGCCTGCAACCAACTGCGACACCTTCTCCTCACAGGTAGCATAAAAAGTCCACATTGAGTGAAGGTGAGAGGGGTCCCTTCACTCAGTTATTTTTCACATGAACTGAAGTCAGTTTCGGTATAACTTACGTGTATGGAAATATACTTATTTCAAATCGTTGGTTTTTAACTAATTTCGCTTGCTTTATCATAGTTCTATCTGGCGTTCGTGGAATTATATCCAATATTCTAGTTCCATTGTAACGTTTACTCTAAACTCATAACTCACCCACTCGTTGAACGCCATTTACGGATAGGGGACTATATCAGATGCGCTGAAGTGCTCCAATTGAAGTATTTCAAGCAATTAGGGTAGAAGAACGCTAAACTGGCTAGAGATATATCCTGACTTAAGTAAGGTTTCGCCATGATCTCTAGCGGTCATTCTTGGGAAACGCCCGCATCCTAGTCATTCTTTAATCCTGGACTCTACCTAAGTATACCTTTAATATTGTGCTTGAACCGCACAGGTAATTCAAAGTGGAATTCTTGCTAGCCTCTAGTGCTTGGTGTCCGACAATGGCACTAGTACTAGCACAGTAGCTACTTCATCATTTACTCCTTTATACTGGCACTTTGTTCACCACTTACCTCTAACCATGACTCAAGGAAAACATTGACAATAAAAGAAATCATTTGAGGAAGGTGAATATTGTCACCGAGGCATTGTCGAGCCGCAGCCGGCACGTGGGCGAGCGCCGAACGCTTGCCGAAAGAAAGAAAGAAAGAAAGAAAGAAAGAAAGAAAGAAAGAAAGAAAGAAGGGAAGAAAGAAAGAAGGGAAAAGAGGGAAAGAGAGAAAGAGAGAAAGATTGAAAGAGAGAGAAAGAGAGAAAGAGAGAGAGAAGAGAGAGAAAGAGAGAGAGAAAGAGAAAGAGAGAAAGAGAGAGAGAAAGAGAGAAACAAAGAGAGAAAGAGAGAGAGAGAAACAAAGAGAGAAAGAAAGAGAGAGAGAAACAAACAGAGAAAGAAAGAAACAGAGAAAGAAACAGAGAAAGAAAGTAAGAAACAGAGAAAGAAACAGAGAAAGAGAGTAAGAAACAGAGAAAGAAAGTAAGAAACAGAGAAAGAAACAGAGAAAGAAAGCAAGAAACAGAGAAAGAAACAGAAAGAAAGAAAGTAAGAAACAGAGAAAGAAACAGAAAGAAAGAAAGTAAGAAACAGAGAGAGAAACAGAATGAAAGAAAGTAAGAAACAGAGAAAGAAACAGAAAGAAAGAAAGTAAGAAACAGAGAAAGAAACAGAAAGAAAGAAAGTAAGAAACAGAGAAAGAAAGAAACAGAGAAAGAAAGAAACAGAGAAAGAAAGAAACAGAGAAAGAAAGAAGGAAAGAAAGAAAGAAGGAAAGAAAGAAAGAAGGAAAGAAAGAAACAGAGAAGGAAAGAAAGAAACAGAGAAAGAAGGAAAGAAAGAAAGAAGGAAAGAAAGAAAGAAGGAAAGAAAGAAAGAAGGAAAGAAAGAAAGAAGGAAAGAAAGAAAGAAGGAAAGAAAGAAAGAAGGAAAGAAAGAAAGAAAGAAGGAAAGAAGGAAGGAAGGAAAGAAGGAAAGAAGGAAAGAAGGAAATAAGGAAATAAGGAAAGAAGGAAAGAAGGAAAGAAGGAAAGAAGGAAAGAAGGAAAGAAGGAAAGAAGGAAAGAAGGAAATAAATAAATAAATAAATAAATAAAGAAAGAAAGAAAGAAAGAAAGAAAGAAAGAAAGAAAGAAAGAAAGAAAGAAAGAAAGGAAGAAAGAAAGAAAGGAAGAAAGAAAGGAAGGAAGAAAGAAGAAAGAAAGGGCACATTACAAAGAAACGGCCAGAGCTCTCTCCAACTGAGTGGCAACTTCATCATAACAATACACGGCCTCACGTTGCAAATCAAGGCATGCAGTTTCTGGCTCGATTCAACATTACCTGTGTACCACATCCACCTTAGAGCCCCAAGCTTACAGCCTGTGACCTTATTTATTCCTGTCACTAACGGCAAAGCTTAGGGGTATTCGATTTGAGAACTCTGAAGCAGTGCTCAATAAAAGTGAGGCGATTCACAAGGACCTCACAGAATGGTCTGCAGCAGTGTTCATGAACTGCCAGAGACGCTGTAAAAAGTGCATTGAAGTCGGAGAGGACTACTTTAAAAAAAAGATCATGTCAACATTGAATTACAGTAATAAACATCTGTAGAAAAAGTCAGTTTCAATCTTTGTTGATCAGCCCTCGTAATATTATATACGGGTGAGTAGAACTTTAGGACTATTGCCAAAGTGGCTACACTCAGCTATTTAGCACTGTTATTTGCAGAAAGACCCGTGTCTTAAATGTTAATCACATATGAGTAATTGTTGTAAGCATTCAGTTACCTTTAAAGGTACTAAAGGAAGAGTGTATTACATAGTACACAAACCTTTGCATTTAATATAACATAATGGGGCCACCTCATAAGCTACTTAAAACATCGTAAAAGACAAAGCACAATGTTGTTTTGAAGTTCATTTGTTTGCCAAGTGGAAATAAAATAGCGCGAATATTGCCTCCAATCACAGTCGCTGGCGTAGTAATACATTTCCCAGCTCTTTGTTTACATCTCCCTCAAAAATGATGGCGTCAGTATAGTACGCGGGCAATAGCACTCTATCTCTCTCTCCCTTTAAATCCCATGTTTCAATGATGATGGCGCCAGTATAGTAACGCGGGCAATACTACGCTTTCTCTCTCTAGTTCCCGTGTTTCAAGATAAACCATACACACTGTAAAAATATAACTTTTACAATTTATATAAGTAAATTCTGATGTAGTCACAAAAATAAAGAAACAACTTGAATTGTGGGCTAACCTCACAAAAGCAGCTGGAAATCTGAAGAAATATTTTTGTGGGAAGAATGAAAAATGTGCACACTTCTGTTGGAATAAGTATCATGGAAGCACTTAAGGAACCATTTTTGACGTCATCTGGGATTTATCGTCATAGCAGTAGCAAAAATACGGACGCGCTCTCAGTAGATTCTTAGAAATTAAGTACTTTCCCTGTTATACTGTACAGTTTCCTGTGCCCTCTCAGTATTATGTATACCAGAGGCAAAATGGTTTGGTGACAATTATTTATAAAATTCGCATTAATAATGTTAATTGGTGATGTTTTGTGGCTTTTGACCATAAATTCGCATTAATTTCGTGAAAATTTTCGGGAAGAATTAATGAGTAATGACATGGTTGAAATTGAAAAGTAACAGGAAACTAGGGTAGCACGACTGCTAAAACCCCCTGTTTCCAAATTAAAACATTTTATTTGAAATCAGTAATTACTAGGTAAGAAGAAAATAATGAAATATAACAGACCAGACATCTCCAAACTGCAGTATACAACAAGTTGTGATATTTTCGTTTTTCATACTTATTCTTCTTTATGTAACAACTAAGTTATTATATATGCAGAGATAGAGATAGAGAGAGAGAGAGAGAGAGAGAGAGAGAGAGAGAGAGAGAGAGAGAGAGAGAGAGAGAGAGAGAGAGAGAGAGAGAGAGAGAGAGAGAGAGAGAGAGAGAGAGAGAGAGAGAGAGAGAGAGAGAGAGAGAGAGAGAGAGAGAGAGAGAGAGAGAGAGAGAGAGAGAGAAATCTCTCGTGGTCAGTGATTGACATCGGCACTGAAGGGACTTTTCACAGAAATTTCGGTAAGAATCAGCATTTGCCTTCAATGCCAAGAGTGCTGTTACTACATCTAATCTATTATCCTTATCACCATGGCGTTGCTGTTCAACAATGTTACTAAGTTCTTTGTAACAAAGAAGCAAATCAGAATCACAAGTAACACCATTGATTTCAAATGCCTTTAGTTATTTTAATGCTGCCATTACATGATTTAAATCACCTATACTTGATTTAGTTACTAGCCTAGAAGTTTCAAACAAATGATTATGGCTTTTATGGTTATTTAAGAATCAGTTCCATTTACACAAAGTCATACGACAGCCAACTTTTAAATTCCGTTTCTATAACACTGGGATATGATATGATCTACAAGTGCACTTACTCTGATTACAAAGTGACCACTCAGTAATATTTCGCATTTATCTTTAAGCAAGTTAATTCGGGATAAAACAAGATGGGCCACAGGTTTTTGTTTAGATTGAAATTGTAATATTGGATGTGCTCTCGATCTGCAATTTTCAGAAACAAATGTTGCCTGTACCTTTACAATATTGGAGCATTTGGCATCCCAAAAATGACTAACAAATTTTGTGCAGAAACTGAAGGCTTTTCTTTCTTAGAAAAGAAATCGATAATTGTATAAAAATAGCTGGAATGTAAACTACTGAATTAAACCAGCTAGATTAGCGTGTCTCAGCGTGTTAACTTTCGGACATTTCGGAACACATTCTTAAGTCCTGAGGAACAATATTTTCATGTTAATGTAATGTCTGAGAGTGGCTTCCTAGATGTTCAGTTCCTTCTCTGCACCTTTATTCAGCCTAGTAGGAATTTCTGCTGTATACCATGTGGTATCCAATAAATACTATTTCCAGTTAGCATACCACAAACAGTTCTCAATATCGCGGACCAGTCGGATGCTGTGGTGTCATTCGATTTTTAATTTATGTCCTCCAACGTTAAGTAATATCGGACGATGAATGGAATGGGTGAAATGATGCTCAAATGAGCCCGGGGTCCATGGATCTTAGACTTACCCGACAGTCGTCTTTCAGATTGAAGGAAAACCCCGGAAAAAACGTTATCACGGTAACCCATCTTGAGCGATATTCGAACTCGGGACCTCTTGGACGTGAGGCAGACATGCTACCACTGCGCTACCGAGGCGGGCCGCTTAACTGTTAATTCAGTGCGCATGTGGCTTTGTTAAGTGTTAATTTTTATTTTGCTTTCGTTAAATTTGTAAACATTTTTTACGACCTCTAACTTCATGCTATGAAGATATGAATGTTAAATTAAAGTTATAATTATGCAATTTGTAATAATTGTAAATATTTCTATGCAGACTAAAACAATATAAATTCTCATTAATCGCTATAAAGTCATTACTCCCGATAAAAAAGGAAAAGTTCGCGAAAATTCGGGAAACAGATCGTTTAAAACCAAAACTCTTGACTCTGTGTCTGACTTAATACTTTTAAAACCCATTATACATATAAATATTTTTACAAATTGATCTTACTAAGCTGATAGATACATCGCTGCTTAAATTTCCTACGAGTAAACTAAGAGTTCCCCTGGAATAATAAAGCTTGCCGGCAATGTAAGTGAGAGTAATTTCACCTTATGCAGCAGAAGGATATCTCTGTAATTAACGCATTAGATACAATATAATCGCAGCTATATGAAACACAATGCAAGGAACTTCTGTCAAATAATCACGGCGCAGATAAATGCCACCTCATTCGGCCAATGGCGTTTGCTGCTTTTTTGCGGTCTAATAATGCTGAGTGAGCTACATTAAGTTCTGTTTTTCTCCATTACCGGGTTAAAAACCACTCTAGCTTCAAATAAGGCTCAAGGCTTTTAGAGAGGAAAGTGCTACAGAGGATTAAGAAAAGCATGCATCAGAGATATCCTGCCTTATTGTATTGTTGCCGGATGCTTTGAAAATGAAAAGGAGGCGCAAGAACACTCAGCGCTGAAAGCCTAAACTCTCAAGCGACGTTACTAATTTCAAGACAATGAGGTCTACAGAGGAAGCTGTATTTCGCATAATATATAACTAAAATCCACATTTAAACATACTTTTACTGTTCCTGTTTCAATACAACTGATTACTCCAAAGAGCATCTATATGAATAATTTCAGAGTAGCATAAGGTTGATACGAAACAACAGGTTTTTATTAGCTACATACAGCGACGTTCCCTAGCTAAATTTTAAACACGTAAAATACGAAGTAAGGTACATCTGTTCCACAGAGTCCAAATATAAATAAAACAACTGCAGCTTATTTTCCCTCTTCAAAGACAACGATTGCTGATTTAAAACAAACGAAAGTACTAAATAAGCCTTTTCCATGCGTCTAGTACAGAACCACACATTCTACATGTAGAAAATAATGGGAAAATGCAAGGAAATTGTGCTGCAGAGATGGTGATCATTACGTATAAAATAAATTCCCTGATTAAGTGCACAGCGAATACATTTAATTTGACAAGTTAGCAGCTCTAACTGGGTTGCTATTGGGGCTGTTCAATAAAGAATGATCATGATTTTTTACGGTCATAATTTTTCGCACTAAAATTCAATCTTATTATATTCCGTTAGCTTAATATGAAACAAACACGCCGTAGTAGTTTCATTGTTGGTATTCCTGGTTCCCCAATGTGAGAACCAGGCAAGTTCAGACATTTTCAGCATCGTCTACAACTGCAATGGAGGTAACACGCAAGGATCAATATGCGGCTTCGAAATTCTGCTTTCGTCCAAACAAATCTTCAGTTGAAGCCTATACAATGTTACAAGAGGCCTACGGAGAGTCTGTTCTTCCCTACAGCACAGCTCGAAGGTGGTTCAAAACGTTTAAAGAAAAGAGAAAATCAGTTTCAAAGGAAGGTGAACCAGGTGCTCCAGTTACTGCTCTTACGGAAGAAAACATCAACACTGCTGCTGACATTGTGAGAGAGGATCGACGAATTACCTTAAGATGACTTCCTGAAGTACTGAACATTTCATCGTGTGCCACCCACACTTTGGTAACAGAAACATGACACATGAGACGTGTTTGTGCACGATGGGTTCCAATACTGTTGATTCCCGAAAAAAGGACTTTCGCATGCACTTCTTTGCATGCACTAAAAGAGGAAGATCCAGAGTTACTTTCAAACGTAATCACTGCTGATGAAACTTCGCTACATCATTTTGATCCTGAGAGCAAACAGCAAAGCTCATTTTTGAAATCTCCTTCATCACCAACCCCCAAAGAGGCAAAAATGGTTGCTTCTGCTGGGAAAGTTATGATCATCGCATTCTTTGTTATTTTTGGATGGTTTATTAGCATGTTGTACCTTCTCTCAAATCAGTAACTGGACAATACTACAGGGATGTCCTGAAAACATAGCAAGTCCATATCAGGCACAAAAGACCACATTTCCGTGAAGCAGGCTGGATGCTGCACCACGATAATGCGCGACCACATATTACCAATGTTTTTGCTGATTATCTTGCAAAAGTCAATGTGAAGCGCTTCCCTCACCCTCCCTATAGTTCAGATGTAGCCCCATGTGATTCTTTTTTCTATTCTCTAACTTGAAGAAATGCCTTCGTAGGAGGCATTATCCATCATCAGAAGCAGTGGTGAACGCTGCGGAGGCGATTTTGAAGGATCTCTCAAAAAATGGTTTCCAGAATGTCTTTGAAGACTGGCAGAAACACTGTGGAAAAGTGCATCGCATTCATGGGAGATTATTTTGAGAAGAACCAACAAAATTATGAGGTTGAATAAAGGTACGTATCCAAAAAAAATTGATCATTCTTTATTGAACACAACTCGTAGCAAAGGAAACCTTTTTCTTCCTCCTTTAAATTCGATTTAAAAGGTTAGGTCATATCGGGAGATAAAACACATGGGTGACATGATGCACAAATGAGCGCAGCATCCAAAGAGCTCAAGGTCACCCGCTGTTCCTCTATCAGAGTAAGGGACAAATCCCTGAAAAAGCCTTATCCATATATCTCATCCTGACCGAGATTAGAATTTGGGACTTCTGCCACGCAGACACGCTAGCCTGGTGTAAGACATTCATATGACTTTTCCTATTTTGTACAAACTGTTCTTAAAATAATTATTCCTTTATCTAATTAATCAGTTAATACAAAATAAGATATCGGAAGAACAAGAAGGCTTTACAGAAAGAAAAACATGCTGTGATAATATATTTGTGATAAGATAAATATCACTGAAAAAATGTTCGCTAAAGAAAAAAGAAGCGCATATAGTATTCAGTGCTCTTGAAAAAGCGTATGACTCTGTACCTATAAATAGACTATGGGAAGCAATGGAAAACCTTGGAATACCCAAGTCCCTTACATGCTTTACATGTCAGCTACATTGTTTAAAATATTTATAGAAGAGGTGTTGATAAAGTGGAATAAATCAGAGGGGAATGGGTCTAAACATCCATGACCGCTTATTGCACAATTTACTATTTGCAGATGACCAGTTTATAATAGGCCAGGATAAAGAGGACATAGAATACATGATTAGAATACATGAATTTGAAGTAGGAAAATTAAAAATTAATGCCATTAAAACCGAATAGAAGGAAATTCGGAATATCTGCAAGTAAATAATGTGATAATTAAATGTGTCGGGCAATGTATGTACTTAGGATCCATAATAGATAAAATTGTCGCTTGAGAAAATATATTATCAATAGGGTAAATTGTGCAAGGAAAGTGATTAAAAGTTGGAACAGTCTTTTATGGAATAGGAACTTGACTAGGAAGGCTAAACAACAAATTTTAGAAACAATAATAGAATGTATACTTTCGCATGGTTCCGAAAGTTGGGCAATAAATGGAATAATGCAGAACAAAACATTAGCGACAGAAATCGATGGACTTTGAAGAAGTACGAACATATAGGTTATATATAACATGTCAGAAACACCTACATTGTACATGAAATGGACGCACTAGAAGCTGTTATAGACAGAATGTCCACTAGATATCTACAGTGGAATGGACATGTACAACGGATGCCGGAAGAACAGTGGCCCAAACAAGTCCTAGTGGGAAGTACCAGGCAGAAGAAAGCGGGGAAGAGCCAGAAGAAGGTGGCACGGGGAAATATATGGTCATATGAAGAAGAGTGGAAGAAGGACAATGGAACGACAGTAATCTCTGGAAAGTAAGAACAAAGGGTGAACTGCTGTAAAGTGGAAAACCTATAAATAATTAAAAGAATCTACTTAATGTTAATCGAAATAAATGTTTTAAGAAATTGTGTGATTGCTAACTTTATTTTGGTGCAAGAGGAATATAGAAGTACGATAGTTCTGAGATGGTCAGATCTTTTAATGACGGACGGTATTTCAGGATTTCGATATTAAACTCTCTTTGCATGGCTAAGTGTTAAATGAATAAACGACTTACCATTGGAGAAAGTGCAAGTATTGGCAAATTAAGAAAATAAGAAGGAATATGTCGAAAGTAGTATACTGCACGCAAAAAATAGAGAGAGAGGAAGGAAGGAAGGAAGGAAGGAAGGAAGGAAGGAAGGAAGGAAGGAAAGATAAAACAGAACAAAAAAAAAACAAAGAAACAAATGTGTGACACAGACTTTCTACTATAAGCAGATGTAAGGCTTTTGTGTAGTAATAAAGTATCATATATAAAGAAGAGGAATTCTGAGGATATTCCCAGAGAATTAAAGGTATACATTTCATTTGATATAGGAATATCATTAACATGTTATAATTTAGTTAAAATCGTTTATACTTTTTATAAAATCAAATTTGTCCAAAACTGATCCATGTAAAGGACAGGATGAATTACTTCTGAAACTTTCTGTCACATAGATGCTGAACGTAAATACCAAGTTCATATTTCACCGATATTTCTTTTACAGATGTGCTATTCTCTCTTTCTGACACACACACAATCACACACCGGCACGCACACGTATGCATCATGCATATTATTTTTTTTAAGGATACAATAGATTCTGTCAAGAAAGTAGCGGGAACTGTTCATATAAAAATGTCGTATAAGAATGGATTCAAAATTATTGTAGTCGCTAAGTTGGTACATCTTTCCTCTATACCTACGCGGAGTTTGATTGTCATCTATCATTTAGTTTGTTTACAGGACGCCATTTTGTTAGTGCACCTCAAAGGTGTATTGCGATTTTACAATAAATATAAGTAGGTATTGAAGAAGGAATGTTTAAAATTTTGCATTGTAAATGGTATTTCGTGTACCGAATAGCTGAAAATGTTACAGAGGGTCTACGGTGAATCGATTTTATTAAAACACTGCGTATAGTGGTACAGTGAATTAAAAAATGGTCGAGATGCGGTCGAAGATTTGCGGCACAATGGTCCGGCCAGCCATTGAACTAAAGTGAAGCAAATGGTGACTCAATATCTTCATTTATATCTGAGAGATTGTCGCTGAACTTTCTGTACCTCATTAATCGATTCGTAGTACTTTAGTCGATTATTTGGGCATGACAGGTGTTGCCGCTCGATTTGCTCCGAAAGATCGCAAAAACTCAATCGCGTATGGAGCGCTGAAGACGAGCTAGAACGAGCCACCTCCCACTCCAAATTCATGAAACACATTGTAACTGGTGTACAGACGTGGGTTTGAAGCGCAAACTAGTCAAGAAGCTTTTGAGTGGTGCCTTCCAATTGAACCGAAAACCAAAAGGGCATGTTAAACTCAAAACTAATAGCCATGTTGACAGCTTGTTTTTAGATTATCGTGGTCTCGTGCACCAGAAATTCATGTCAGAAAGTCGGACGCTAAATCCAGACTATTGTCTGAGCGTAATGTGGCGTCTGAGAGAACAAATCTCGTTGAACAATTGGCGTATTCACCTGATCTGGCTCCGGCCGATTTCTTTCTCTTACCAAAACCCAAGTTACCGTATTGAGGTACCCGTTTTCAGTTGATAAGTCATGAAGCAGAATTCATTGTAAAATCGCAGCACAAATTTGAGATGCACTAACAAAATGGCACCCTGTAAACAAACTAGATGACGGATGACAATCAAACTCCGTGTGGGTACAGAACAAGAATACACCAACTTAGCGACAACAATAATTTCGAATCCCCTTTCATAAGATATTTCTATATGACCAATTCTCGGTACTTTCTTGACACAGTAGATATTACGCTGATGCACAATGATACCGTCCGTGTTAGGCGTAACATTAGCATAAGAACAGCAAAAGTCATATTAAATGCATAATTAAGGGAATGAATTTTGCTAAATTATAAAAAATATAGGGAATAATGATCTAATTCACAGGTGCAGAAATTAAACAGGCAATCCCAATACATATATTTTATTGCAAGCACGTGAACTCATCGTGTAAAGAGAGCCGGGAAAATGAACACTACCCTCACAGAAATGTTCCTTGTGTTGAGCCGAAAAAGGGGTATTGTTCTATTATCGCCCAAGGTTTGACCCAAGCGACAACTCGTTGCCCGTCTTAGCTTTGATTTGCACATGATACGTTATGTAGAGAATAGACACCGGGATTTACGCTACACTTTTGTAAGCGTGATTCCGCATTAATGACCTAGACTGTGGGTAAAGGAATGTTGCATGGAATACATGCCTCAGAAAGTAAAAATTGCGATGAAATTTAAGAGTAGGGATGAAACACAACCTATAAGGAACGAGTAACGGGTCAGATGACCGCTAAAGTGTCCAGAGTTCGGCGAAAGGAAGGGGAAATTTGTGCAATGGAGACGTTTGAGATTTGCTATAAAAACACTCTGGTTTGACGAGTGAAAGGAGCAACACGTACTGAAGGCTCATCAAAGTCCGTGTTCGCGAATGGATGGATCAACACACATTAGGTGGTTATAGAACACACTGTGTAAGCGAGTGAGAGAAACAGCACACATTACAACATCATCAAGATTTTACCAAACTCTGTTGTTGTATAATCCTCCGGAAATACTCTAGTGCACGAAGTAATGCTCTCGCGACGACCAGAAACGACAACGCGTACACGGATTCATAGACCATTCGGCGCGTCCTAGAAATTTACAAGTTCACTCACGACTGTGATTCAAACTAGCCGTTATGTCATGCCCACAGCAAATGGCGAATCCTGTCTCGCGTCTAGTGTGTGAGTTACACCAACACAACAGTGACGAGTGGAGAGGGCAACTTGTATAAATAAACTTGCCATTTAACGGTCGTGATGTCTTCTGTGTGATAATACCCCTGCACTGTCAGGACGCAAACACCTCCTGACACCCAAAAGAGAGAATACAGGCAGACTTTCCCTGATAAAAAACCCGAACTGCTGTAAACCTCCCATCCGTAGCCCTCACCCGTCACATGAGGTGTTGAGTGCCGGGTGGAAACAACGAGGTGTTTATTGGGCAAGTACCGCCTCAACACAGTCAACATACCTTGTTAAGTTCTCTATGTTAGAAATGAAATGAACTACAAAGGAAGTAAAAAGAAAACTATCCGAAAACAGTAAGTAAAATAAATACGAATGAAAAGAAAGCAGTAAAGGGAGCAATTTGCCTAAGAACTGAGGGAAACCTTGAAAAAACTTAAGCAATTTGATTGTTTCGCAAGAATCGAAACAAAGATCATTAGAATACAAATGTCATTGTTTAACATGAGACCCTGCTGCTTGGTTCTGAACTGCAAGTTCATTAGAAAAGTTTAGAGTTGAAAGCTGAGCTGCAGTAGTAAAAAGGACATTCGACAGAGTTAGTACCCTTCTTCTCTCCAGAATAAACTGTAGTGTAAACCTGAGAGAGAGAAATATTCTCTACAACTTGCCCAGCTGCATGGAGACATCAGCCTGGCATTTGATTGATTACACCATCAACAATGGCTGCCATTCCCTTAGCTGAGGAATGATCACCGCTTTTATTTTACGAGTACCCTCCACAACAATGACAGAAGGTTACTTTAATCCTGTGTCGTTGGTAATAATGGTGGTAGGGAGTTCCTTTTGTGCTCCTGTAGCATCCCAGAGGAGGAGAAGGACAGAAGTATCTGAAATCGATCTTACCCATGCTACTCTTACCCTAAAAAAGTACCTACTTGCTCGAATGCACGGGGCAACACTCTGTGTTGGAAAAGAAATCTAATGGACGTCAGACACAACGTTCTCTGATGTATATTTTTGATCTGAGCGGGAGTCCACAAAATTGCAGGTCATAAGGCCTCTGGGGAACCGAGAGTTGTCCCAGAACTAGGTCAATGTGCAGTGATATATATACACTTTTTTCTGTGTTGGGGAGGTAACTTTCTCTTTCTAAACTACCACGCTTCTTTGCTAAGCCCGCACTTTCACAAATGCTTGACTTATCTCTAAGAGATAAGACCATGAAAGAGGCCACGCTTTTTTCCACCCCAGCTATCTCTGTTTTTTATGTATAGCATAGAAACTACAAAAAGGACTGTACGTACATGTATAAATTTTTGAACATAAACTGAATGACAAATATGGTGCAGACTACAAAAGGTAATGGACCCATGCAGAACAAAATGTTTATTTATACTACATATGTTTAATTCATGTGTCATTTCATTTGTCTGTCGAGGTCAAGAACTGTTTATATATTTATTTGTTCTTTCCTTTTCTACATTTAGTTTTTAATTGCTGTTACCACAATTTCTTGTACATTATTATGCTACATCTTGCAATCAATACAGTAGCATCTGTCTCTTGTGTTATTAGATATTGCAATCTGTGTTCTCTATAGGTGAAGTTTGACTCAGGCCTTAATTCATTCCTCCTTTACGTGTATGTGACACGAATAATTAAACTATTACCATTCCTTCTTATAATGTATTCATAAGTGGCATTTACTTGAGGTTCTGGCCATTAGAATTTATTTCATGCAGTAGATGAATTGTGCTTCTACAGGTTGTTTCCAAACGTCACCGAAAGTTTATAGCCGAATTTCGGTATCGCAGCTTCGAAATTCTGTTAGGTATAATTTTATGCAGCATTAAATATTACATGATCTTTGATTAGGCAGCGCAGGAACCACTTGTGTGCGAACCTCAAAGGTTGTTAATGGGACCTACCGGCCACGAAAACCAAAACACTATTCCTTGCTCTTTATTAGTAGTCCCAGTCTACCTTTCAGGTAATGGGGCAAAGGGAAGTTATTTGTGCAAAAGTCAAGTAATAACTCGCACAGCTGCAAGGTTGTTCACATTCCGTCCTAACAGGGACGAATTTGCGTATACTTAGACAGCAAATCCAAGCAATTTGAAGCGCTATACGAACGCCAATATGGTTTTGATGCATGGAGGAGCTGAGGGGCATTCAGCGAACGCACGATTAATTTATATTCATTAAAATTGTGAATTGTAAAATTAGTTGCAGCAATGACAATATTTGTTTAACTTTAGAGCATTTTGTTATGATCTTAATTGTACAATACTTTACTACTTAAAGTAAATATCAAAAGCTTCCGTTACAAATGTTTTATTTTACATTATCAAACACGTGAAATAAAATGCTCGTCTCATTGTATAAGCCATTTAGCTTTAGTTAATTTACCTACAATTCTCTGACGTTGTTTTTTGTTCTGTTTATAATTTAATGCTTCCAACCCCAACTCACTAACATTAACTTCCCTCTAAAAGGTATAAGTTCCATATGTCCACCAGGTTATTTGTCATCATGGACTGCTCCAACGGAATTTTGGAACACGTTAAACACTCATAAGCAATAATTAAGCAATAGCTTCTCCATTGTGGTTTCACAAGATAAAGAAATTCTTAAAAGCAGCAAGCTACTGCTGAGTATGTCGGTATGTTTACCAATAACTACAGCACGCGGCACGGCGTGTGACCTATACCTGCGAACTCCGACAGCGTGAGGCACGCGCCGTTGCTCCTTTTACTGCCTAATCAACACTCATTCTGGAGCATTTTATGCGGCTCTATTGACGGTAATATCTATCCATATGTGTCACATAGAAGGTGAGTAACTACTTCTATATTTTCATTCGGTGTCGGTGAAAAGAGCAGCTAAAATTTAAGTTTTTTAATCTAAAATTGCATTTCTAAATATCCGAAATAAAGACCTCACTTTTGAAACTGTGTTTCATAGAATCTTATTTGACGTAGATTACAACTATTCCTATTGATCTTATTCTTCATTTTATTATTCTTCGTATTATTATTTTATTGTTATTATTGTTATTCTTATTCTTGCTACTGTTATTGCTATTGTTATTAGCGAGGCTTTAAGAATAGCCTCACTGAAACAACTGAAAATGTGCTTGCTTATAAAGATGTAAGATGGTAAACACTTATAAGATAATTCTATGTTGCTCAAGAAAATACATTAAGTGTGAATAGTTTCTCACCTCTCATCAAAAAGGTTATTATTCATCTTTGACGTAATGTATATTAAGAGGATGAAATTGTTTTTTACATTTCATAACAATGGGTAGGTACATTTCCCATCTCATTTAGCCCCATTCTGGGCCATACGGTCTTTATCAGGGCGACGGTTGGTTATAGCTCCCTTCTATATAGACCTTCGGCGTACAAGGCCTGAGGGGTGATCAGCCCCACGCGCCTTCACCCCTAGGAATTATCCTGGTACTCATTTCTGTTAGAGGCTGAGTGAACCCCAGGACCACTGTGCGACCAGAAATACTATACCATTATACCCAAGCATAGTACCATCCGGAATCGAACCTGCGACCTCCTGACTTGTAGTCTAGTGCCGTAACCACTAGGCTAGCACGCGCCCCCAGTAAAATAAATGAACAACTAAATAAACCTAACGATATGTAATATACTTTAATGGAAATGATAGATAAAACTATAAATTAAATAATAAACCAGAAGTTTCTTTAAATGTAAAAGGCGCTTTTGTCATGTAGAATATTTGCTAACTTTGCATGTAATTTATTTCATAGTCCAAATACCTATATAACATTTCTATTAAATTCTGAATTGTGTAATCGTATTCATGGTATAAAATGTGGAATGAAAGATTACCGTCAAAAGAATAAAAAGAGGAAAGTATTAGATTGGCTTGGCATTCAATACTGGAATTTCCATCTGCGGTTTACGGAGTGTTAGCTACACACAGATAAAATAAAGGATTTACAATGAATTTCCTCGGAAGAAGAAAAAAGTTATCTTATGAAAAGATTCCAGAATTACTATGGGAGTGTCAACAGGCTCCCAATCCACGAAGGAGATGAGAAATAAAGTCTCTCTCTGCAGACGTATTTCCCCTTCCACCTTATTCGCTTTTATTTCGCTCTGGTGCAAGCGAATGTTGGGTATTCCGAAGTGAACATCGCGGTTATACTCTTCCTTTTCGCTCCACTTTCTTACTCTTTCTTTAACCACGACCATGCCAGCGTGCTGTAATTCATTCATTACACTCAAAAACCAGCTCACAGACTGGTATGAATGTTCGCTTTCATAAAGGTTAATAACCATTTCAATACATGTCCGTGTTGTAGTCTCTTTGCAGAGCTTCAGAAATGGAGAAAAATTTCACGACAAGAACTGCAGCTGATTCAAGATAAAAACCATCACTTTTTTATTTCCCGGTTGTGAATTGCTGGCAAAATTTGCGTATGCTGTAAATTAATAAAATGGTTCATTTATATGGTGAAACATTCAATGTGATGAAAACAAATCCTTAATGAAAAGCTAAGCAGTACGCCTGCTCTCATTTTGTATATAAATCTGGTACTATAAGACACAAACATGCCTTATGTATTCTTATCCTTGTGCATTTCTTCCATGATGATGTTACAAGCTTATGTTTGCAGTATAACGGTAGATATAAACCACAGTACTTTCTATATATACAGACACTCCAAACAGTATTTGTTTAATCATAACATATAGAATACAACAAGCACAATCAGAAAAATATAGATCAGAAACGAGCAATAACCTTTTCCTTGAAATGGTTGACATCTACGAGGGCTGTTTAATACAGAATGATCATAACTTTTTACGGTCATAATTTTTGCACTTAAATTCAAACTTATTATACTCTGTTAGCCTAATGTGAGAAGAACACGCCGTAGTAGTTTCTTTATTGGTACTCCTAGTTTCCGCCTATGAGAACCAGGCAAGTTCAGACATGTTCAGTACCGCCTACTGCTGTAGTGGAGGTATCATGCAGTTAAAGTTGATGTTAGAGGAAGATCAGGGGATTCTTTCAAACGTAATCACTGCCGATGGAATTTGGCTACATCATTCTGATCCTGAGAGCAAACAGAAAAGCTTAGTATAGACATCTCCTTCATCACCAACCCCCCAAAAAGCAAAAGTGGTTGCTTCTGCTGGGAAAGTTATTGTCATCTCATTATTTGATATTCATGGAAAGGTTTATCAGCGTGTTGTACCTGCACACACATCAGTAACCGTACAATACTACAGGGATATCCTGAAAACATAGTAAGTCCATATCAGGCGCAAAAGAGCACATTTAAGTGAAACAGGCTGGATGCTGCACTACGATAATGCGCGGCCGCATATTGCCAATGTTGTTGCTGAATATCTTGCAAAACTCAACGTGAAGTGCATGCCTCACCCTCCCTATAGTCCGGATTTAGCCCCATGTGACCTTTTACTATTCCCTAACTTGAAGAAACGCAATCGTGTGAAGTATTATCCATCATCAGAAGCAATGGTGAAGGCCCGGAGCCAATTTTGAAGGATCTCTCAAAAAATGGTTTCCAGCAGGACTTTGGAGACTGACAGAAACGCTAGGACAAGTGCATCGCATTCCGGGGAGATTATTTTGAGAAGGACCATCAAAATTATGAGGATGAGTAAAGTATATTGTCAAACAAAATAATTGTAATCATTATTAATTGAACAGTCCTCGCAGATTTAAAAATAAAACATAATTTGGTTTCACAGACTGCTTACTTAGTGAACAGCTCTGCGTTACTTGAAATCATGTCCCATTTGATGTCAAACAAGTATTCGTCCTGAATAAAAGATCTCATATATTGTGCCTCGTTGACACACACCCCTTCCCTTTTCTTTTGCGGATGTGTTCCATCCTCTATCGTTAACAGTTTCATCTTATTATCTTATCATTAAGTATATAGAAGAACAAAAATTTATAACAACAGCTTTTACAAAAGGAGTATGGAGATTTAGGTCAGTGCAACTTTTAGGTCTTAAAATACTTAAATTGTTCTTAGGTACAGTAATACTAAATTTCTATGACATGCATAGTTTCGTTTAAACTGCGGCAGCTGCAAGGGTAGTTGTGTAAACATTCATTGAGAAACTGAAAGCATAAGAGTACAGTTCATTTGTTATTTCTAGCAGAGTTGAACAAATTCACTACAAAGAATAAACAAAATATATCGCAGATATATAAACAAATAAGAATTTCTATTAAACTTAAAATTGCCGTGTAATTACGACAGTTTTTCTCAATACCTGATTTGTGAAATAGGCAAGCTTTATTGTCATCTTAAACTCTAAAACTGAAGGAGTACACAGAAGAAAATAGTTTGATTCTAACCAGGAGATACGCAACGTATTTTGAGCTTGTGTCAGTAAATCCTTAGACTGCTTAAGGGCCGTCAAAAATTTGTATTAATCGCTGCTTCGATTGTGAGTTAAAGTATTATATAAGTATTGTGTGAAGTAGGTAGTCACAGTGCTGATGACACGTAAAGGCGATGTTACCGGAGCGCAGCAACTGCACAAGGCTCTTAGAAGTTGCAACTCCAATGAGCTTCTCAATTGCTACTGCAAGCCTTTGCCCTCAAGGAATTTAGAGGATTTTATTTTCATTTCATACATAAGTTCTCGGATTAGTAACATTGAGGTGGCAGAGTAGATAATTCTTTAAGACAATGAGTTATTATTTACTTTATAGTGCATCACGTCTTTTTATACATTTTAAAAATAATAATAATAAAAGGAAACGAATTTAATCTCAATATAAGAACTGCTTATTAAGCTATATGATAAAACCATTCCAATGAGTTAAAGATCTATAATAATATACTGTCGCTCATTTACACATTTCTCAATCTCAGATATAATTCTGATTTGCAGAAAATGCGCTGCAACCAAAGTTCTGATTTTTAGCTTATGTAATAATAGCACAGTTTCTCCACACTATGAGCAAATTCATGTTTTAAGTAAATGCCTCCCAGAGCATTTGTTGTACCCTCTATTTTCAAATTTTATTTTTCACTGGGAAACATGACATGAGGTACTAATATCTTTATTGAGGCAATAAGCCTGATCTTCATTGTGGATGACCCAGATAATGGAGGAATACTTTCTTACTTCTTCATTTTTTCTTGGTTCTTATCCAATGTTGTATCAAGCTACTATGCTGAAGTTAAACGCTCTAACTTTGCATTCCCAGAACCTTAGGAGTAAGATTTCCTAACCATAGTTTTTAGATTCCGAAGATTATGTACCTACATATTTTGAATTTGGTTTATTTATGCTAATAAATTAACCAAATTTTATATTTCTGTATTCAAATAACGACAAGCTAACTTAAAAATATATATGTATATAAGTGCTAATTGTTAAATATACCATTTAGTTAACAGATTGCGTTGTAATTGTAATGCATAACCGTGTGGAAACTCCTCAGTATATAATGCAAGAAGTGCTGCATACATGTTATTCATTCTATTATTCATTTCAAATAAACTGTAACCTTAACTCAGAATATAGTAGGCTTCCCACTCAGTTAAATAATGTAAAAGGGGGGAGTTGAGCTGTTTTTGATTCGTTGCAGTAGCCCAAATTGTAAGGAAAACGCCGGAAATGCTTGAACAACGCCACTGCTGATCTAAGGAAAACACAATCATCTGTAAGTGAACTCAGGTGCTGCAGGAGATCCTTCTGTCTTCACAAAGTCGACAATTCTCTCCCGCTTTCTTAATCCTATTTCAAAGGAACGTTCTGGTGCGATGTATATCTTCTTCCGCTTGCTAACTCCCGTTTCCTTCCCTTACAGTCAACAGATCAACTCACCCTTCCCCGTATCTCAATCGATCTATCTCATTCCCTCGACCTGTATGAAGTTAAACTCGAAAAGTCATTTTCTACAGCTGAAGTTAGGCATCTGAGTAATGTATTACGGAAGAGAAGTCTCTATGGAGACCAGAAACATTTCTATACAAGCTGTGCCAGAAAATTTCTCTAACTGAGCTGGAAACTGCTCTTGCTATATCGTAGAAGTTAGTTCTCACAGAATTATTCTAAGTAACATTTAATAAGCCATAGCGATGAACAGAAGACCTAACATTGCGTTACAATGCTATTATTCTCGCCAGAGTAGTGTAGAGGAATCCATTGCTGACAATTATATTGCAGTGCAGTAATGATCTGAGGAACAGGTCCTATCCTTTAAGTTTATCAAATATTATTTGGAAATTAGTAATGGACAGAATGTCAAAGCTATATTTTTGGTGTGAATAAATTACTTATCCACATAGTAATACAACTGAACGGAAAACTGGCCTGTCTGAGCTTTTAGCAATACATCTGTTAAATGCATTAAACTTCCCAACTGTTCCAATAGGGTAAAGCAGTTCAAAACTAACTTACGAATTTCCATTTATTTTGTGCATATATTTAAAATACAGCAGCTTCTATGTTGTGTTTTTACTATGTTTGTATTAAGTTAATTAAAATTACATATAAACCTGTTCATAAAATCATACACAAAATGGTTTTTAGTGTTAATAAATTACAGGATATAGGAGGGTCCTTCAATAAATAACCGAACAACTTTTAATTAACACTTAATGGCTGTCTTTCACCAACATTTGCCTACACGCTTTCAAAGTATCATCCCTCTGATGAAATACAATTATTCCAACGATTTACCCATTGTCAGAAACACCCATTGAACTCATTTTTGGACAACTTGTTCAGGATACCCATGACAACATTGTTCAACTACTTATCACTTTGAAAATGGCGACCACCAAGCTCCTGTCTCACTTTAGGGAATAGGAGAAAATCGCATGGTGCGAGATCCCGAGAATAAGGTGGAGGAGGCAAGGATGAGGATCTCAGTGCCCATTTCTGCGATGACATCTTGAGTTTCACGAGCTCGATGAGCAGCGACATTACCCTGATGCAGGATCTAACCTCTTCTTGCGAGATACAGTCGCTTTTTGGCGATTTTTTCTTCAGTGGTCCCTTCAGTACGTCACAAGAGTAAGCAGCAGTTACTGTGCGTTGATTAGTTACAACATGATCATACAGAATGTCTTGTTTGTCAAAGAATACGAGATGCATAACCTTTCCTGCACTTTTCTGAACTTTTGCTTTCTGAGGCCTAGGGCTCGATGAATGTTTCTATGGCGAACTCTCCTGTTTTGTTAACGGGTCGTAATGGTGGAGCCAACTCTCGTCACAAGTGATGACCCTATTCAGAAAGTCTGGCTCCCGTCATTACCTTCGGAGCCATTCTTGACACGTCATGACGCGGTGAGCCTTCTGTTCGTCCTTCAGCACGTACGGTACCCATTTCGCTGCAACTTTTCGATACACAAGATCATTACGAATTATGTCGTCTACACTTCCAACAGAAAACTGCATTATGTCTGCACCTTTAGGAATTGTTATGCGACGATCTTCTGGCACAATTGCGTCAATTGTGTTAATGATGACTTCCGTTTTTGCTGTTACGGGTCTTCCAGGGCGCGGAGAACCTTAAAGTTCTTCATGAATCTCTTTGAAACGTTTATACCACTCAAAGACGTATTTTCTCTAAAGCTTGTTCCTTGTATGATGCTGCACCATTTCATAGGTTTCCATAGGAGTTTTGTCTAACAGAACACAAAACTTTATTGATGCGCGTTGCTGCTATTGCAGTTACATGGTGGATGCAGTAAACACGACCTCACGTATCGGGCACTAACTCCCAACTAATTGAATCTGCCTAGCTGACACTCACAGCACTGCTGGAGAAGGGATTCAGCTTTCTACCACTAGCAGCCATGGCACTCCAGGGCGGTTTATTTAAATACAATTAAATTAGTTCGCTTATTTATTGAAGGCATATTATAACTAACACACTTTTAAAATAATTTATATGGTCAGCTGTTTTAACAACCCACTTTTATAACTATTGCTAAGGTTTTACACAAAATTCTGAGTCAAGTTATAATGGTACATTTTAAGTAAGATGAACTGCTAAAGAAAAATTCAGGATACAAACTAAACATAAATTAAAATGTAGGTCACAGGCACTTAATGAGATTTATATTTGTTTATAGAGCTTTAAATATAATCTAAGTAACAAATATAAATCATCAAATGAAAGGAATGTTGCTTAAGCACATTGATAAGATAAAAATACCGTTTTTAGGGAATAATTTCGTCCGTTTGCTATAATACTAATTATGCTACTTACTTTGTTGGCGTAGATATATAACACATTGCTATGTGCTGTACTCATTCCATAAATTTCGAAATGTGATGAATAGAGGTCTCTATTTTGATTCGATAAGCTCAACTTTTAGATGAAATGCGCCCCTCTGAAATGTAATGGAACAGAAAAATGTCATATTTTAACATCCTCGCACTTATATAATGAAATGGGTGAAATTATGCTCAAATGAACCCAGGGTCCACAGACTCGACATTCATGTTTCAGGATAAGCCGAAAGCCTCAGAAGAAATCTTATCCAGACATCTCACTCTGACCGAGATTTTTTTTTTTAACGAATGCATCTTTATTACTGCAGACTGAATGTTTACATGCTGATGTCTACTGAGGATTAGCTTTTATACGTATATGTAAGCGTATGGTGCAAATTCAATTTATATATTTTCTTCTTGTTCTTCTTCTTCACGGTTTAGGCCATTTTAATCTCTTCTGGCTACAAAGTCTTCTTCAGTTCATCACTTCCTTGTATATAGACCATCCTTTCCAAGTGTTGTTTTCAATTTTTTCTATATTCACTTACTGTTTTAATTAATTCTGCTATGTTCAATTGCTTCATTTCAATATTTTCTTTTTATCTAGTTATGCATATCCTTCTATTGTCCTGACAAACATCAGTTTCATTATTGGGTCTTGTCTAACTTGTCTCTTTATAGGTATTCCCATAGTGTTAAAATTTTAGTGGCATATTTTAAATAGTAGCTAATCGTATGTTACTATACTAATATAGAAAATATTAAAGTGACGATTTTTAACAACCTGGTTTTACAATCACATGAAGATCTATATTTTGTTTGCAGTGATCAAATTATCGTTTCGCAAAGCCTCCCTGTCTTGATTCCGTACTCTTAAGCAATTTTGACTCATATGCATTAACATTTTCTACTCAATAGTGCGACACGTCTTCAGAGCATTACATAGTTTGAAATCTACACTGGTTAGAAATACTTCAGTATTGAAGACAAAAGGCTTTAACATTTTCACAGGTATGATTGAGGAACACTTGGGATTTATCAAATTCTGGAATCTTGCTGTTTTATGCTAATTTCCTGTGTCGTGACTTGTTGACACATTTTGCACATTTTAAAGTGCTTAATTTTGGTGACCTATGATAACAGCTTTCTGCAATATTTTGGATATTTGTGTTTGCCATAAATTTCCTGTTTACTCATGTCCAACACGTACGAGTGGCCGATTGAAGACTTTGCTGACTTAGTAACCAGAGTCTACCGGATACTGAAACAGAATCCTTTGTCAGTTAAAACGTCCTCAGACTCATGGAAACACTGACAGTTTTGGGAAAAGTTTGCGTAGATTTTTGTACCCCAGGAATGTTCATTTGGCACTAGTACGCCATTTTGGTAGAATCCATATTTAAGCGCTGCCTTAAACTAGCAACGAGAGTAGAAAGGAGAAGCGAGATCCATAACCATACACGATCTGGCTTCTCTAAGATAAACCCAGGGGCAGGTGGTCTTCAATATAATTATGCAATCTTTGTCATGATTATATCCTTGAGTCTCTTTAAGACTTTGTATTTACCTTATAATTAAACACAGTAAATAGAATAAATTAAATTGGTTTAAAGGAACTTCAGGGTTGTTCTACAGTTTTCTCTACCAACCATTAATTATGTTCCTAGTTATGGGGCAGATTGTGAACTCTAATTTCTACTAATAGAAACCTAACAATATATGGAAACAAGGCATTTTAAGTTCATTTATTTAGCTAAATTTATTAATGAAGGTTTCAAAATTTACATTTTTGCTCATTTTGTCTACTCATTGACAATTGCATAACTCTGTATAACTTTGGGTTGGAATCTTTGGTACAGTAGGGGCTATAGATGGTACCCATTCTTAAGTGCTATAGATGATGATGAACAGGCTATTTCACTTACCATGTTTTTCTACAAATAATAAGGGGTATCTTACTAACAATGTTTGAACTTTCGCCATGTTCGTGTGTATATGATTACTATGTTATTGAAATTGAGGAACTGGTGGGATTAACAGCTTAAGTATAATTCCAAATTGTTAAGAGTTAAATTATTTTGAAACATTTAGCACAAATTATTGCCTCGGGAGAATACTGCGTATATGATGAGATAATCGATTTCGGAAGTTTTAAATAACAATTAAATGTTTTATTCGCTCTTGATGCTTTCAGGATTGCTTTACAGATATCTACTGCAGTTGAAAATAATTTTAGCAATATTTAGTTTTCATTACTTTAGGATTTATCTTCTATGCAACTAAACTGGTTTCTTAAACAATTTTTTTTCTGTGGCGGTATGAAATTCACTTAATGGAATATGTCGTACTCCCAGTACGAATCATACTTCAAATTTTAGGGCATAATAATACTAATTTAAACACCAACGTATTTCCTATGATGCTCAAGTAAATATGTTTGAAATAAATTACTGTTTTTGTATAACCATTAAATTCCCTAACAAGTTAATGTTTTGTTGCTTCCAAACGTTACAGATGCTTTAAGAATTAAGATACTTTCGCAAATTACTTATATAGGAAATATAGTACAGTTCATCTTTTTCAATATTTTCTTTACAATACTCGGTTTGGATCATCACAATTTTGGTTTAAATTATCGGAATATTTCACAGTTAAAATTACTATTTCAGCTTCCACTCGTAATACAAATTGGGCTTTAGTATGATTTCAGTTATCCCGTTTCATTACTTGACTTAGGATGACGATTTTAGGTACATACACACATTATGGTATTTTTCTGGCAAGATAGAGTAAACATTTGAATCACTCAGATTCAGCAGTTGTTATGTCAATGTTTTTCAGAAATCCTGTTAAGCACAGGGTAAGCACTCTGAATACCAGTTCTGTAATAGTGCTAAAAGATTTACTGATCAGAAGAGGTTAGGTCGAAAATATTGTCACGATCCCAATCGCGATAAGGCTGCTTGAGCACACAAAGGAACTGATAGGCGCACAGTGTGGTAATAAGGAGCTTATATAAGCAATTAACAATAGCGCCGATAAACAAGAGACGGATAGTTTATCACAGAAGTGAAAGTCTTGCCGGCACCTATATAGTTACATTCTAGGACATTCGTGTTTTAGCTGGTGGCATTTTTAGAGAAATTTCAATAACAGTCTGGAATTCATGAATGGGTGTATAAAAAGAAGCCATGGCTAGTGATGAGTCAGTTGTGTAACAAGAGTTGTTGTTGTAAATACATGTAACAAGAGTGTTGCCAACAGTGGAAATTGAGTAAGCTGTTTGTTATTGTCATCGACCTTGGTGTTGTATTTGCGATGTAATGTTACGTGAGAACTGAACAGTGTATTGCTACGGAAATAAAAAACATCTAGAATTTCGGCAAATTGGACTTTTAATTCTACGAACCCGCAACAGTCACAATATTGTGACCCTGGCATGTTGAAAGTACATAGGTTCAGAAACAAAACTTGCTAAATCAGCCTTTTCGATTTAGATAAGTGAAATAGTTGCCGCATTAGCCGTTTGGTGGTGCAACTACACTGTGTCACCCAAGCCCTTTGATATCAGCTGTTGATACATTTTAGATTAGACATTTAGACATTAGATACTTTTAGCATTCGTTAAGTGCACTTTCAGAAAGCTTATCTGTACTTCCTCATACCACGGTACTCTTTCATGCTTATTGACAGAGTTTTTGGCAATATTGAGAAGAAACGATCAATGGATAAAGTCGTAGTCCATTCCCTATGGGTGAAATTGATCAAACGTTCACTACAGAAGAAGCCCATTGATGTTTTCCATGTGAAAACGTTCACTGACCGATAACTGGAAACATGATGACACTCTAGTTGTTGAAGTTTTGACTTCAAAGATGCCCTCGACCATGTCCTTGTAAGAAGTATTCCTGAATCCACATTAATCCAGGGTTTGTATTTCCAAAGAGGATGTGTACCAGAAACTCGTCACACAATGTTTTCCTCATTTTATCGCCCCAGTCTCTTTTGAGGGCAGTTGTGAGGTGGCAAGTCTTACACAAGGCATGTGATGGTGTGAAAAACAAACCAGATAAGCTTCGGAGGAAAGAAGGCACAATATTACGATGTTCGTTCACTGCTGGAACATGGCACTCTGACAGAAGGTACCACATTTAATAAACACAATGACTTAGGAAAGTGCATGCCAGATTAGAACATAGTGTAGATATATTGGTGAAAATGACATAATAATAGTTTATGCATGGCTACATATTATAATATTGTATAATGGAAAAACTTTAACATTATGAATCAAAAGCTGTTAAGTCAAGTGACTTAACATTTCATCCATTTTAAATTAAAAGTAATTAAGTCCTAATGATAAAATATCCTGTCACATGCTACATATGTCAAACCGTGAGAAACATTTTCATCACACTACTTGGTATCTCCAAACGTACCCATCACATAAAATTCTTTCATTTGTATTACTATTTTGGTATTTCAAATTACTTTTGAAAGCTTTGAACAGCTCCTCTACAATTTTAAAACAGTTACTTAGCAACTTCTGCCTCTGTTTGCTTCATTTGTTGATTGTTTTCACTTGAGTGAATGATTTTATTCACTGTTTCAGTTCTTTTTTGTACATTTTTGTGCACCGGTGTTGCTTTGAACCTGGCTGTTCCAGCATTTCGTTAATACATGTTTGAATAACACCGTTGTTGCACCATTATTATTTCATTTTGTGAATACCGTGCATGAGTAAAGAGTAAACAGAAAGCGGTGAATACACCTTATAGAGCACAATATGCAAGCACTCGGTTAGGGGAGATTTTTTAATTTCTCCTTCCAGAACTCGGATGAAAAGAATTGCGTTTTGCTTGTTCTGCTCTTTTTAATCTCTTTATTCCACTGGTTGAACACGATGTATAGTTTTCATAACAAAAACCAGAGGATTATTTGCAGTCCGTACGTTGGGGGTTGCAGAGTGACGCGATGTACGAACTGGAAACGTTCTTCTAAGAATTTAACATAATTACATTTACGCTTTTTATGTTTAACTAGATTTTCTTCAAGTGTGGGAACCCGATTAAAAATTATATAGCTTTATATTACACTACCAGAGACAGTAAAGCAAATGTACTGGGACCAGTAAACATATCCTATTTTATTATTTTTGTTTCACTGCACTACATAGGAAGTAGTAGGTATATTATATTTTCCAAAAAGAGATGCTGTACTTTATATATCTTCCGTTTTATATGTTTTGACGACTGTACATCAAACCATTTGTATAGCTAAAGTATCAGTAAATCTTAATACTCTAGGGTTTAACGCTAAAAGGGTTTCTAATGCCTTTAATCTGTGCCACAGCCATGTATGTTCACGCACCATTTTGTCAAAACTGATTTTCTACGAATTCTATGGCAGAACATGTTTATCTACTGCTAATGTTTCCAAGGTTAAAAATATATAACAATAAAAGATTTATATGTACGCAGTATTTAGGTCACACAGCCATCTCGAAATATATTTTGATTCAAGTCATCCTCTAAATGTAACTTTGCATTAGGACTGCACAGAATTTCATAGCGGCGTAGATATATTATCTAAAAAGGACTTTAGCATGACCAAAAGTCCATTGTGGGTTTTAAAGATCCGCCAAAAACCAGCCATTTCTGAATTACGAAATATTTTGATCCCAGAATGAAGTCATGTAAAATAATGTATTTAAAAGTACTATAATTCACACCGTGCGGGATGGCTCAGGCGGTTTCATCTGTAGCCCGCATTCGGGAGGCCCGGGTTCCACTCCCGTGGCCGACCTACCTGAGTCATGGGCTTTTTCGGGGTTTTCCCGTGTCGCTAGGCGAATGCTGGCTAGGTTAATTACATCACCCGAATTTCCTATCCCTCCATTTCATCTCCATTTTCATTTCACATCATCTCTCACTTGGTGGTTTCGTTCAGTGTAGAAGTGACGGCGGGGCTCTCGACGGTGCATGGCAGGATGATATGCTCTGAGGTAAACCACTTCCTCCAGTAGGCCGGTTACCGGTCTCCGCGCCTCTGCTGGGACCATTTCGGGAGCGCTAGCTAAGGACCTTTGGGGCTCGGCTGTTGGGCTCGTTACCATCCCGCAGTAGTGGAGCGTCTTCGTTGCCCTGACCTATCGGGAAGTCTAAGTAAACTGTAGGGATTCTGCCCTCTGCACTGTAGTGGCTTTTTGGAACGGCCGCCCTCTCTCTCCTCTCACATCCTTCCTCCCGGCGATGCCCCACTTGGATGCCTGCGTACCGAATCCCCTCTGTGGTGAAATCCTAATCCTAGTGTATTTCACACGTTTTACAGAACAAACAAGATTGTTGAAATTCAAATTGGAACGTAACCTTCTACATTGGAGAACCCTGTAGAAGTCTAAAGCTGGGATGATATGCACGTGCACAAATAGCACACAGAACCATATTAAATTTAATAGTACCATACTATATCGAAAATACATTAACCAATAGATGAAGCAATAGTTGCTGAGAAATGCTATCTAAACATAGTCTACTTATAAATGCCAGCGACAAAATCGTGTAGTAAGTTTGGGGCACCTGAAATGGTAGGAGGTTTTAGGAAATTCGGCTTTGTGTGAGTAGAGCAAAGAGCTGCAATAAATCACAAACATGTGGAAAGCTGTCAAAGGAAGAGTGATAATACATCTGCCAACACGAGGTTTCAAATTGTAAAATTAAACCTCCTCTTAGTCTAGCAAAAAAGTATTGATTCGGAATAGAGAGGCATCTTGTTCTAAAAAAGAAAAAAAGAAATGCCATGCTTAAAATGAGACTGGAGAGCGCAGAGAATATCTTAAGTTTCTGGTAAAATAATAGGGCTATTTTAGTTTTAGACATATACATTATATATTTTGGCTAAATTTACATAATTGGAGATTCAATGAACAATTGGAGTAGCAGAAAAGGTTAATTTGAAGTTCTGTGGATGCACATATGCACATTTGGATCCACCGGTATCATGGTATTATTGTAATTGAGAGATTTCCTGGCTGAAACACACGCATTTAGATAGCATTTGTTCGGCTAATTAGAGGAAATGTATCTCTTTTTTGAAATCTTAAACCTGAATATTAAATATGTATACATGTATTTCCCATTTGTGTAATAACCTTTATAATTTGATATCAATAAAATGCCTTATCTCTTTATACACTCCTGGAAATGGAAATAAGAACACATTGACGCCGGTGTATCAGACCCATCGTACTTGCTCCGGACACTGCGAGGGGGCTCTACAAGCAATGATCACACGCACGGCACAGCGGACACACCAGGAACTGCGGTGTTGGCCGTCGAATGGCGTTAGCTGCGCAGCGTTTGGGCACCACCGCCGTCAGTGTCAGCCAGTTCGCCGTGGCATACGGAGCTCCATCGCAGTCTTTAACACTGGTAGCATGCCGCGACAGCGTGGACGTGAACCGTATGTGCAGTTGACGGAGTTTGAGCGAGGGCGTATAGTGGGCATGCGGGAGGCTGGGTGAACGTACCGCCGAATTGCTCAACACGTGGGGCGTGAGATCTCCACAGTACATCGATGTTGTCGCCAGTGGTCGGCGGAAGGTGCACGTGCCTGTCGACCTACGACCGAACCGCAGCGACGCACGGATGTACGCCAAGACCGTCGGGTCCTACGCAGTGCCGTAGGGGACCGCACCGCCACTTCCCAGCAAATTAGGGACACTGCTGCTCCTGGGGTATCGGCGAGGACCATTCGCAACCGTCTCCATGAAGCTGGGCTACGGTCCCGCGCACCGTTAGGCCGTCTTCCGCTCACGCCCAGACATCGTGCAGCCCGCCTCCAGTGGTGTCGCGACAGGCGTGAATGAAGGGACGAATGGAGACGTGTCGTCTTCAGTGGTGAGAGTCGCTTCTGCCTTGGTGCCAATGATGGTCGTATGCGTGTTTGGCGCCGTGCAGGTGAGCGCCACAATCAGGACTGCATACGACTGAGGCACACAGGGCCAACACACGGCATCATGGTGTGGGGAGGGATCTCCTACATTGGCCGTACACCTCTGGTGATCGTCGAGGGGACACTGAATAGTGCACGGTACATCCAAACCGTCATCGAACCCATCATTCTACCATTCCTAGACCGGCAAGGGAACTTGCTGTTCCAATAGGACAATGCACGTCCGCATGTATCCCGTGCCACCCAACGTGCTCTAGAAGGTGTAAGTCAACTACCCTGGCCAGCAAGTTCTCCGGATCTGTCCCCCATTGAGCATGTTTGGGACTGGTAGAAACGTCGTCTCACGCGGTCTGCACGTCCAGCACGAATGCTGGTCCAACTGAGGCGCCAGCTGGAAATGGCATGGCAAGCCGTTCCACAGGACTACATCCAGCATCTCTACGATCGTCTCCATGGGAGAATAGAAGCCAGCATTGCTGCGAAAGATGGATATACACGGTACTAGTGCCGACATTGTGCATGCTCTGTTGCCTGTGTCTATGTGCCTATGGTTCTGTCAGTGTGATCATGTGATGTATCTGACCCCAGGAATGTGGCAATAAAGTTTCCCCTTCCTGGGACAATGAATTCACGGTGTTCTTATTTCAATTTCCAGGAGTGTATTTATCGAGTATCGGCAATATATGTATATATAACATATATTTATGTTAAATTATTTGAAAAAAATAACATCTGTCTATATTAATTATAATTTCCTTTCATTTTAAACAATTTATATACTATGCCACTTACATGTTTTCCTTTCTCACGTTTTAGGGCACATGCATTTTTAATTCTTGATGCTACAATAATGCAATGCATATTTAAAACTCAATAAGAGTTAAACCTCAATGTATTAGAAATATTTCAATTTCAAACTACAGGAATTTTAAGAGGCGCTTAGATCCATAATTGCCTAAAGCACAATATCGTCGATTTTGAGATTTTAACATGTATATATAATCCCGACATCTGTCAACCTTGTGGCCAACCAGCTGTAGCTCGCTTTAGGCTCACTTTTATTTGATGGAAAATTCACAGGAAGCTGTCTCACGAGCTTTTCCTGATATTCCAATATATAAGGGCCCAAAGCATAAAGCATAATTTTGTTTGCTCTGCGCTGTTCAATTTTTATCTACTGTTGCTAACATACGAGGGTGAGACAAAAGAACTCCTTAATTATTTTTAAATACAGTTATGTGCAGAAGTGGTACAAATCTTCCCCACGCTCAATGCAAGTCCTCCGCGCTTACAAAGTGCATAAATGCCTTCAGAAGAAAATTGTTTTGGTAGTCCGCGCAACCATTCATGCGTACTTCTTCATCGGAACGAAACTTCTCTCCTCCCATTGCATCTTTGAGTGGTCCGCACATATGTAAATCACTTGGGGCAAGGTCTGGTGAGTATGGAGAATGAGGAAGACACTCAAAATGCAAGTCTGTCACTGTTACAACTGTTGTATGGGCAGTGTGAAGCCTTGCATTGTCATCTTGCAAAAGGACACCTGCTGACAGCAATACACGTCACTTTGATTTGATTGGAGGTCGCAGATGATTTTTTAGGAGATCTGTGATGATGCACAGGTGATAATGGTCCCTATAGGCATGCATTGCTCCAAAATGACCTTTTTTTCGTCCCAAATGAGAGTCGGCATAACCTTCCCTGCTGATGGTTCTCTTCGAAACTTCTTTGGTTTTGGTGATGAGGGATGATGCCATTCCTCGCTCGGTTTCTTCATTTCCGGTTGGTGTAAATATATCCAGGTTTCGTCTCCAATAACGTTTCTTGCAAAGAAGCGATCACCTTCCTTTCAAAGCGCCGAAGAAGTTCTTCACAAGCATCAACAAGTCGTTCTCTCATTTTAGGAGTCAGCTGCCGAGGCACCCATCTTGCAGACAATTTGTGAAACTAGAGCACATCATACACAATGTGGTGTGCTGACCCATGACTAATCTATAAATATGCTGCAATGTCATTCAGTATCGCTCGGCGGTTTTCCTTCACTATGGCCTCAACTGCTGCAATGTTCTGTGGAGTCACAACTCGTTGTGCCTGACTGGACGTGGAGCATTTGCGAACTTCCTACTCCATTCGAAGACTTGCTGCTGTGACAAACATGCATCACCGTCCTGAACCTTCATTCGTCGATGAATTGAAATATTTTTCACACCTTCACTACGCAAAAATCCAATAACAGAACACTATTCTTCGCTGGTGCAAGTCACAAGTGCGGGCGACCATCTTTGTATTGATACTGCGATGGTGTATGTGCATCTGCACTATGGTGCCACCTACAGGCCATTCTGCATGCAGTTTGTAGTGCGCTTAACAACTTATAGGATAATGTTGCGTAATTTTGGATTTGTTTTTACATATTTATGGTTTTCATTTAACTCACCCTCGAATTTCACTCTTTACATTACGTTCGCAATAAGTTCTTGGTAATGGAAATTTTGATTCGGATAAACATCTACTTTTCTCAAAAGTTTCTGTGTTTTTGGCTCCTTGACTCCTTGGTTCTCACGCTTCTTATATAAAACTCTCTTGAGAGAATTCCTTCCTTGACAAAAATTCCTCCTCCCATAAAGCTATAGAACTATATTACAGCACCTTGTCGTAGATATTAGTATTCTTTTTTCTGCTGAAGTTATACATTGTACTTTAGCACTTGCGATTTTACCTTTTTATTTAACCTTAAATCTAATCTTAAATCTAACCTGAAACTAAAATACCTTATTAGTATTTTGGCACCTAAAGCACACTCCTGCTCACACTGAATACTATAATTTCACGTTTGTACTTAGCTACAATTTTACTGAAAGAAAATAAATGTGCTTTTGCAGCTTTAAATTTAATAAATGGTCTTAGAATTTACAAGTTGGACCACTGACCCCCTTAAGTTTATTTCTTATAGCCAGAAACATCAGGCGGTTAATGTTAAGCATCCTGCTTAAATGTATAAGGATTTCTCATGAACACTGTAAAAATTTAAATGGGTTTATATGGCAGCATATATAGTTTAATTGTTGTAATGCCATTTATTGGGCACTGAAGTTTGTTCCATATTTTTAACAACTTGATATCCAGTAGCTAGTAAAACAAAATTTTAAAATATGCGTAAGATTACTTGAGGTTTAAACTCCTTCTGATGTACTCTTGCCGCGATTCGAACTGTATGTTAAGTCGAAGCTAAGGCGCCGTTAATGAACGAGTAGCACAGTAATGGTTACAATAATGCAGAGTTATAGATTTTTAGCACTTGGGTAGCTACAAGTTCTTAAATATTGAGAACACACGTAGAGTTTTGAAAGCCGGTCCATAGTCGAGTACTCAGCGATTTCAAAAACAACTTGATATTTCACTAGAGGTGGTCAGTTTGTGCATTACGCCTGATAAACCTAGTCCCGAGGATGATACATCGCATTCCGGAATTCTCAAATGTTCCTGGAAGAACAACAATTTCTACAAATTAGTTATATTACAATATCCTACCTACTCAATGTTTGCCTCACATGAGAAACAGAGGAGAAAGTGTACAATACCGGAGGTTTTGAAGTCGCAGTTCTCTTTGCAAGCTCTTCGGCCCATTCGTTTCCGGTAATACCCAGATGTCCTCTAACCCACGAAATACAAACATGAGAACCACGAAATATCTGATTCCTTATTGCAGCCGCAATATGATACTATTGTTTGTAGCTTTCAAAGCTTCAATTGCTGTCTGTCTATCACTGCAAAGGCGAGCAATACATTGTAACCGGTTGCACCATTTCACGAAAAGTCAGCTTGAAGATCTAAACACTCCTGACCAACTTTGAGCTTGGAGGAATAGCACTCTATGGAGTATGAGAACTGCGAACATCCTAATTTGGCATTTTGATCTTGTCCTTCAGCTATCCGAGAACCATCAGTGTAAATGGAGTACTGATGATATTCTGTTGCACAATGTTAAAGCAGATTAGAGACAAAGATGACTGTATGAGAAGGTTGTTTAACTGATTGTTCAAATTGCGGGAGTAAAATATGTTGTGGCCAATTCCGACCGTTTCTAATGTTACTATATTTGCCTTAAATATACCAGTAAGAAACATCGCCGCCATCATCATTGTCGTCATCACCATCATCATTATTATTCTTATTACATATATTTTTAGAGTATTGTTGTACAAATGAAAGGAGCATTATAGTTTTGTGTAGGAATAAATCGAAAAGTTGAAATTATTCATCAACAATTTTCCGTTCTGTAGCGTGAAAAAGAACCTTCCGAACTTGTTATCGCCCATGACTTATATCGAAATGGCAATTCTTCCTCGTTGAAACTGAAATGTTCTCTACAAATGTCCTCAACGATCTCCAATTTGGGATTTGCACGAGTGTATGTGAAGTACTCTCTATCCAGATGGAGAAATGTTCACGGCCCAATGGATTGCGCATGCATTATTCAACCTGTCCAGTTGCGTGAAGAAACAAGAAGGGTATAATAACCTGTCCACGCTTGTGGCACCACTTGTGGGCTGAAAGGTTTAAATAAAACAAGACGACACATGTTATTGCGGAGTGCCGCTTTTGGATTATATGTATGTGGGTGGTTGGGAGACAGTTTATCTCTGTCGCACTCATACGTATATATAAAAAGAGACCTGTTCACTCACCGTGGGCTACATGACATTCCACTGTTTTGTAAAACTGATGTTAACACTCCAGTGGTTGGGAGATTGTGAAAGTACTGTGGGATTTTGAGCTGTGGAATACGGCTGTCATATTGCGAATGAATATATTTAGCTTGTTTCTTTTACTCATTTCCCAGTATTCTAATACTACTCCCATGTGTTAACGGTTCTCTCTTCCTTATATTTAATGATTAAATGCACAATAATGGTAACGTTCTCCGAAGAAGTAAACAGTAATTCTCTTGACATTAAATTAAGAAGGTTTATTGCAGTTTCTCAATCTATATATAATATTGCGAAAAATGATACACTTCTGAGAAGGATAGAATCGTTCTATAATATTCAGTAACGTCCTAATTGTTATTACCCAAAACAGGAGATTTGTGTTTCAATTTCTGGCTATGGAATTGAGATTCACCCCCCCCCCCCTAATTTCATCCTTTCAAACTTAACCTATTCTCAACATGAGTGTGAAAGGGTAATTTATGGACGGTTTCGGGCCGAAGTTATTTGTTCAGTTACAGAAATATTACTTAGAAAAAATGCAAATGTTACGGTAATGAGATAAATTGTAGGTATAGTTAATATAAGAATTGAACAAACAAAAGAGATTAGTAAAAAAAACATTAGAGATGGAATTACATATGCAATTGTTTCTTGGTAAATAAGAGTTAGGAAAACAAAATCTGAGGAGATGCTAAGAGGACTGTGTGCAGACCTGAAGAAGTTTTGCTAGAGGGGAAATATCTGCCTGTTTATTGTGTGAAAATAACTAATCTTGAAAGATGAAACGGGAGTATTATTTCAATAACTGAATAATAAAACGAAATCGATGAGAGCATGACCGGAGACTTAAATATTCATGCTTGCTGGCATTATCTTTGCTAAATTGACTCCTTGTTGCGAAATACTGAAAGTTATAAGAACTTTGCAAACTGACACCATAAACCACGTTTCAAATATAAAATCTAATAATTATTTTACAGATTGGCATGAAAACGTGAACCCATGAAGTGATATTGTACAAGTTGACGTCCTAACGTGGGCCTACAAGGTATATACTTGGCCTCATAGTGGGAAACGCTGAATAACTTATTTTTCAAGTAAAGCAACAGTTATCAACAAATTTTATGAACATTATTTACATATTTGAACATAAAATTAACATTTGATCAAGTATCGTGAATTATAAATTCCTAAGGTTTTGCTTAAGTTATACTGAAGAAGAGAAGGCAACCTTGGTGTTCTTGTGGACCAACTGCTAACACACGAATGTACTGTCGCCGACCCATTGTTTCGAGATGCGTGGCCAGCGTGCACTAATGGACAGATAGTGCAACGCGGAGATAAAAGCTTGCCGAAACAGTTAAAGAAACAGCTGACGGGAAGGTTCGATTTATTGTTTGTTACAGAACAATCCATAAATCTCTAGAAATGTGAGTAGACGTATATAAGGGAAGCCGTGACTCGCCAAGGGTGGAGAGTTGAAATGGAACTTGATAATCGTGTGCGTACAGCTGTGTTTTGAAAGTGAACTTTTCTTTGTGATCGACAACCCTGCAAATTGTATTTGTGTATGTTAACGTAATTCTCCTACTGTAAGTGTTGACCAACGTGTGTTTCTACGGGAATGAAGAGCATTTTGAATTTCTGCAAGTTGGATTTTTAATCTTACTAACCCACAAAGTCACAGTATACTCCATGTTATAATTAAAGTGTCATCCCAAATGCATGTTCGCAATAGTAAAGCAGAACCAGACCTACCACGAGTGAAAAGATATGATTTCTGTAATTGGGTAAAGTATGAACTGAGAAAAAGAGGGTTATCAGGGAGGGAGGACAGTCTTCTCTATATAACACAGATATAGTGTAGTCAAAATAATCTTTTAATATATGTCAAATATAAGGGTAGCAATTTACAGTCAGTAGCAAGTTACAGTTGAAAACTCTCAACAGACAGAAGAAGAGGTTCTGTTCAATCGTTAGACGTGAATGCAGCTGAAAAATTACCTGGCATGAGTTGATATTAATTTATTTTCTGTTTTTCACCAGGAAATGTCACAGAAACTTAAGTTTTAGTCAAATTATTATAAATCCTTTCTGTTGTCACCCCTGTAAATAAGGTTAGCCATATCCCAACTCCTGAGCAATACCTATGTGATGCATATAATCATCTCAGTTTGATGAAATGCACACGCAATTTATAATATAAACATTACGCTTGAAACGTCGAGAAGCCAAATTAATCATAAATAATAAAATATATGTATACATAAAATACATAATCATAAAATGGTTTAAAGTAATACGTAAGGCCGTAGATAAATTCTTAATGAATTCATTGAAAATTCACTGTTAAAGTAACTAAGTTGTTTTATTAAATAAAGGTTATACAAGCTCAACAAATTGTAACAATAGAAACATTTAATTAATTCAAAGTATTGCTTTTTAAACAGTCTTTGTCTTGTAGAATCCATCCCTGGTTTAAAAGTTACTTATTCTTGTTTTTAATTTTAGTAGTCCCACTTCTATTATTTGGAAAGTTTATAACAGCTTCTAGTTTCGCAGACTTAAACATGTTTTCACTCAAAATCTAACGATATGATTGCATAATAAAGGTTTTCTTATACTATATTTATTTAAATGCGAAGATCATTACTTCAACCAAATCTCTATTTTGTTCTATTTTAACCTTGAATAAAGCTTAAAGAGTATTAGCGAGTTATAAGGATAGTCTCGGTACATCTCCTTGGTATACTGTATCAACGTTATTCATGAAATTTTACCACTAAATAATTTGATTCCAAAAGATCATGTTGGCCAGGAAGATATAGACCATGAAGTTTGTTAAAATCAGGTACTTGTATGCAGATCCTTTCACAACAGTTTATTCTTATAACTATAGACAGATCCAGTATCGGAAATCGAAGCTTCTCTAAGCTCACTAGCAGAGATGCTTTTCTGGATATTTTAGTTAGTTTAAAGACAGCCACAACACATACCTGGAACACAGATGCGCTGCAGATAATAACATTGCACTGAAGTGCCTCTGGCATTTGATACAATATTGAAAGTACGAGGGTGGATAAAAAAGTAATGCCTCGTATTTTTTTTTCTCTTTTAATTGTCAGGAAACTTGAATCCAATTTACATAGCTTGAAAACTACAATATTGACGACTAATTTGTCACTATTTAATATAATCTCCTTCCTTTTCCACAGTTCTGGTCCACCTTTTAAATAGGGCGTGTATTCCAGTGTGGTAAAAAACACGGTATTGCTTCCTAAGCCATTGACTCACGGACGCTTTAACACCCTTCTCATCTTCAAAATGAATCCCACCATTAGCTTCCTTTAGTGGCCTGAACAGATGGAAGTCTGATGTTGCCAGGTCAGGGCTGTATGGGGGCTGAGGTAAGACTTGCCATCCCAATTTCTCAATTTCTGCAGTGGTGTAATGGCTGGTGTGTGGTCTTGCATTGTCATTCAAAGAGGAACATCCGCCATAGCTTTTGTTGGGCGAATTCGGCGAAGACGTGCTTTCAGCTTTTTGAGAGTTATGACGTATTGCACAGAATTTATTGTGCATCCCTGCTACAAAAAGTCAATCATAAGCACACCCTCTGCATCCCAAAACACTGTCGACATAACTTTCCCTGCCGACCGCTGAGTTTTGATTTTTTTCTTCTTCGGTGACGTTGTGTGATGCCATTCCAATGACTGCCTCTTTGATTCAGGTTCAAAAAAATGAACCCTCGTTTCGTCTCCACTAACAATCTTTTTCCAGAAACTCTTCTACCTCCAAATTGAATCGCTGCAAGTGTTTCGTAGGCTATTATTTTCCTTGTTACTTTGTTTTGGATGGTTAATATTCTTGGTACCCAACGTGAACAAACTTTTGCGTAACTCAGTTGTTGAATAATCGTCATCACACTGCCTTTACTGAGGGAGGTAATGAGACACTGTTCACCTATTGTTACCCGGCGATCACCACGAATAGTGTCATCGACTCACTGAATGTTGCATGGAGTCACTGCAGTCAACGGCCTAACACTTCGCTTTTCATCTGCCAATGGTGTTTGCCCTTCAGCTTCGTTACAGCAACAAACCCATCGTCTAACAGTGCTGACATCCACCTTGCATCACCATACACATTTTTTAGCCTTTCGTGAATGTGCATTGGCGCTTCACCTTCCGCAGTCAAAAATTCAATCACCAAACGCTGTCTAATACGAATGTTGCTATCAGCCATTCTGCAAAAGGATGCAGTGCTGCCACCTGTTTACTCAGGAAGTTACTACTGCAGGGAATTGGAGAAGAAGGCTTGAGGAATTGCGCCAAATTCAAAGTTTTCACATAACTTACTTATTTAAGGAAAAAAAATTGGAGGCATTGCTTTTTGTCCCACCCTCGTAAGTTTATAGTTTTATACTTTAGGGTAAGCACTGCAAAAATACATTTTTCCCCTCTTGTCTATCTTTTACTTTCGATCTTTATCTTAATATTGTTTGACATCTGCTTTATTCTTCTTCTTTGATAATTTTCTCCCAGTAACTGTTCACTTCACTGCAGCTGCTTCTTCTCATCATATATTCTATCACATTTACTATTCATATCTTAACCTTTATGAGCTTTCTCTTATCCATTTTCTATAACTATCTTTCGTTACCAATTTGTTTGTTTCATAGCTCCATTATTCTCCATATTCACATTTCAGGGCTTTACGAATGATTCTCTTCTCCTTCATTTCTCTCTCGCTTTCTTTCTCTCATTCTTCTCTCGCACCTCTTAGCAATATTGCATAATCCATATTGTAGGGTGACACATCCGAATTAAATACCTGGCTATATATCATAGTCTTATGGGAAGGGTAACTTTTCTTTTTATCGCTCTTATAAAATAATTCGACTAAAGAAAATAGAAAAGAAAGTGGTATAAATGTAAAAATTGAGCTAATATATGGATACGTTTCAAAGTTTTTTAGCACCTGGAGATAAAGGAATGCATTGCAATCATTTATTATTCGCATCCTTATATATAAGAATTATAAGCCACAGATGCACACATGGTAATTTGATCTTTCTTCTGTTTCTTCAATCCGTTGTGGTGCAAATAATGTACCAGTCTCTAAAAATGTCTTCGACAGGATGAATTTCAACTTGCCTCTCTGTCCGCCTTGGTAGCGTAGATGGTGGCATGTTTTTCTCACGTTCAAGAGGTCCCGAGTTCAAATCTCGGCCAGGGTGAGTTATCTGGATATAGTTGTTTCCGGGATTTTGCCTTATCCTTCAAGACCAATGTCGGGTGGCTCTAAGCTCCATGGACCCTGAAATCATTTGAGCATCATTTCATCCAATATATTCACCCTCCGATAGGACGTAAATTAAAAAAAAACAAACAAACTTGCTTCTTTCAGATGCGATGTGCATCTGTTTATAATATGACTTAATGACTAAATTCATCCCCCATTTGAATTATATGTTAAGATCAAACAGCATTTTCTTGGAAGTGAAACTGTTTTTCCTTCGTCAACTGATTTCTGGTTGTAGGCTCAAACTCGGCGGAAGGCGTTACATTTTTTGACGCAAAAATTCTGTCACCCGATCGTCTAAGTGGCAACATAACCAGCTGGCAGGAAAGAAAGAGACAAACAGCAACAAAACCACGCCTAGGCCGCGCGAGCGCTGCTGGAGAGAAGAGACGGGGTGGACTGAGAAAGCGCCAGAGAAATGTCGGGACAGTTCCGCCGCGGTCGTGAAATTTCGTAAGACTTCGTGAATGGTCGAGAAACTTCTCCAATCTGTGATTAGTGTATAAAAGTGAGTGCACTGGACAAGTTCAGGCGGTACGGCAAGGGCCGACAGAGGAGCTGCAGTGTGGACTTGCGGCAGACGGACTTGTAGATTGCTTACGTCTGTGTTACGTCATTTTGATATTGGCAGAGTGTATTTCTATGAAAATAATGAAGGTTTTTAATTTCTGCAACCTGGACGTTTATTTCTACGAACCCATAAGGTCATAATACTTTGCACGACTTCCCTGGGAAGAAAAGTGAAGTGGACCAGTCTCGTAGAGTAACAGCGTTTAAAATAAAAGGGAAAAGAGACCAATGGAGAAATTTAAATGGTCCTACATATGAAGTGAACAATGGAATACCGAAAACAGTAGCATTTAAAGAGCGTCCAGAGCTATACAAATCAATTTATTGTTTCGCTTTTTCAATCTGATCTGTATCAAAATTTTTTGTATAATATCGCTATATCTAATTCTCAGTTTGCGTTCTAGGCACTCTGTTATGTCCATAGACTCTAATTTTCAAACATACACACTGTTTTATCAAATGTATATCTAATATGATGTGTCGTATTCCTGTTGATATGCGAGAGTTTTAGCTGGAACTCGAAACCAGAACGACTCGCGCTGACAGGTTTACAATGGACAATGCTAAAATGGACAAATATCGAACGGCATGTTTAAGTTCAACATTTCACAGTATGGACCGGAAATGGTTCAAGAAGGATCCCAGGTGTGATATCGTCAGTATGAGTAGTTTTGACTTCCCTTAAAATTCTCTAAACATGTTGATGAAAACACCAATGTTCAGTATATCAAAGACAAAATTTTAAGTGCATATTTTTAATTTGGGAGAAATAAACTCTGAATTCTCCTGTTTTAAGAACTTTCTGTGCTTTTGCACAACTGGCAACCACTAGAAATACGCAAATCAGCTGACGTAACAAATATAGTTATAGTATTAAGCATATCTAAAATATAGGTTAGTCATGAGCAATTGTTTTGGAGTCAAAGCGCCGATGTAATCTTACACAGTAAGAGACATATAAAAGGAAATAATATCAGAAGCGACCTTTTATTTAGGTAATGTGCATTTTTCCCTAGTTAGAAGGATTTTCATATGTTAAGGTTATAAATTTGTATATGTGCTTATGTACTCGTTCTGGCTATCAAATAAGGAAACAAACAGCATATCTTTCAATGGGAGAAGCAAAATAGCTTGAATGGTTACATGTTTATACTCATTCTATCAGACTATAAAAAGTATAAGCGTGTGATATCAAAATATTGCATTAATTGATGTTAAATTAAGAGAATCCTATAAATATTCATTTAGTGCGTGTTGTGATCTTCTACTTACCAGAGGTATTTTAATTGGATTCTTTTGTCACTTCTACCGGAGAGACGATCTAGCAGCGGCTATCACTCGCACTCAAGAGATAATTGGCGAAACCTCATGTATTGAAAAATTTGAATGGCATTTCTTCATGCGTTCCATTGCTGACCTAAAATTCCACAGCGAACAAAATAAAATTTATAGAAAAGGTCTGGTAGTGACAGTATTCCTGTTGTATATCCAAGGCTGAGCCAGCACCATCAAAGTATCGAAATATAGTTTGACGAAAGTCAGGATATAAAATATTGGTATGGAAGGCGACTATGAAACTATGGCCATTTAATTAGCAAGTGCCTTGAACAGTCCGTAGAGGAAGACAAATACACGAGAAAGGATATCTATCGTGTCAAGAAGATTACACTAATCCTTGCGATCTGATATAAACCTTACGAAATGCTCGAAGGCTTGAAATTACAATGAAATACAATATACGCTTTCCTGGAAATTTTAGTTAGTCCCAGTTGTACTGCTTAATATTTATATTAAATATACAGATTATAAATAAAGCAATTAGCAACAGTTTCCAATGTGGTGCACAGATTTTCAGTAGCCATGATTACTGGGTTTCTTGGTTCTACCACTTTCCTTTCCTTCCTATATGCAAAATGCAAAATCCTGTAAGCAAATAGGTGCGTGTTAGTTAAAATGGAATTATGTGGATATCTTGAACTTCCGGAGAAGGCCGCGTCGTTGTTTACTTTATTGCCGACGTTTCCTCCACCATGTTATGGACTTCTTCAGGGCATAAGTGCACTTAAGTCTTGAAGAAGCCCATAACATGGTGGGGGAAACTTCGGCAACAAGGCAAACAACGACGCGGCCTTCTCCGGAAGCTCAAGATATCCACATTGACACAGTCCCTGGAAGCCTTCGCACCTAAAATGGAATTGGTCAATATATTCAATACTAGTGAGTGGAAGAGGCTCTTTCATAGACAGCACAACTGCATGTATGATGGAGTTTAGACGAAATATTACAGAACCATATATTTTAAACGTCATCTCAAGAGCTGTAACGTAAATGAACTTGTCCTTTTAATTACTAAAACTTCAACGGGACATAGCGACCTATTTATTCAACATCATGCATTAAGTTTCTGATTTTGCCAACTGTTGTCTTTCGCTCCAACAATTAACAACGTCCGCACATCAAAGGTTTGGATGAAAACTCGGACATCGTTCCCTCCAGCAATGGGTGGCAACCCCACCCCTCTCTGTAGTGGACGTGTGCAGGAACCGAAACCAAATATTCACCCCTTTGTGAATGACGAGGGATGAGGCACAACAAAAACAGTCTCTCCTGGCTATGGTTAACCCGCGCTGCCGGGAAAATGTTTTCACCGCCTGAGAATGCTTAAACACATTAAGGGCGACATTAATGGACATTTCAGCAACATGCACAGAAAAATATCAGTTCCTTCGGTAGAGAATGTTTATTGTTTGAATCCTCACTCTCCCAAATAACCCATATACATTATTTTCAACGGTTATCGTATGCTGCACTTTTCCATCTTTCTCTGTTCCTTATTGTTTCTGCTAGAATGAGAACAACATGAAAGTCGTTCTAATATCACCTTATATAATTTGCCTTTATGGGAATCCTCCTCAGGATAAACTAACGGTTTTCAAAACTATACCTGCTGAACTAAAATAAATATTCAAACTTTACTCTTAAAAAGAGGTCATCCGGAACACCATATAAAAGTGTATATTGTGCAACATATATATCATTCAATAATAGTGAAAGCTACTGGCCATGACTGCCTTGTGGAACACCTGCACAGAATTGGAGTCTTCCCCTCACCGAAGTGTGTTGTATATTCTTTAGATTAGATTAGATTATCTGTTGTGTATTTTAGCAAGTTTTACAATTTACAACTTTTGGCTTCATTTATTTGTCTTTATCTTGTTGCTACCTTGGCTTACATGACAGTCTTGTCTTCTGTTCTGCCAGGTAGTTCTTAACCTCCATGCCTCCTTAGTCACATCCTTTCCCCACATCTTGCTTTCTTATATTCTTTACATTTCTTGCCCATTTTTCTTTTACTTTCTGCAAGAACTCACTAATACCTCTTACCTTCTTTTTCTCCCTTCCCGTTAACATTTTGATAGCTACTTTCTTCTTCTTTACTTTCTCCTATTTTTCCTCCAAAACCTTTTTTCTCCACATTGCAACCTCCTCACGTTCTGTTACACAGTGTTCTATGCTTTCTTTTCCCCCACAAATTCACAAATTCCCTTTTCCCTACATCTTATCCCTCTTGGAGATATTGTTCCTGTTCTCATCCAAGCTAGCCCTTCTCTCTCTTGTCTATTGCAGCAATCTACATATGCTTCTCGTCCCCAATTTCTTTTTAGTTGCTTGTAAAATTGTAATGATTTCATTCTTTCTAGACTTCACCATATTTCTTGTCTTTTTCTATCTTCTATTCTGCATTTTACCAATTTACCCATATCGCTTGTATTCCTTTCCTCTAATCTCCATATATCTCCCATTTCTATTTTTCCGATAAATCCTCCTATCTCTGCCCACCCGCTATTTGTGTTCTCTAATCTTTATTGCTGTCTCATGCATAATTTCATAAGAGAAAACACCATCACGAAAAGGGAGCATCTAACAATCTGCAAAGACTGCAATACAGTGACAGGATGTCAGATGGACAATTATGTTTTTTTTTTTTTTTTTTTTTTTTTTTTTTTGTGGGAGACACGACTATGTATGAAATGTCTGTCCATTGAATAAATAACTAATATTGACAAGCAAATAAAAATAAATGAAGGTGTTAAACAAGGCTGTTAATGTCCTCAGAATTTTGTGTGTGTGTGTGTGTGTGTGTGTGTGTGTGTGTGTGTGTGTGTGTGTGTGTGTGTGCGTGTGTGCGTGTGTGTGTAGTATCGCAGGTGTATTCTTTCGTTTGTTTACGTGTTGTGAAACAAGAGACCTTCAAGGATGCGTGCTGTGTATTTTACGTAATTCTGCTGCTGGAAGAATTGTGTAAAGTGTCTTTTTATTTGAAATAAAGAGCGTTTTACATTTCTGCAAACTATACCTTTAATTCTACGATTCCACAAAGCTACAGAATTTGTTATTTATTGTTATAGAAGTATTGTATGCTGAATTCAATTGAAAAATGTATAGGAATCAAACGGCCTAATTTGTTTTTATTTCTTTTTTAGTGTTTTGGAGGCATTTATAAAATTCTTATTTCATAAACTTGATCAACAGCTAGACAAACACATTCAAATTGCCGAACATGGTGGTAATAAATACCCAAAATAAGGATCTTAAGAAATCCAATTATATCTATTCCATTAATGGTAGACTATTTCTAAACCTAAATGTTTGCTAAACGTAAACTGTGTGAACTACGCTTGTATCACAACAGAACATGAAATCACTAATCATTCCTGGCTTTGTGATCCCACTTTTTCTCTCAGTTATCTGAATGATGAAATATTGCTTAATATGTAGTGTGTCCTTTGACTTGCTATATTTTATTATGTTACCAACGTACTGTCAGATATAGTTGATAGTTTGCATTGTGTGGTATGATAGATAGGCACTATATCAGCTAATCTGAGAGGAATTGCGTTGTTTACTGCAGAGTTCGTGTCTTCCTAATTGATGTCATTTGTATCAGGGTAGTAGCACGTGTTTGCTTGACCCTATGCACTATTTATCACTAGCACATGATAGCTGAGCGATTTAGTGAATGACCATTGTGATCCTTGAATTGATTGCCGTACACCTCATGTGATTTTGCAAATAGAGAGCTTTTAATTAGAGCTAAAAATTAGGGTGGGCATAAATGTCCAGTTATCACAGATATATTGATTATGAAACTATACTAATTCCCTTATAGCGATTCCCTGAGGTTCGCGTTTCTTTGGGGTTTATTTTTTTCTATGAACTGGAAAGCCTTCTTCTTCCACTTGACAATACTGTATATATCGTAGATCGTAAGAAATTCTAGATTTAGCGAAAGTAAATTGGTTTACACAGTAATTAAATATTCGTTAAGTCATATCGGATGGTGAATGACAGGGTGAAATAATGCACAAATGAGCCCAGGTTCCATAGAGCTTAGTTACCCGACATTTGGCTTTCAGGATAAGGGAAAATTCTGGAAAAAAAAAAGAAAAGAAAAATAAAACGTATCCAGGTAACTCACCCTGTCCGAGATTTGAACTCGGGACGTCTTGAACGTGAGGCAGACATGCTACCACCACGTTACCGAGTCGGGCGGTTTGTGATGAATGCTTTTAAAAGGTCAGAAATACAATACAAAGATCAGTTACAAAATATAAGAAAATCTCTAGGTTACCATGTCTCAAAGCGACTTGGCCTCTTCCTTTTATCTTAAACGCCTGATTAAAAAAGGAAATAGAGATAGAGAGAGGTGCCTAAAGACCAAAATTTGGCAAATTACCCTAATAGCCAATCATGAACATTATACCCATCACAAGAAGGCAAGACACGAATGAAGGGGAGAGGGGTTTGAACTGTTTATCTGCTCCGGTAGCAGATCTGTTTACTAAGAAATGAGTGTGTGAATGCATATGAGTCGCCCAAGCTGCCAGATCTAATGTTCGTTGAAGTAACTCTAGTGATAGCTATTACGTATAGGTGTGATATGTGACAACACTTGCGTATTTTAAATTAATCTGGCATCCTTGTCATACTGGGAAGGGGAGCATAAACACCGTGGGATAGTAAAGGTGATTACATTACACACTCCTCTAGCTTGCCTTTTGGGTTGGGCACACAGTAATTATTTTATTAGATAAGCCAGCTTTGCACTTCAGGTTTGTATAGTTGTATTATAATTAACTTATAAAAAGTGTAAAGTACAACACTGTAAGTAGAGCAGATGATTCACAATTCACGATCCGCATTATACAATAGTCTTGTAGTTGGTTTACGTTGAATGAGTTCATCAGTAGCCACGTTCAACATTGAACATGTCAAGGAAATGTAAAGTTTTGTTGCATATATGCTTGATTGTTGAAACAAAATATACATATTTGTGTATTGTCGCACTGCTGGAACCGTTACCATGGATTTATCTTTAGTAATAGATACCTCTCAGATAACGCACTGATTACTCCACGTGGAGTAAACATCTACGAGGGTGGTTCAAAAATTAATTCTTCCTAATTTTTTCTCTTTTAATTGCCAATTGAATCCAATTTACATAGCTTCAAGACTACAACACTAATGATTCAGTTGTCACTATTCAATATAATCTCCGTCCTTTTCCACAGTTCTGGTCTACCTTTTAACCAGGACATGTATTCCAGTGTGGTAAAACACACGAACTTGCTTCCTAAGCCATTGACGCACGGACGTTTCCACAGCCTCCTCATCTTCAAAATGAAGCCCACGATAAGCTTCGTTTAGTGGCCCGAACAGATGGAAGTCTCATGAAGCCATGTCAGGTCTGTATGGGGAGTGATGAAAGACTTGCCATCCCAATTTCTCAAATTCTGCAGTGGTGTAACGGCTGCTGTGTGGTCTTGCACTGTCAAGCAAAAGAAGAACATCCGCCATTGTTTTTGTAGGGAGAACTTGGCGAAGAAGTGCTCTCAGCTTTTTGAGAGTTCTGACGTATTGGACAGAATTTATTGTGCATCCCTGCTCCAAAAAATAAATCATAAGCACAACCTCTGCATTCCAAAACACTGTCGCCATAAGTTTCCCAGTCGACCGCTGAGTTTTGAGCTTTTTTTCTTGGGTGGCGTTGTGTGATGCCATTCCATTGGCTGCCTGCTTGATTCAGGCTCAAAAAAATGAACCCACATTTCGTCTCCAGTAACAATTTTTTTCCAGAAACTCCTCTTCTTCCAAATTGAAGCGCTGCAAGTGTTCGGAGGCTACAGCTTTCCTTGTTTCTTTGTTTTGGGCGGTTAACATTCTTGGTACCCAACGTGAATAAAAATTTGAGTAACCCAGTTGTTGAATAATATTCATCACACTGCCTTTACTGAGGGAGGTAATACGACACAATTCAGCTGTTGTTTCCCGGCGATCACCACGAATGATTTCATTGACTCGCTGAATATTGCATGGAGTCACTGTAGTCACCGGTCTGGCGCTTCGCTTTTAATCTGCCAATTGTGTTTGCCCTTCAGCTTCGTTACAGCGACGAACCCATCGTCTAACAGTGCTGACATCCACCGTTGCAAAACCATACACATTTTTTAGCCTTTTCGTCTTCCGCAGTCAAAAATTCAATCACAGGGCGCTGTCTAATACGAATCTCGATATCAGCCATTTTGCAAGAGGATACAGCGCTGCCACCTGTTGACTTAGGAAGTTACTACAGCAGGGGATTGGAGAAGAAGGTTTGAGGAATTGCGCCAAATTCAAATTTTCACATAACTTTCTTATTTAAGGGAAAAAATAGGGGGCATTATTTTTTTACCTACCCTTGTATCTGTCATTTGTGATTCCTGCGAATTCCATTGGCTGAAGTGATGAGTTCATTGCTGCTTAGCACAGGGGCGAGAAGGGCATCAGTTCTGCTCTCACTCTTACAAGAATAATCAGTGCGTTATCTGAAAGGTTTCTATTAACAAACATAAAGCCATGGTAACGGTTCTAGCAGCGCAACTATAGAGGTAACGTTAACAGCAAGGCAGGGATAACTACGTAGATACAAAATCAAGTATTTGCTATATTGCAGTTCTTCATAATTCATAGCGTAGAAACAAACAACTAAAACCCTGATGACCACCTTCTTAGTATCTAATCAGACAAAATCTCTCTTAATCGACGTAAGATGGCATTACATTAAAATATGTGTATGCTGGGTTGAGCAAAAACAAAGTAATTGATTGACATATCGCCTTTGTATAATTCCTTGTATATCTGTAATAAAATTTGGACTATACGTTATTCTGCAATTTACTGATCATTATCTGGTAGGTAAAGTACATAAAATAACATTTTACATAAATAATAAGCACAGCTATGGACGGATGGATAGTTGCGTTTAAGGGCGCTCAACTGCCAAGTTCATCAGCGCCCTTAAGCCAATTGTGTTAAAATGGGCTAAAGCATGTTCATAATAAAGAAAATAAACACCATGGTAGTTAAAAGTCGATATCAAATCTAAAAGCCATAAAAAAGTTAAAATGCCTTAATGGCTGGTAATTAAACCCTAAAATTGACATTTAAAAAGAATTTTAAAACCCTGCCCACTGCTTCCTCGTCGTCCGCAAGGATCTCTCCCTAGCTGACCGGCAGCTGGAGAGACCAGCGAAGACCCGACAGGTTAAAACATTCTAGCAGGACATGCCTGACCGAAAGGGCTGCACCACAAAGCGGGCAAACTGGAGCAGGACCCTGACGTAATACAAATGAATGAGTATAAAAGCAGTGGCCAACACGCAGCCGAGCCAAACGTGCCTCTTCCCAGCGGGATGCACGGCAGGAGGTTCTCCATGGCACCGGAAGGTCCTTTATGTCACGAGCCTATTACTGTTCATAGCTCAGCACTCGTCGTGCCACGAGCGCAGCACAGCTTTCCGTAACAGTCGCCAAAGTCTTCCGCGGCTACAAACGGTACAGTGACCTGCGGCTCTGTGGTGGCTATCTTCACTGCCGCATCCGCCTGCTCATTTCCTGCCAGGCCCATGTGACCAGGGACTCAAGCACATATCACGCTGATGCCTGCGGCGTATAAAAAGTGTAGGACATTCTAGATACGCTGTACAATAGGATGGTAACTGTACAGCGGCCGTAGGCTCTGAAGTTCACTCAGAGAATCGCTTAAAATGAGGCTAGCAGCAAGGGTTCGTCGACGTACGTATAAAATAACTCGGTAAATCGCCTCAAGCTCAGCGCTAAAAATAGAGGTGCTGCTATGTAATCCGAATGTATAGGGTTAAGCACAGCTACATACTAAAGTAGGAGGGTAAACGCAATTTGACATGATTTTTTTTTTTTTTTTTTTTTTGTAATTTACGTCCTCCAACGTTAAGTCATATCGGACGATGAATAGAATGGGTGAAATGATGCTCCAATGAGCCCCGGGTCCATAGAGCTTAGAGTTTCCCGACATTCGTCTTTAAGGATAAGGGAAAACCCCGAAAAAACCTTATTCAGGTAACGCACCCTGACCGAGATTCGAACTCGGGACCTCTTGAACGTGAGGCAGACATGCTACCACCACGCTACCGAGGCGGGCAATTTGACATGAGATGTTTTAACGCAGGACTTACAAGTGGTTAAATATTGCAAAGAAAACCCCTAAAATTCTCCTTTTTGTACTCTCAGAAATAAATAAACGTTAATTTTTTCCAGATACCAAAACCAGATTTACCACTATTCATGATCTATCTCAAGAGCTCGCCTACACAAAATATATGTGAAACGGTTGTTTTAAATTGAAATAGTAAATAAAACAATTAAAGCGGCGTATCAAAGAGTGCAAAACCTGAAAGACGTCCAATTTCTTATTCTGAAATTATATACGAGCATGTACTTAACCATTGATGTATACCTACAACAAAAAGATTTCATTAAGTCCTGATATGTTGGATACTTTTCGCGATTTTTGGAATGTACAGAGTTATGAACCTAATCGAACACTAATGAAAGATCATGTCTTTCTGAAAAATAAGAAACAATTCACAAAATTGTAGAATTCTAACGTAACCTTCATTTATATTTCCCAATATACGGTAAACAGAAACAATTTCAAAACGTAGTTGATGCCTATATGAGGATTAAAGTGTATTTATATCAAGAATCTTAATTGCCGAAACATTTGTTAAGGAACTCCTAATATTTGAGTAAACAAAGTAGTAATATCAGTGGGAAATTCTAGTAGTGCGAGTTACATCTTCCGAATGTGGAAAATTCAAAAAACAGAGTACGCTCCTTCAGAATGGTTTACACGTGTGTTGTTAACAGGGTATGCAATGTGACAGTGGATTCTTTATGTGTTCAAAGCTTCAAAGTCTGCCCTTGGGGTTTGTTACGACAAGCTCTTTATTTCCCTCTTTTTCGCACTGTAACATAAAATGCATTATCATCCTAAAAGTATTATGGAGTTGTTCTAACGCGACGAATTCTTCCCCTTTTATTGCCAACGTTTTTACCTTTATACACAATGTTATGGAGTAAAGTTTAATTTCCTCTTTATATGAGTCATACAAATGTGAGAAATATTAGTTAATTTATAAATTTTCCTCTCTCGTTTTGCACGGTGGTTTTTCGTCTGTTTTAACCGTTTTGCAACACAAAATGAGCAGCCTGTGTTTATGATTAAGAGGTGGAACTTGGTTATAGGAATATTTATTTAGGCTCTCAGGTATAATGACACTCTGTACTGCCTTGAACTAAATCTGCAGAATGCTGAATGCTGAAATGAAATTTATGATGATTCTTACCTACCTTAAACCAATCAATTCATGCCACAGGATCTACTCCTATTAGTCTTGGACCCGTAGGACCAAGGACCCGGGCGTCCTTCTACCAGGGAGTTACCGAGCTGTCCCAAAAGGGCGCCCGGCGCCTCCGAGGCTGTTTCCTGGGGCAAGACTTAGAGACTAATAAGCCCCCCCTCCCCCCCCATCTGGTCCTGTGGACTCAGGACGGGATGGAAGTGGATACGCCACTTACACGCGCCAACTCCAAGATGGGAAGGTTACCGATATGACCTCCGTGGGGCCGCCTGGCGCTCTAGCACACGTTCTACTAGCTATGCGGCTAGTACGCGGGAATATTGATGGCTTCCCTCAACCCCGTCCGGAGACGTACCCGCTCTCCCACGGGTATCGGGAACCACCTGCCTTAAACCTAGGCTTGATGAAACTATTTTTGAATAATTTGGAAAATCCTGCAAGCTTTTGAAGGGAAAAAGAGTAGTTAATACTCTAGCAAAAATTCTAAAGATAATCTACTACCTTCTCAGATGTATGTATAACTGAGTTTTTGAAACTGTGGTAGATGGTTGAATGTAGAATTCATAAATCGTAAGCTAGACTGACATTTTTGCCTTGAAGTCTCGAAGTTCATATAAGTTAGGTCAAATAATGCGTCCATAAGTAAGGATTTGAATTTACAGATAGAAATAATATTTGAAAATCATGAGACTCAATATTTTAACTGGCACCTCAAGTGGAAATATCTATATCATTTTATACGCGAGGGTTTGAAATATAAGAGGAATTTTTGTGGTTGTGGGAGCTACACAGTAAGCTTCATCCTATCTTATAACATAAGACGCATAGAGAATGTATTATGTGATGCAAATAGGATACCAACAAGTTTGGCAATTATCACTCTATAAGGAAAATCAATGGTAGGTACTCTTTTAAGGAATAAAGGAGACTGTAGCTTCTGTAGGAATTAATAATACACACAGTTTTGTCCAGAATAGTCAAAGAGATTAGATTTGTATATAGAAAAGTGTAAAATGTACAAAGTTTAGTGTACAGGTATGCCTAAGAGAGTGCTTCTTTATCTGATGGGATTTAAAGTTTGCATAGCATAATTTGTACGCTATATGTCTCTAGGTTCTAAAACCAAATTTTATAATATTCATAAAACGCATTCCATGATAAAACGTTTCAAACAATTTAGATGCAGATAACTCTGGTGATCAGAATATAGGTTTCAGAAGCAATAATATATCCATTTTGCCCCTTTTGTTACGCCATAGAAAATGTTTGCCTTAACATTTGTGTTCCACGAAACAAAATGAAACGTTTTAACTAGTTATTTTAAGTTAAGTTTTTAATTAAAATTTGTAAAAGGAAATGTTATTTAAAAGTTAAAATTAGGTTCAGAAAGAATTATTTAAAAAGAATGACGATATATGTAGAACAGCTGAAAAATGTGATACCGAAATTATGGTTTGCCAGAAGCAAAGAATCATGACAGATGTCAAAGGAATGTTGGTTCTTTGTAATGACAAGGGGCAAGGCCAGTTGAGTTGGGGAAAGTGAATAACAAAGCCATGTAAGAAGCAGTGTCCTTAGAAGATTTCTAAAGGGATTGTCACTTGACGTGTATGAATAGGGAATTCTTTGGATCATTTACAATGGCGACCAAAACAGCCACAAAGGGATTTTTTCTGAAAAGGAATTTTGAGAGTGAAATTTAGAGATATAAACACGCGCAGCTGTGGTCAGAGAGCACTCTTCGGCGTGTAGCCGATATGGCTAGTTCGCGGCTAGGAAGCCATTATAAACAGTCTTCGGCGTGAAGCCGATCAGAAGGGTCTTCGGCGTGAAGCCGATCAGAAGGGTCTTCGGCGTGCAGCCGCTGAGACAAGAGACAGAGGCGTGAAACCTATTAGGGCGGTCAACCTGTTCTGTGTTTGAATATTTGTCGGGTCATAAAAATTTATGGAGTAATAAATAATTTGCATTCAATAACTCTAAACCGAGATTGGTAACTCTCGGTCGGCAACTTCCATTTCGAGGTTTGAAAAGAAGAAGCAGTGAATAAATAATTTGGAGACGGGCATTCCAGTGTTGTGAAAATCTCCTTCTCACACCCATCCACGCATACCCTGAGAGAAACCTCATTGCTCGCCAATTTATTAGCTCGCCATTAAATTATTTGCATCAAATTGGCGTTCCAACGTGGAACTTGTGTACATCAATCATTTTGTTTCAAACTGGCGCACAACGTGGAGCTGTGGTAACCCTTGATCGCCACCAATTATATTTGTATCAAATGTTAGTTGTCGTTATGGCAACAGCAGGACTATAAAAGCTGAGGCACTTGAAGCCATTTTTGGTCTTATGTAAATGGACGTGATAGTGTGAAGGTGTGTTTTTCGTGTTCTGCAGTTTGTGCTTGAATTGGAAAGTGGAAGGTTGTAACGGATTCCGCGTGATAGTACACTATCAACATTGAAAAGTATAACTAATAGTTGAAAAAGTTTCCTTGTAATTAAAATACAAATTTTATACAATAAAAAAGGAACTACCATCTTATTTTAATTTATAACTCAATTATCACTTACTATCTGAGACCGCCCCTGAAAATAAGAGCTTATGCGAATACCAGAGCAGCGTGGAACTATAGAATCCAACAACTAGAATTTCTACGAGGTTCATCATCAGCTTCTCCTCCACAACTCACTTTCAGCAGCACCTAGTCGTAACAAGGATGAAATTGGACCACATGTGTATGAAAATGATTTAAGTCTAATAACGATGATGACTATTACGATTTTAATGATTATGATATCGATTAATATCATCAAAAAGCAGTAGTAGCGGTAGTGCTAGTTGTTGTTTTAGAAAATTAGTGTTACTTCCCACACAATAATATTGCCCACACTGCTTTTCATTTTGTAAAAGAATTATTTTCGATTCAGTGGAGTGATTTCGGAGTGATACCCCGGGCACAATCGCACAAATACACACTATCCTTCCCTTCTACCTATCTTTACCTCGCTCTCTAAATGATATTGTAACAATTCAAGCGCCTGAATGTCACACCGATCGCTATGAAAGCTTTTGCTGGTGTAGGTACATTAATGAGCAACGGTTCGACAATTCCATTTTGTACTAAAGCTATTCAGCAAATCGGAGGAAGAGCATGTGAACACGCACATTCTCCCCACGTATCCTACGTTATGAATGTAATTACTTTTTAAAGTGTTAGTAATAATTGGATATATGGTGTTACTTTGCAGCTAGTACTTGATTGATGATACTCGCCTCCGGTAGAATCCTGAAGTCTGACATCGATAAACGCATATTGATTCATGCAGCATTTGCCTGCGGATATTGAAGCTCGTGGGTTGAACTTCATTAGCCACAAAGGCCCGCAGTACCGAAACCGTGCTACTTAATTAGGCACTTTTAAAGAAGAAATTAATTATAAACCCTAATTATGTTTTCATTAATTAGTGCATGAGATTCAATAAAGCCTTTTGGCATCATTATTGTTTCCCTGGCGCCTCACAGATAAAAAGTTAATGTAAAACGTTTCCAACTGCAACAATGTGTGCTCGTGCATTAATAAGGGATGTTTAAGATCCATCCCTATTAAAATATGTTCTATTTTAGATTCAGGGGTTCTAAAGTTTTATCAGGAATCATTCAATTCAAGCAATACACCAATTGAAATATGAACTCTGACCTTCTAGGTTAACAGGTTTGTGTACTTTGGTTTTATTAACAGTATTTTGTTTATTTATATAAAAATCTGAACATTTGTTTTCATAATACCTATGCTGACTACGAAAATACTGGAAGTATAAGGAGCTCCAGAAAAAGAAAATGGAACATTTTGCGTAAGCTGTTGCACGTTTCAACGGCTTAGGTCTTCAATGGTGTGATCTAGGTCTAGGTTTGTAATCTAAGAGCTACTTGTTGGTGAGATAACGAGGGTGATGGACTTTCTCCGGGAGAAAAAAAAATCCTTCTTTCACGAGGGAGGTAAAGCCTTTGCTCTGCTGTCATAAATAAACCGCACCCAAAATAATCTCAAGCCTGATAAAGAGGGATATGAAAAATATTAAGTGCTTCTTCACACTCTATGTGGAACATAACGCATGAGAACCATACAAAAGCCTCAGTTTATTTAAATGGTGGCAGCGAGGCAGTGGCGGGATTAGATCAATTACTACTTCTTATGAACCGATAATATGATAATGTAATCAATTTTGTATTTACAAACGTAGTTCAGGAATTACATTTTCTTGATTGCTACATGTAATAAGATTGACACCGTTACAAGCAGACTAAAGAAGGTATTTCCTTTCGGCGAGCTTGGTGAAAGAGAAAGTCGTCCTTTTAACTTACAATGAATGCAAGCCATATGTACCAGAGTTTTGTCAAATAACACCTCCACTCCAATTTGCTGACAAAATGAATTCGACATTATTTACCTCAAAAGTTACAGGAGTAGGATGCAGCTTCATATGAAAGTAAATAAAATGTTACAAAACACTGCTCACATCATTTGTATTGTTCTGCAACAATTTGAAGATGGACAGGTTTAACAGGTAATACTTCAACTTTATATCTATCATTTAAATTGTTCAATATATATCTATCAAGACTTGAAGGTTTCACGGCGAGCGTTACTAATCAAGGCTTCGCGGGTGATCAACCATGTCAAATTAATAAACGTCGAGCTTTCGGCCATTGCAAACTCCATGGCCTTCTTCAGGATTCTGAAGAAACATCGCTTGCCACGCAGCACGAAACTCTGCTACCTAGGCATCACATCGCTGAAGGAATGGTTGCACCTTATCACCATGTATTTTAATACTTAAAAAGCACTCTTGATCTCTTCAAGATCCAGGGAGTCCCCTGTACTGCTATTACAACCCTCAGAAGCGCCGCGCGCTTCATGTGGCTTTACCATCCTAAACTTCCTAGTCACATATAAGTATTTTAGGGCAATTTTAATTCGAGGAGTTTTTTTTTCATTGCGTTACAACGTAGCACAGGCAGCAAAAGAGAAATAAAATATCGATTTAAGATAAAAAGGCAGCGAAATATTAGCCTAATAAAATTGCTTTTCAGTTTAAACTTTTTTAGAATTATTTGATAAATGAGAGGTCGGTATCTGAGATTTCCATGAGAGACCTGTATTTCCAATCTTCTTTCGTATTCAAGGCAGCGCGGGCCACCAGTTAAATACTTAAATGACATTTCAAGTGGAGTTTAAGTTAAAAATACTGTTTGTTATTCAACTATTATGATACATAATTGTATTGGTTAGCCATTCTGTTGTTAAGTCGAAATATCTAACAAAGTTTAGCTACCTCCTATTGGTTGTCATTTGTTGGGCTATTGCTATGTTAGAACAGCTGTAGCATGAGTCTCATAATATCACAAGTCTCCATTATCATTTTTTCTTCTCAAAAGCAAGCTTAGTTTCCATTTTTTGTCTTGTAGTTGTAATTATCAACCAAGGTTTTCACTAACAGTCCTTTTATTCCAAATTACCGTGTTTACAGTACTTTAAAAGTAAGTTCTAAGATGCTTTGATCTAATCCATTTTTATTCGAAAAAATCTATAAATCTATATCAAAATTAAACTTTCAGTACAAGAGGTACATATTTAAATTACCATATCACTAATTTGATCTTCTGAGTTCCATACAAAATACGGAAATGACACAAAATTCTTCAGTAGCTAACAAGCTTTTTCAGTAGACAACTAAACATTCTCATATAATTTTTTTATGTAGCATGCCTCAATAGTGACTCACAATTCCTTTGCAATTTTAAGTACTTTGAATTTGAAGCATCGTAGTTAAAAATCAGGTAAATCAGCACACGGTTTTTTCTCAATTTGCAAAGGTAGAATCGACTGAGTCACTTGGAGAATTTAGTGCCGTGCCTATATGTGGCCATGACAGCTCTATTGATTAGAGTAGCAGCACGGTAAGCCGTGAATTGGCTCTGTCACTAGGTTCTTCAGTTTTAATTGAATTTTGATATCAAACTGAAATAGTAAGATTATCTAAATCACCAATGAGATAGTACAATTATGCTGCAATAGAACCAAGAAAATAAGTAAATATTAAAGCAGTTTTAAATTATGAAACTGATTCTCCATCATCAAAAACAATGACCACCTGAAGGAGTTCCTGGAATAAAAGACTTGCTTCTGATCTTCAGCGACTGCCATTGAAACTTCGAAGAAAAATCTTGGAACATTGTTGTTTCAGTACAGAAATACGTTTATTTTCAATTACGTGATACATTGTGCCACACTGAGATAAATTTTAAAATATTACATATAACAGGAATAAACGAATACAATGGGAATATATTATAATAAGTACAAGAGAATGGTTTCGGTTTTAATATTAGAAATGCAATAAGACTAAGCGTATACGTGGTTTACTATTTGGGACAGCCACCCCAGTGACACGCAACATCCGAGGAAAATGTGGTCCCAAAGATAACAATAGTCGCCTGGAATGCCGCTCATGAATCTTTGGGGTATCCAAGAGACATTTTCCAAACACTACTTGTGAAATTGGGTCTAGTGAAAATTTGTGCAAAAATATTTGACACATGCACTCTTTAGGCACAGTTTCTAAAATGTAGACGCTACTGTATTTATTGATACCATGGATGACTCAGGGTTATGTTAAAAGTAGAGAGGAGCACACGAACCCTTTATAACATTCGAGCTTTTTCAGGAAATTTCAAAATTTCCGAAAACGTTATAGATGATATGACGAACATGCAAACGAGATTGTTCGTTTCGGCCAAGAAATTTTATTGATTAAACATGTTACAAAGGAAATGGACTATGCCGTGTTAGCTAATTACTGCTGGAGGGTGAAAAGGGATGCACTGAAGCAGTATTAATAGGCATCCCTGGATTGTGACCTTAACATAGGAAACTCGTCCTCCACTATGAGTATTCAATTTTTACTCAAAATTTGTTGAAAAATGCTATTATGGGATAAAAGGTAGGGCAAAAGGACTTTGTGAACTGTGTGGGGGAAAAAAGCATTGAACACTATGTAACAGAATGCAAGTAGGCTGCAATATGGAGAAAAAAGTTAATTGATGGAAATTAATCATTTCTCCACACTAGCCGTTTATAGGCTAAGGCTTTTGATGGATAGAGTCGACATGAAAAATTCAATTCCATGGCCGGGATTTGAACCACGGATCTCCTGGTTTCCGACTAGTCGCTCTTAACTTTGAGCTACCATGGCCAACGTGCCATCCTGACATTAAATTCTCCATTCGACTCGTAAATTTCCCCGGTAGACCACTAGGGGCTCTCGCATCCGAGATACACCGTTTGTGACGACTTACTATCTTAAGTACTTGGGTCTCAGGCTTCGTCATTTAACTGGAATGGAGAATTTAATGTCAGGCTGGCACGTTGGCTATGGTAGCTCTAAGGTTAATAGCGACTGGAGGGAAACCAGGAGATCCGTGGTTCAAATCCCGGCCATGGCATTGAATTCATGTCGACTCTACCCATGAAGAAAAGAGGTTTGGGAAGAAAAATCGGAGAAAGTAGAGAAGAGGATAATAGCTATAAAAGTGTTAACGGGCAAGGAGGAAAAGAAGGCAAAAAGTATGGTGAGTTCTTGCAGAAAACAAAATAAAAATGGACCACAAACGTAAAAAATGTAAGAAAGGAAGGGGAAGGGGAAGAAAGGGACTAATTAAGTAATCAAGGAAATATGGAGGTTAAGAGCTCCCTGGCAGAGCAAAAGACCAGAGTTTCATGCAAGCTAAGGTAACAACAAGGTAACGACAAATAAATGTAGCCAAAAGTTGTAAATTATAAGATTTTGGAATATGAACAATTAATATATCATACCATATCATATCAATACATTTACTCGGTAATAGTGCTTGGCGAAGATACAGAAATATATGCTATAACTACAACAGCAGAAGTCTTCAAAACATGAAGTATTTAAGAATATTCGGTTTACTTTAACGGGAAAAGGAAATATTTAGAAACTCATTAACAAACAAATAGTAGTCAACAAAATCTTTAGACGAAAGTAAGCCCAGCCGAGTGAATAAACTTTATATTAATTTAAACACTTATCAGAGAGATTTTAGGTAACTTTTCCAAATAAAGGTGAAAAAACGTATATTTTTCTGAATTATTTCAGCCTGGGGATAAATCTGCGGGTGGAATGAGATAGGTGGTACAAAAACTTCTGTGTTTGCACATATGTAGAAACTTTTAGTAGTTTGCACAACTTTGTTGTCAGTCTTGTGGAGAGACTTTGTTCAATAGCCTGGAGTCAGGTCCAGTGGTGCTGAGATTGGCAGCGCAACAAAAGGAAGTGGGGCACGAATGCATGTCCTGCATGCACTAGTGGATTTCACTGTTATGAAAAATGGGGTGTGTAAAATTTCTCTCGGACTATACATATTTTGTGCACAATATTTTACGCTTCGAAATTTAAAACCGCGCAGGAAGTATGTAGTACAAAACATGTCATTTTATATGTGGAATATATGGGTGCATTTTCCTGTTAGTGCACTGGCTTGTTCTCTTTTCGTAGTAGGAACTTCTAAATCGACATGTTCCGTTTTCTTATGTATTGGCACTGTATCGTGTAGAATTTTGTCTTCGCTTACTCTAAGCTCTAATCGTCACAGGTATTTTCGTTCTTGTAATTCTTTTATGGTTGAAATGATTTAAGTTTGTTTATATTTTACAGCGTGTTTCTACTGTATTTCAGTTAATCTCAGTGTATTTTATTTGATTTTATCTAATAGTTTTGTCAGTTTTAATCATTTAAATAATTTATGTTCAACCAGAGAATGAATTTGACTAGGGAAAATTTCCATGCTATAAATTTATATCATTTTTATGTCATTAACGCAATAATAAGGTTAATATTGGCTTAGAAAAATAGGTGGCGAAGAAGCCACATCTAAGGTAAGTATTTATAATTTGTACAGAGACTTGAAAATTGATCGAGTATTTCTTAGTGATTAATTTCTGGAGGACGCCCTAGAACTGTTATTACTCAAGAAAATGTTGCACCTGTTCAAGCAATACTGAAGATCAGTGGCCATATAAATTTATTCGGACGACGTTGCACATTCGAATCTTTTAATTCCAAGCCATTGAATATTTATGTTAGTCCTGAGAAATTGTTGTTAATAGGTTCAACATAAACTGACTCGATGTAGCAATGGTAATTTTTTGTGCAGTTTACGTCCTAACGTTTAAGTCATATCGGACAATTGAATGAAATGGGTGAAAAGATGCTTAAATGAGTCCGAGGTCCTTGGAGCTTAGAGTTAACTGATAGTCATCCATTAGGATAAGGGAAATCCCCGGAAGAAACCTTATCCAAGTAACTCACCTTGACCGAGATTCGAACTCGGGACCTCTTGAACGTGAGGTAGACTCCCTACAATATACGCTACCGAGGCAGACTAGCAAAGGTTTGGAACACTTAGTGGAAGACATGGAAATTGGTTTGTAATATGCTTCTGGTGATAAATCCTTTGTTTACTATTGTCCGTAAAAGAAAAAGAAATGGGATGAAGGTGTCCATTGATGAGAACTTCAGTTTACAAATGTCCATTAAGTTCACTACTGCGGGAAGAACATGCTTGCTGTTGTTTTTCTTTCATTGTTAACATGGCCCTATAAGATAGATTTGCCCTCACTGACGATGAGAATACAAACTCCTGGTTGCCTCATATGTATAAAACGATTTGTGAAATCTGTCCAAAAGGATAAATAATTTTACATCACGAAAACGCATCGTCATATGCGGCTAAATTAATAACGGAGTGTCTGTGTACCTCAAAGCTTAGCACCAAGGACCTTCCAGAGTAAAAAACTACATCTGTGGAAAACCATAGAAAAATATGTAATTGTATTAAATTGTGTTAATATGACTATATAAACAACGCCTAAGTGGCACGAGACTTTTATAAGACTTCGCAGTAGAATAAATTTCAGGGAACTTTGAGGCTTCATATTACAGAGTGATTTATATAGAACGGACACACTTCTTTCATTAATTGTTTTAAAGCGTAATATACTAGCGACAACTTATTGTAACTATAATATAGAGCAGTGTTGAAAATATGCTCCATCCTGCATAAGGCACAAATCAACACGTGGTCCCATGTTACTGGCCACTCGTCGGAGGTCTCTTGTCAATAGCTTGAATCTCCTGTGTGGTGCTGCAGATCGTCCATTGTCTGGGGATGTGTAGTGTAAACCCTGTATATTAAGTATCACCATAGAAAGAAGTCCGGCAATGTCATATCCCTAGATCTCGGTGGCCACAGTTTCCTGGAAATTCTCCGATCGTCAAAGAAACTTGCAATTAGTTCCATGGAATAATTTAATGTATGACATGTAGCACCATCTTGCTGAAAATATCCTTGAGTCAGCCAGCTGCTCAACAAACTCCATGAAAATCAGTCGGTACTCTGTGGTGTTCACAGTCTTGTTAGAAAGTGGCTCCACTATTCTCTATGCGGATATTACGCACCAAAATTCGATTTCATCGTGCATAGGTACTTCATGGATGACATATAGATTTCCGATGACCCAATGGCGTGAGTTCTGCGAGTTCACATAAGCGGATAAATGGAACTATACTTCATCTGGAACAGTGTGATGGACAATATGACAGCAGTTTCCACAATGAACGTCTGAAATTAATGACTGTATTTCAATCTTATATCCTTATCTGGTTCCTGTAGCTCATGAACAGCCCTAGGTATATGGTTAGACCTGCACTTTTTCGTAGCTCTCTGACACATTGTGTAGCTGTATGTTTTCACCTGTGACAAACATCTTAATGAATTGTTGGATGACTGCTGCAATCGTGCTCTTACGCCAACAATCATGGCAATGCTAGATGAACAATGCCTGCTTTTTCACTCACCAGAGATCCACTTATCTCTAATATTTTTACCAGTCCCAGTATTGCGAACACCAAATTCTCTCTGGTATGCCCTTTGAATAGCTGCAATTGAATTCGTAATCCAGTTTAGCTTCACAATTAAGATTCGTTGATTTAATATGTAGTGTATTTTCACGATGACTAGAACAAAATATAGAAAACAGCTGCCAACAATAGCAATTAGGAATAAAACAAACATCTGCGCATCTGGTGACAAGGAACGTACAAACTTCGCAAACGACATGTTTCATGACGATGACGATTTTATGGATAGTGATAAATCGACCTTTCACCTTAGTGGACAAGGTAACACTCATAATGTACGCACCCGGGGCTCAGAAAATCCTCAAGAGATGGCACAAAAGCAACGAGAATCCCTAAAGTGATTTTTTTGTGCCATATCCCGACGAAAAGTTTATGGGCCTTTCTCTTTTGATGAATCTACTGTTACTGGCACTTCTTACCTTGATACACTAGAGGAATTGCTCTTCCCTCTGTAGGAAGAGAATGAGCCAGAGAACTTCACTTTCCAGCAAGTTAATGCACCTCTTCACTGTCATAACGAAGTACGCGATTTGTTGAACGTCACTGTACCCGAGCGCTGGATAGTCCGCAAGGGCCCCATGTTATGCATGGCCTCCATGTTCTCCTGACCTAACGCCATGCGATTTTTACCTTTGAGCCTTCATCAGCGATCGTGTGTAGGTTTCTCCGCTACCAACTGACCTCCCTGAATTTAGAAGCTGGATTGTAGCAGCTGTTGCCACAATTACTGAATGCACACCATTAACGTTTGGGAAGAACTCGGCTATAGGCTTGATGTGTGCCGTGTGACAAAGGGTAGAAACATTGAACATTTATAAGGTTCTTGGTAAAACTGTTTGAGTTGCTCTTTCATTTGACATATCATTTATACTGTAAGTTGAGTGTAATAAATATTATAAAGGGTTAAAATCCCGATATTCATTTATATACAGCCTGTATATCTTTAGCTGAACTGATGTATGTTAGCAGTAAATGCTATTCTTCCCAAGAAGCTACATACACTTTACTGAAATATGTACCCAGTGCTTCGATAGAATAAACTATACCAAGCTTACATAAGAAAGCTCTTTAAAACTTTTCAACTGCTAATCGGTGTAAGATTCGCTGAAGAGAATTCGAGAATTCAACCAGCGGAGTACATATAATGTGGATTGAGGGTAGAAACATGTATACTTTCATCCATTAAGTCTCCGGAAAGACATTCTGCACTAAAATAAGGCACCAGCAGACAAAGTGATTAAAGGCAAATAGTGATAAAAGGCATGGTGATAGTTTTGTAAATGAATAAGTTGCTCATACATTATATTTATATTTTTATAGTCAACATGAAATTTACTATTCTGCTATGTATAAAGAATTAGAGGTTACTGTCGTGAATATTTATTATCCCAGTTTTCGATGATGCAAAAACCATTAACATTGTGGTGAAACCAAATGCTGAGTACTACTCCAATGAACCTCATGAAAGATTCCTTCCTTTCTGCCTAATAGGTGCAAAACCAGATCCATGTGGAACTGAGCACACCGAAGGTAAGAAGATGCCGAGTAGATTGGCGCATACACCTAGAGATTACTACAACTGCACACTGAAAGGTGTTTTTTTTGTTGTAATTATCGTCCTCCAAAGTTAAGCCATATCGGACGATGAATTGAACGGGTGAACTGATTCCCAAATGAGCCCATGGTCCATAGAGGTTAGAGCTACCTGACATTTGTCTTTCAGGATAAGGGAAACTCCGGGAAAAGACCTTGTCCAGGTAACTCACCTGATCGATTTTCGAATTCGATACCTCTTGAACGTGAGGCAGACACGCTACCATCTGTGCTACCGAAGCGGCCCTGAAGTGGTAAGAACACATCTGCAACCACTATGAGCACACATTACTTAGGGCGAGGATATAATTTGATCAGAGGTAAAGAGATGGCACCAAGGATTTCCCATATATAGTATTGATTTTTGTGATCAAAAGACCGCAACAAATCTCTGAGCATTTAAACATATTGCGAGAGATTCTCATTCATGGCTTCATGCACCAGAGATCTTTTTGGCTTAGCCTTCTTTTTCATATAATACTACTTAATTTCCTCAGAACTTGAATTATAAATAATTTAACAGGTGGTCGAACCACCTTTACTATGTAAGCAGCTAGTTAATGGTGTTTTAAAATAGTTTCAAAAAGCAACGGGGCAATTCCAGCTAAACTCGCTGTATGGGCGTGATCAACATTGTGCTGCTCCGAGCGAGGAGAGGCAGTTCACAGGCTTGAACTAGCGTGTGTAGTACGTGATAACAGACAAGAAAGGCGTAAAGATCTTGTAATGTCTTCCACTTGTTAGATAGTCTGTTAATTGAGAACAGATTCACTCTTTAGACTGGCAACTGATTGAGAAAATGTTATTTCAATTGTCCGTATTTATCCCAGCTAACATCACAAATAAACTTTGGAGTAGAATGTAACACTTTCCCTACTAAGTGCAAGTACATGTATAAAAACTGCCCATGGATAGACAAATAAACTTTTGATTGGAATGTAACACTTTCCCTACTAAGTGCAAGTACATAGTAGAAAAACTGCCTATGGATAGATACGGATTTATGCGAGACATACGTCCGAAGTATAATTTCATAATCTTTATGGGATCGTCCACCAAAATTTGCTATTTCTTATCTATTGAGAGAGTCACTATTTTGTTAGCATAGGTTTTAAGTCATTCAATGTATACCACAGTTATAATTATGACTTCAGAAGCTGTTGTATGTAAACTTTCCTGGCCATTTATTTTAATGTTATCAAATAACTACTTCACTCTTGGTTAACTTAAATTCTCTCTCTCTCTCTCTCTCTCTCTCTCTCTCTCTCTCTCTCTCTCTCTCTCTCTCTCTCTCTCTCTCTCTCTCTCTCTCTCTCTCTCTCTCTCTCTCTCTCTCTCTCTCTCACACACACACACACACACACACATACACACGCACACGCACGCGCACACGCACACGCACACGCACACGCACACACACACACACCCATGGCTTGAAGGTGTAGTAACAATTTGAAACAGTTTTAAATGGCTCTCTAATGTAAGCTTATTTTTTCCTCTTAGTTTCTCCTACCTTGGCAACGGAAGCATTTAGTGAAGCACATTTGGGCTTGTTGGGTAGAATAGTGTTTACTGCTAACGCATCTCCTTCATGTTGTTTCGACACCACTCGACCCACCCCTTGGGATTTCCACGCCCTCTGCACTACGCTCCCTGACTTCTGAAGTTGTCTGGGGAGATACAGATGGTGTTGGTGGTGCTAAGCAGCTTGGGGGCAAAAAAAGCTGTAGTGGGTATTCCACTATGAACATCTAGCACATTTGAGGTTATAGAGATGACAAGGTGACAAGGGATCCTAAGTAGGTGACAAGGAATCTACATAGCCGAACATGGCCTGAATTTTAATTCTGTATTCCGATATACAGAAATAATTTTAAAAGATTCATATTTATACATTTTTAAAAAGGTTTTATCTTCATTATATCTGTTTGCGCATACGAGCTTGAATTAATTTATGATATACGTTGTATTTGCCAGCTATGTTGGGATATATCATAGCGCTTTGATGGAACTTCAATCAAGGGTTTGCCTTCTACCGTTAAGATAATCTATCTTTTGGCAAGAATAACAAAGAGGACCGAAGAAGCGCGGTAATTAAAAGGATATTCTAAAAATGCTAAGAATAAGATGGGTGAAAATTTCGTATATTGTACTGCAATAGGGTGATCTTCAATACCAAATCATGAAGTAAACATTTTGTATGGTTGAAGAATTTAGCTACGCCAGATATGGAAACAAGGTATTAAGAGTTCAAATAAAATTGATGCACATGTTTTCCTCTATGAAGATTATTCCCTTAGAATTCTTGATTGACTGGTACTAACAAACTTTGCTTAGATTTGGAGCCCTAATGAACATATTAGTATGGATTTTATAATCATTCTGAATTAAAGATAACATTAGGTCTCGCATTTAGCTAAACGTTTCTTTCTGAACAAAATGTGTTATATGCTTTGTTGCTAAATACTACATTCAGGATATAGAAATACATTTTTGAGGTACGGCCATATGGACAACTTCTTCTGAAGTACCTCGTTAAGAAGAGAAAGAAAATTACTGTCGACTTTTATCCACTGAAAATAGGTGGCCTTGCTGTCAGAGCCCCCCCCCCCAGGGGCCTACTCCGGTAGGTACGGATTTGGCGCACCCGGGGTCCCGAGCCAACAGTCTCCCTCGTGTGGGCTCCTCTTCGTGGTTGAGGGAGACGGTCAACAGCCCACCCACGTGTAGGCCGTGCGTGGAGACCCGTGGAGAAGGTTTTTAGATTCTTGTCTAGTTTAGAGTTTAGAATTTAGTGACGAAATTTTTAGTAGGTTTTGATTGATGTTTTTATGTACGTGTATTTTTAATAGGTTTTGTTACACTTGTATAGTTTCTAGAAAGTTTTATATCTGGCTTTTGCCATGACTAGTTTTTTAAAGGGCACTGATGACCGCCGTAGTTGAGCGCCCTTATATATCACCACCACCATCATCATCATCATCATCATCATCATCATCATCATCATCATCATCATCATCATCATCATCATCATCTTGCTGTCAGAGCAAATCACCATTGCAGAACACTTCTGGAAACATGGTGCATCGCTTAGGACTCTAGCTTGAAGTAAATGCGTAAATGAAAACATTTACGAATGAAATTAAATGTATCACACAAAACCGGAGCACAGTGGTCCCACTAATAAATACTTACAAATCAGGATGCATATCAGTAAGTAAAGTTATTACCTATAAAATATTGAATATAAACTTGTTTAAGATATATTGGAGAAGGTTAAAAAATAAACAAATTAATACGTTGACTGGTCCTGTAGCTCAGTCGATCGAGCACCTTCCTTCCGTGCCAGGTGTCCCGGGTTCGGTTCCCGGCGGTGAGGGTGGGGATTTTTCTCCAAGATAATTCCTCATCTCCCCAGAGTATGGAACTATGAATGAGAGTGCCAGTGTGTACGTGATCTACTGATTAAAACTCAACGAATACCAGTTACCACCTTCGATATGTTCCAAAGGAGAACGGCCGCCGATATGACCAATGGAGTTAAAGGCGAGGTATAAATGGAACAAGAGACAATTAACACGGTATTGGCTGCTCTGAAATAGCGGTTCAAAAATACTAATGGAAAATGCTTCATTGTTAAGCTACATATACATAATTGTAAAATACTTTTTGATTTTATACTATGAGAAACAATTTGTACAGTTATAAAAGCAAGTAAGTCGAAATTAAACATTATGGGAATTAACTACATAAATTTCGGTGTTTACATAGACATAAATATGCACAAAATTTTACTGAAGAGAATTATTTTCATCCAACAGGGACAGCATTATCTTAGGTGTAGTTAGGGATATTAGGTTTAATAACTTTTGCATTATTTGGAGGAAGTATATTAATTTAATAATTTTTAACTCCATGTTTTAGGACGGCTAGGATTAGGAGTAGGATTTCATTACCGAGGGGATTCGGAACGTAGGCCACCATGCTGGGCCCATTGTTCCTATGCCTCCAAGTGGGGCACATCCGGGAGGAAGGAAGAGACGAAAGAAGCCGATGGCTGCCGACCCAAAGAGCCGCGACAGTACAGAGGGCAGGGTCCCTACAGTTTACTTGGTTAGAGACTTCCCCCGACCGGCCAGGACAACGGACACAATGCCCTACTGCGGGACGACAATGAGCCAAGCAGCCGAGCTCCAAGGGTCCCTGGCTGGTGGGAACGAAATTGTCTCAAAAGAGGATCACAGACCGACAAACGACCTACCGGAGGAGAAAGTAGTTTTCCTCAGAGCATATCATCCTGCCATGCACCGCCGAGACACCCGCCGACACTTCTACCCTAAAAGAGACAATCAAATGAGAGATGTTACATGATAAGGGATTGGAGGGACAGGAAATTCGGGAGATGTCATCAGCCTACCCAGAATACATCTAGCGACCCGGGAACCACCCTGAAAATCTCATGGGTAAGGTAGGTCGGCCACAGGAATCCAACCCAGGCTTCCGGAAGGCGGGCCACAGACGAAACAGCCATCCCGCTCGGTTTAGGACGACTAAATCAAGCAACCATCTGATTTTATCGTCCCTGTGTATTCTATGGACAATGTTCAGAAATTTGTGGTGCAAACCACAGATTTAAAATGTGCAAAACCCAAGGATGAAAAGCGTTTATTCACTATAAATTTTCTATAACAATTCAGTTCAAAAATGCATAATAAAATGTAAAATGTCTTGTACAATTGTTAAAATAGACTTTTTTGTATTTGTAACAATTCAAAGTGACACGCTAAATCAGGTGTTACAAACTTCCATCGTAGAATACGAAATATAAACGTTTCTAATTATTTTCATTTGGAGAAAACAATAATGATTTAAATATCTACTTAGCATGTGCTTGTAAAATTGGAGTAATCATTCTGCTTGAGTGCACGATGGAAGATACCGTTTGAGCGAAAGCTCTACAATGCCGCTACCCTATAGAAGGATATTTGTATAGATGCTTCCTATATGTTACGGACATCAGCGTGATTTTCGCCTTTAATGTTTTACAGGGTTTTTAAACTTGCGACTATGTGTTTGTAATGAAAGATAAATAAATTTAAGCTATAGAACCTCAAATATACTGGAAGACCTTAGAAGCATTAAATAAAGATACGGGGTTCTCGTTAAGAATCATATTTATCTGATTTCCAAGTTAATTAGATGAGGTGTAGTTAGAAGTAATTTTGGTTCATGGTGTTGGGGGTGATTATTTTCAAGGAAATAGAAACCTTTTAGAGTCTGTAGTACAAAATGAGGGATCTGAAGCTAAAATAAACAGAGTTGCACTTGCAAAATAGAAACAAAGTGTTAATCTGATTGCGTGACTGAAAGTTGTCTGTTAGTTATTAAAGAATTAGTCCCTTCGATGGCACTTGTAAATATTAACTGAATTGAAATATTGTTTGGTTGTTTTTATGGAGCTACGAATGAATTAACTAATTAGAAAAATTAATACATGGAATTCATATGCGTCCATAAATACATCCAAATTTGTGTCGGGAGGATATTAAATGCTATAACCAACACCTACTTATTCATAATTTTAGAGCACCACGTGGTTTATCGAAAATAATGTGAGTCAGTTGAATAATTGTATGTTCTTTTCGGCGTTTTGCCATGACAGCTCGTAAGTGGAGCTACCGGGCGGACATCCTGCTATCAGTGGTTGGAATCTCTGCCATTGCATTTGGTTTTCGGTCTGATTCTACTTTTCCAATTATGTTAATATTTCCATTAATAATAGAGCTACAACATGACTTATATCATTTATTAGCACTGTACTTACGATTGTATTTGAATCCCTTAGTTCCGAAAGGCCCTAAATGCTCTTGTTTACTTTTAGAGCTATATGCATTTACTCGTATGTGTTCTTTTGAAGTCGACCGATCGTTGAGTGCAAATGGGCTCTTCATGTTCAAATAGCCAAAAAGCTAGAGCTGATCTATTCTTGTCCGTTTCAAAAGAGCCTTATATTCAGGACAGTTTAAACAATGCAACATTGAAAATTCTTGACAGACATAACGCTGCTTACATAGTGCCAGAGGAACATGTTTTACAGTTTTGGAATACTATTCTTCAGCCTGCCTCCGTAGCGTGGATGGTAGCGTGTCTGCTTCCCGTTCAAGAGGTTCCGAGTTCGAATCTCGGTCAAGGTGAGCTTCTCCGCGGTTTTCCCTTATCCTCTAGGACGAATGTTGGGTGATTCTAAGATCTACGAACCCGGGCTCATTTGAGCATCATTTCATCCATTCCACTTATCGGGCGATATGACTTAACATTGGAGGACGTAAATTGCTTTAAAAAAAACCTATTATTCAGTTGCTGATTGATTTGTGAACACAGGGTATAGAACATTACAAAGTACTTGTTATACATTGTTTTTCCAGAAACAATTTTGAATTATTGGAGCTTATTTGTTGCTGTAAGTTCTATGTTGATTAGACATATTTATTGCATGACTTGAACGCCTTAAATTTGCTATTTCTTACTTAATTCTGAATAACCCCATGTCCACTAAAAATATTTAGCTCTTATAAGAAAATATACACAAATTATGTGAACAGAATACGTCACAATGCCATTTATTATCGATGTCTTTAAAATGGCCAGCGAAAAATCTCCTTCAAAATCAATAAAATAACTTTTTCTTTTAATTTCCTAAAAACTATGACGGCTGGACATAGAGCCGTTCTGAAATAACTGATACATTTGCAAAAGAAGTTCAAAGGATCTACGCAAACAAATTTGTGACAATATGTATACATGATATGTAAAATAAATAAACCCTGGCGCCACAGTCCTAACAGGGCCAAAGCCTTCCAACCCGACTGTCGACCTTATACCCACTTATGCACGGCAGAGGTGAGCGATCATTAAACCGATACGGGGAAGAGATGTGGCCAGCATCTGAATATCCTCCAGCCAGAACGTTGGTTTTCGTGACCAGAGCCGCTTACCTAGCTTAAGCTCCTCATTTTCCTCACGATACTGAGGGGACATCGACCCTACATACGGGGCTTAAAATCTGCATTATGTTCGTGGGATCGAAGCCGGGCCACTTTCAGTGGCTAGGAACGAAGGCATGATGCCTTAGCCCGCTACGCAAGGCGCAGGACTATATCTATGTACGTCAACAATATATTTAAACATATTTTAATGGAGTACATCTTTTTATTTTAGTAGTAGTAAAAAGAAAAAAATAAACCCTTTCTTTATAAAACACTTGTTTAAATATTTAGGTGTATGATACAAAGGTTAGGTAGTATATTTACTACCAATGTCTGTTGAGCTTCTTCACATTTACGTCGTGTCCATGACGTAAACAATTTATTACTCCTTCCCGGTTTAATGAATTCTCAAATAGGTTATATAATTGTTTTTATTTATTCCATCTGATGCTTTATGAGATAGGGATTTGTGGATGCAGGGGGAAGTGCTATATACGACGGGCATCTCCGACGCAAACGCTATTCCACCCACGAGTGCAGTATTCATGAATATAGATTAAACGTCACAAGAGTTATGAGGTCACTACCACTGTAGGTTAAAGACTTCCTCAAAATCCCTTTACCATATGATGAGGTGTCCGTCATCAGCAGGTACACCTGTTCAGGGAGCAAACGTGGCCTCTCTGGAAACTAACCTCCTGAGGGCCACTTCAAAGCTGAAGCTTAAATAAATGTATTATTATCATTATCATCATCATTGTTTACGCTTGCCTCACCCTTTAATATAGTTCAAACTGCTCCTTTTTAAAAAATAATTTTACATCCCACCCTCTTACAGAAGGCATATTTCGAGTGTGTCTGTGGCCAGATACCTGTAAGGAAGCGGAAGAATTCTTGATCTGAGAAAATATACTCTTTGGAGGGTAAGCCCGATACTGTCCACCCAACACAATAAGCCAAGGCTTAAGAATATAACTAATAACCTTTGCTGTCTGCATGATGTTTATGCCCACCTTCGGAATATGATAAAGATGCTAGACTCATCTAAATTACACAATGTTATCACCTAACTCATACATGTATTATTGTGTTGCTCAGAACGTTATTATTGTGCCGCTCAAATAGTTACCCTGGCTTTATCTTAGTTAATAGAAACCTCTAAGATAACGCACTGATTTCTCCACGTGGACATAACATCTGTCTGTCATTTTAGTTAATTGATGGAAATTAATCATTTTTCCACACTAGCCGTTTATAGGCTAAGGTTTTCGATGGATAGAGTCAACATGAAAAATTCAATGCCACGGCCGGTATTTGAACCACCGATCTCCTGGTTTCCGTCCAGTCGCTCTGACCCATTGAGCTACCATGGCCAACGTGCCGACCTGACATTAAATTCTCCATTTGACTCGTATATTTCCCTGGTAAACCACTAGGTGTTCTCGCATCCGAGATACACCGTTTGTGGTGACTTACTATCGTAAGTACCTGAGTCCCAGGCTTCGTCATTTAACTCTTATCATTTTAGTTAATTGGTGGAAATTAATCATTTCTCGCACTAGCCGTTTATAGGCTAAGGTTTTCGATGGATAGAGTCAACATAAAAATTCAATGCCATGGCCGGGATTTGAACCAGGGATCACCTGGTTTCCGTTCAGTCGCTCTTAACGTTTGAGCTACCGTGGCCAACGTGCCGTCCTGACATTACATTCTCCATATGACTCGTATATTTCCCCGGTAAAACACTAGGGGCTCTCGCATCCGAGTCAAATGGAGAATTTAATGTCAGGACGGCACGTTGGCCATGGTAGCTCAATGGGTTAGAGCGACTGGACGGAAACCAGGAGATCAGTGGTTCAAATCCCGGCCATAGCATTAAATTTTTCATGTTGGCTCTATCCATCTGTCTGTCATTTGTGATTCCTGCGAATTCTATTGTCTGAAGTGATGTGTTCATTGGTGCTTAACACAGGTACAAGAACTGTAGCAGTTCCCCTCTCACTCTTTCGAGAATAATCAGTGCGTTATCTGAGAAGTTTCTATTAACAAGGATAAAGCCAAGGAAACGTTCTGAGCAGAAGAATAATACAATGGCTTTAACTTTGCTAATACAAGCATCTCTGATAACGCACTGATTATTATCGGAAGAGTGAGCGGTTATTGGCACACTTCCCGAACAACTGCTAAGCACCAATGAACGCATCACTCCAGCCAATGGAGTTCGCAGGAATCACAAATGGCAGATATTATGTCCACGTGGATTAATCAGTAGTTATCTATGAAATTTCTATTAACAAAGTTAAAGCCAAAGTTAAAACAAAGTTGAGCAGCACAATAGTATAACACTTCTGACTTCATTTACTGCAACGAACATTAGATGTGGCAGCATGGGTGACTCATATGTATTCTCATACACTCATTTCGTAGTAAACAGATTCACTTCCAGAGGAGATAAACAGTTGAAGCTCATCTGTCTCTTCAGTGCTCGCTTACCTCCTTTCTGACGGTAGATAGTACCAGTTGTGAGGATAAAGAAGTGCACGACATGAATGGCGTTTCAACAGTTGAAAAGAAAGATGATTATCGAGAGCTGGTGAAAAGATTTCTGGAGGAGCCAGTCCGGTCACTGCTTCGTCTTCCACAAATACCACTTGCGGTCCCTGGGATAGAATCCGGGCCGCGTTAGTAGTGGGCGAGCGATCTAACAGTTCAACAATTACGTCACCTGATACCTCTGTTAGAATACAATATTTAGAGCGTCTTCCTTACTAGCATTTGTTATGCACTTCAGCTAAGTACATTCCTTCGTGAAAGTGATTTGCATTATGATTTGATTTGATATAGGAGTTGCATTAATATGACAAAGCAAAGGTTCTCACTTATTCAAATGAAATCCTCTAGTGATTAGCGAGAACAATAAGAAATGTAACCTTAAATATAATTTTTCCCCAAGACACCTGTTACTACAAATATGAACTGTAATTACGGAACTCGATTATTCGTAATTAAACTAAGGAGTTAACGGAATATCTTAGAAGCTGCAACCAAAGCAAATTATTCTAATAATTAATACTCTTACTCCATTATATGCCTCACCATTAAAGATGACAACTTGTGAAATGAAACTTTTAAAGTGTTCCAAATCTATTTTTCAATTGTTGCTTTCATCCTGTGCAGCTTGTACTAACTGCTGTTAACTACACCAATTTTGCAGCTCCATGCAGAATCACTTTAATGAGTTGGTAGGATTAGGACTTCATTACGGAGGGGATTCGGTACGTAGGCACCATGCTGGGCCCATTCTTTTTATGCCCTTAAGTGGGGGTAACCCAGTCAGGAAGGATGAGGCGAAGAAGACAGGGTGGCCGACCCAAAGAACCTACAGGAGGCAGGGTCCCTACAGTTTACTTGGATAGAGACCTCCCCTGACAGCCCAGAACAACGAACACGCTCCTCCACTGCGGGACGGCAACGATTCCAGCAGCCGAGCCCTTATGGTCCCAGGCAGGCGATCCGAGCCCCAAAGGTCCCTGGCTGGCGGTCAGGAAATGGTCCCAGCAGAGGAGCGGAGACCGGCAACCGACCTACCAGAAGAGGAAGTAGTTTACCTCAAAGCATATCATCCTGCCATGCACCGCCGAGACACCCGCCAACACTTCTACCCTGAAAGAGACCACCAGATGAGAGATGATATGAAATGATAATGGAGATCAAATTGAGGGACAGGAAATTTGGGTGAATGTAATTAACCTACCCAGCATTCGCCTAGGGACCCGGGAAAACCCCCGAAATAACCCAAGGGTTAAGGTATGTCAGCCACGGGATTCAAACCTGGGCCTCCCGAATGCGGGCCACAGACGAAATCGCCTGAGCCATCCCGCTCGGTAATCATATGGTAGCTTTTAGCCCAATAAAGAAATGTAACAGCTTTACTTTACTCGCAGTTGTAGCCAATATATGCAGTACGATTTGTTACAGAAGTGGTACCAACTAAAATTTTCTTTTATAGCTATGGCGAGAGTTCACTGGCTTTAAATTCCGCTGTAATGTTCTAAGCTGCTGAACAGATATTCAGTGCCTTCAGAAAGCGTTGTAAGGAGTAACTAGCTATTTGGTACTTCTTATTTCACTACCATATGGTTTTCTGCATATATTCAGCAAAGTATGTAAATATAGTGTCGTTTATTTTAAATTTGAGTATTTAAATTGCAGATTAAGCTAATCGTGTTTCTAGTAGGATAATCCTGGACCTACCAGTAATCCGGAACGTCCATAACGTTCCCTTTACATTGAAATGAGAAATTTTTCATTTGTAATAATTACTCTTTTTATTATAATTATACTATGATTAAATGATTGTTGTCACTTCATAAGAGAACTAAAAACACATCGCATACTTGGCATTACTTATTAATAATTTTTGCGCCATGACTGAAATAGTGTGTTTGGTTTTTCAGAAGCATGGGCACATTTGAATATATCTTGAGTTATAATCATGAAAAAATTAAATCTGTGAACATAAAAGAGAGGAATATAGTAATGTGGAGTAGAAACGAGGAGAAGGGGAGGAAGTTCATACTTCACTACTAATATGAAAATAACTTGCGCTTCGATTACATTTTATTTCGCAAATAGAGAATCCATTTTCCACTTCAGTAATGTCTAAAAACTAACAATACCCATTGTGCATTTAACCACTTTATTGTACTATACAACTAAAAGGGCGTGACATATATGATATAAGTACACAATAAACACACCCGTACCTTTTAGAGGTGAAACGCCATCCTGTTACCCCAGCCCATTTTCTAAAGGGCCTGTCGGTTAATGTCTTGGTCATTTATTTCTTCTGGAGCAAATGGTGGTGACTGTCTGCGTTGCGGCCATTTAATTTGTTTCGTTGTGGTCCATTTACTTCCACTACGCTACAAACATCCAACATTCTTCATCCCAGACAACGGTCAAGCCTCATTAGCAGCAGGTGTATGAACGAAGTTGTGCTTTCACCACAACTTACTTTGTGTTGTACAAATATATTTTGGTTCACCATTCCATATTTTTTATAATAAACATTTAATTGTTAGCTATACTATGCGCTCTATCCCATAAAGAGTGGATGGATAGCTGAGATTCCTCCAGTGATTAAAGAGTTCTAATTCCTCACTTACCTAAACTCAAAAGTGAAATTTTGCAATATATGAGCTATATCTGCCTGTTAGTCCACAAATAAACCTCTATGTAACTATAACAAAGTCCAAATATTCTTTCAAACAACTTATAACTATTTCAGCCTCTGCCGCTTTTTTTCTTTTCTATCTCCGATAGGGTCATCAGATGGTAGATACCTCAGAATATTTAAAGGACTTTTTGAGTTACCAATTTTTGCATACTTACAACTTTGTTCAGTAAATTATTTTAAATTTTTAAGTTCTAATTTTTAGATCTATTCATCTGTAAGCATGTTTTCTGATTTGAAAGGCCATGTTGTAAAACTCTGCAGCACTTCCAGTTCACAACTTTGTAATTTGTTTAGCATGAAAAATTATAAAACTCCTGTCTGGAAACAGAGATGTAATTCTACAGGTAAAGCTCTCTAAATAGTTTAGTAATTATAAGTTTTTCTGCATATAGGTGGTTTCTTTATTTCTTCTTTCCCCACTTTCTCTCTCTTATTTACATATTGTAACTAAAGGAAATCGTGTTTCAGTTTCTGTTTTTACCTTCTATCAAAGTCATGTCCAACGACGAATGGAAGGTATGAAATGTTGGGCAAACGATTGACCAACCTTTATTTTTAAGGGAAAGTTCTTGAAAAATACCTTATCCAGATATTAATAATCTTAAGATTTCACGGCCGGAGTTTAATTTGAAGATCGAAGAATTTTCCGGGCTCAGGAGTCGTGGTCTGATGCAGTTGGAACATCCAAACGTTTCGTTCACGTCTGCGGTGAACATTATCAGTGGTGGGGTGGTGTGAGTCTTCTGGGTGAAGTTTCAGTCACATAGTTGTGACTGTAAAACAGTTGCGACTAACACAGTTGTGACTGTAACACAGTTGTGACTGAAGACTCACAACACGCCACCACTGATAATGTTCACCGCAGACGTGAACGAAACGTACGTATGTTCCAACTCCATCAAACCACGGCTCCTCAGCCCGGAAAATTCGTCTATCTTATCCAGATAGCTCAACCTGCATGGCACTCCGAACCTTTCAACGTGAGGCAGATATGCTAGTAACAACACACTACAAAGGTGGATGTCCTCTAATTGTGCGACTCTCTGAACATAGTAAATCAAGAAATGAAGATCAATGGCTCTTACGAATTGCCACACTTTTGTGAATGAAGTACACAGTACTTTGAATATCTTGGGAATAGCATCTCCGTCTTTTTCAATCAAAATTGATTAATAATTAAACCATAATAATGTACATCTTCCTGCGCAAAAGATATACTTACACTATAAGCACATAGTTTAAGTGAAATATTTGCACTGTCATAGAGTTAACCGGTTTTGAGTTGTTGGTTTGAATTTCCTAATGTTTGTAGCTTTCTTTGAAATGGAAAACCGTTTTACTTGTGCTAAGAGAACGGTATACGACAAAGCGACCAAGTCTTAAAAGAATAGTATATTGCTTAGGTCTATAATGTTACCCTGGTCTAATTGTCCTATTTCTACAAATCCCTATTTCGGTTAGCTGGAAGAATAAGAATTTGTAAGAGTATTTGTTTATAATGAACAGAAAATGTCATGTAAGTACTGCACATCAGCTTATCTTACAGAACTACATGAATTACCTGCGATTACTCTACACTTTTCACTGTACAGAGTTCTTTGTGTCTTCTCACTACATTTCGTCTGGTTTATCTTGAAACATTGGACTTAGAGAGAGAGAGAGAGAGAGAGAGAGAGAGAGAGAGAGAGAGAGAGAGAGAGAGAGAGAGAGAGAGAGAGAGAGAGAGAGAGAGAGAGAGAGAGAGAGAGAGAGAGAGAGAGAGAGCGCTATTTTCCGCGCTGTTATAAGTATCCTATGACAGCTAATTCCATAACGCATCACTTCTATGTAACGTTCCAACTGACTCCGTCTGATTATGTTGTAGCTTTCCCTTTAATCTTTCAAGTGCAGCGCTTTAAAGACTACTGGTAGATGTCGGCAGTATAGATATACCGTCCATTAGGAATTTTTCGGAGAGTCACTTTCTTTTAAATGTAAGATGAAATTGTCCAACATATCAATTAATCCATCTTTTCCCCGGTATATCTTTTCTAACTCCTTCATTGATTTGTGCCCATATTAGCTCCATAGCGTTTTGGTATCGCAATGACTCGGAGGTTAGGTATGTCCATTTAATTCAACTATAGAGTCGATTGTGTACAGTTTTAACTTATCTTTGTTTCTCTTAATTACCTTGTATAACAGCGGTTTTGATATCGTATTTCCATTACTACCACATTTCACGTCAATATAAAGTACTGCTTGAAAATAAGCAAGCCCTGCATTGGTTGCAGCACCTGTCGCTGTCTGACGGAGACTAGGCAGTCGCAGATTGCACTTACAATGTGTTTAGAAAACTTTTCACCCCTCCCTTGTCACAGAGAGGGGTAACGCTATGTAGGCCATGTTTCAAGTTAAATCAGACGAAGCTTAAGTGAAGTATTTTGTGCTGTTCGAACACATCGAACAAGTTGTTTTTTTTTGGAGATTCTTCTTGTGATGACTGACGTCTATGTATCCAATACAGTTAACCGGAAGCAGTCCTAAATGCCAACAATAACAACAAAATTAACAATAACGACGACGAAGACGACGATAACTATAAAAATAGTAATAATAATGATAATAATGATAATTATAATAATGATAACGATAATAATGATAATGATAATAATGATAATGATAATAATGATAATGATGATGATACTAATAATAAATAGCCTAATGTGTTACCTTGAAGGGCAAAGGCTTCCTGCTAGAGGGTATACAGAGGGATGATAAGGATGATAACTATTAATAATATGAGTGTCATCAGAGATTGAACCGTTAAGCTAGTTCTAATAAGTGAACTGATCTACCCATCTCTTTTCTGATATCTCTCCGTTTTTCGGTTTTGAAATATACTTTTATGATCTCTCGACACGAATAATGCCTATGTTAATGTTTTTAAGGTGAAGATGCTTCCGATTGAGTGGTAATACAGCTGGGAATAAATTCACTATCAATTTTAATCGTTAGAATGACGCAAAATATTTCAGGCCACCCTTTTATTCTAGAGCACTAGGTACATCGTTGAGAAACACCCAGCATGACGTCACTATAGCGGTTCATGCTAATGTGTTGTTGTGTGGTCCCTCCGCGGTCATAATTATCTAATTGGCCGTGACTCTATACAGCAATCCAAACCATTTGCATTGTTCATGGAATAAAAAGCACTCCATACCGGCGAGGAGTTATCACATACTATCTCCAGTAAAGAAATAATGCATCATAACATGGACGTTTCAAGCTCAATTAGTGTAGCTCGGGAATGACGGGAATGACGGGAATGACTCGGAGCCATGCCCCAGACATGATCATGGTTCTTCCCATACTCAATATCTCCACTTAACTTATCTATATTTTTAATTAACGTCCTCATAGTTAAGTCATATCGGACCATGAATTAAATGGTGAAATAATAATCAAACGAGCCTATTATCCAACGTTCATCTTTCAGGACCAGACCTAGATTCGAACACGGGACCTCTTAAACATAGGCAGGTATGCTGCTACCTGTGCTACAAAGGCCGGCTCTGTACCTTAGGCTAAACCTGCTCGTTGCTATCTAAGGATATTGAAGTGTTTAAACTAGACATACCTAAAATACTTAAGTACAATATTTTCAGATCACCTCTCCAGTAATTGTATAGGGTGTAATTGTGGTTATTAAACTTCTCACAATAAGTACCATTTCTCCTTATTTTCCTCCATTTGTTTTAAATAAATATGACAAACACAAGCCTGTATGTTTCATTTGACTAATTCAAGTTCTTTTAAGCAATATTCTCGCTGCTTTCTGTATAATTAATGAGCTTCCAGAATTAAAGCTGTTCACCATTTTTTCTTTAATATTTATATTTATAACCCATTTCTTGTTGTGAAAAGTGTGTCCATTCTAGGTTTTCTGAACTATTGCAATGAGGACTCAGTAACAAAAAAAGTCCTGAAATTGCAGACTAACCATATACAAAAATGTAATGTAAGTTAGACATTTACTGGTTATAAATAAGGGAGAAGGTTCATATATTTTATTTATACTAGTACCAAAACTGAAATAACAGTGTCCCAATTTGATGTATTCACTTTCTGAACTGTTATTTCTCCGCAATGAAATGAGATAAAAATACAATTTTTGTTGTGTTTTATTTCTTAAGCTGTTACATCTTCAAAATGCCTCAGTACACTTTTTGTTGTGTCTTATTTCTCAAGCCAGTACATGTTCAAAATGTCCAACTTCTGCCACAGTACACTCCCAAAAGCGACTTTGGACAGAGCAACACACGTTTTGGATTGTTGCTATTGCAATGTCATTTATGCCATGCTCAATTTGATCTCTCAGTTCCTTTAGTGCTTGTGCCTTTGTGGCGTAAACCATATCCTTTACAGTTCCCCAAAGAAAGAAGTCTAGAAGGCTTAAATCAGCAAATCGTGGCGGGAAGTCCGTAGCACCTCTACTTCTTCCTATCCATGTGATTTAATGTGCGATCAAGAAAATATCTCTCATTGACATGAAAGTGAGGTGGAGCGCCGTCTTGTTGGAAGTCAACATCGTTTTTATTCTCAAAGAGATCTTCAGTACTTGGAATCATGATTTCCAAAATTGTCACATAAATCTGACCCGTGACAGCGCTTTGGAAGAAGTACGGCCCAATTAATCCTTGGGAAGACAAACCATACCGTTACCCCTGAAAGGTTGATTATATTTTGTTGAATGATACCTGGGTTTTGGTTAGCACAGTAGACACAATCTGTTGACTTTGAGCCATTAAGTTGAATAGGGCTTCATCAGACCAAACAATTGTATATGGAAAATATTCCCTTTCGTCACATTTCTGCAGGAACCACTCACAAAATTCCAGTCAGCTATCTGGATCGTCCTCATTTAGTGCGTGCAGAAGTCTCGGAATGTAAGCATTCCATTTTTGTCCCCGCAAAATTCGATGAACACTGCTTTTCATGATACCGACATCACGAGAACATTGCCTCACTAACTTCTTTGGGGACTGCAAAAGCCTACAGAAATGCAACGGTACTCTTATCAGTGGAACTTCTCTTTCTTCTGCAAATACCTTCCAACACATCTTGCACCGTTCCAACGTCCTCAAACTTGTCTCGAATTCTTATTATTGTTAAACTTTTTGGTGGTGGTGTCCCAAATTCAACCATCAAACGTCGTTGCACTTTTTTTTATTTAAACAATATTTTACAGCCCGTGTTTTACCTAAAGGTATATCACGGGATTATTTATAGTAGTTATTTACACAGTACTATACAGATTTATTCAAGTGTGCGGTAGATGCTCTTGATGAATCCTGATACTCGAACTGTGTTGAAGTGAATCTTCAGAACCTCGGGTAGAGGGGCCGAACATAAAACGTCTGGTCGATCTCTTGAGAAATTACTGCACTCTGTCATCAAATGCAGAGCCGTCTGTGGGTGTTTTTCAGTGCAGTTACAGGATGGTGAGGCTCTTATTTTCATTCTATGAAGGTAGGCCTGGAAACGGCCGTGATTTGTGAGGAATTGTGTGGTTATGTGATTGGGCCATAGAGATAAGGACAGACGGTGTTGTATGTTGGGAATGAAAAGTTTGGTATGAAAGGCATTGTTGGATCTGGTGTATATGGAGTTCCAAACTGTAGTGTAGTATTCGGTTAGCAGCTGCTTGCCCCGAGTTATGGGAATTGATTTGTAATCTAAGGTGGTCTTGTGACTGGCAGCAATCCTAGCGAGGTAATCAGCTCTTTCATTCCCCCGTAGACCTGCATGACCTTTGACCCAGTGAAGAGTGACGTTGTATGCCTTGTTTAGGGTGATGATATTTTCTCTGAGCTGAACGGCCAAGGGGTGGGTTGTTCTTCTATGTGCAATGGCGAGGAGAGCGGCCATTGAGTCAACATGTATGGCGAAAGTTGTGCTACCGGTTTTCCGTTCTATCCACTCCACAGCTGCTTTAATACCTAGAAGTTCAGCCTGAAATAATGAGTTTTCTAGGTCTAATCTTTTAACTCCTATGTAGATCTCTTTGGAGTTTTCTATAACAACCATTCCTGCAAGAACGTGGTTTACTGTCTTGGAACCATCTGTGAAAATAAGAATTTCAGCTTTCCCTAATTCTCCTGAAGTATTTATATGGATGTGGTTATCTTTGGGATGAATACCTTTGGATCTGGTTGGAATTTCCGTTTGTTTCAGCATCGGAATTACTGCATTAGTGGAGTGTCCTTTCGATATAGCTTTAATGTCGTTATGTAAGAGGATAGCTGATTCGATGGGCATAACACCTGCGATTGCCTGCAAGGCGTTGTTTGATACAGTTCTGTACGCTTTTGTAGCGATAATCAAGAAGGATCTTTGGATTTGGCGTAATTTGAGTGTGGCCCTTTGTGATGCAGACGTACTCCAGACTTCCGCAGCGTACATTATTGCAGGAAGAATAGCGTGGTTATAAATAGTCATTAGATGAGGATAGGACATTCCCCATGTACTTTTGGAGCATCTCACTAGACTGTTGCGTATATGTACTACTTTGTTTTCCAGGTAAATAATGTGAGGGTACCAGTCCATTTTGTTGTCAATCATTACTCCCAAGTACTTCAACTTCGTCACTACATTTATCCGTCGTCCTGTGACTGTAGGATGACTGATGTATTCTTCCTTATTCCTCACGTACATTGGCATCAATGCAGATTTGTCGTTGGCGATTTCCAGCTTGTTTTTCCTGCACCAATCCTGCGTGATTTGGAGAGCTAACTGGAGGGTGGAGAGAATATGAGTGTGCGAAGAACCTCTGAACATGAGCATAATGTCGTCGGCATATACAACCGTCTCCATTTCAGGTACATCTTCCAGTAGTTTGATTAGGCTGCTGACTAGGACATTCCATAAGGAGGGACCAGCGACGGATCCCTGTGGACAACCTTTGGTTACTGCCTTTGAGATGGCCGTATTGGCTAATTTGAGCTGGGCAGTTCGATTTAGTAGAAAATCTCTAATTAAATCGTAAATATTGGAGGGACACTTTAGTTCCCGTAGGCGAGCTAGGATACTAGGATGCCAGGCGTTGTCAAAAGCTCCAACGATATCCAGCGTAAGTAGACAGCTTTTCAGTCCTAGCCGTTTGCTCTGGTGGACAAAATCTGAGACTGCTTTTATGGCGTCCGTAGTAGATTTTCCTGCTGTGAAACCATATTGTTGTAAGGGTAATTGATTGGTCGATTGAAGAAAATAATTTAATCTTTCCACAGCCAATTTTTCCAGGTATTTTCCTGGGATTGATAGCAGGCTGATTCCTCGATATCCTGTTACTGATTTCAGCTTACTCTTGTCTGTTTTGGGAATTGCAATAACTCTTGCATCTTTCCATACTGTGGGAAAGCAACCTAGACTTAGACACTTATTAAACATTGTCTTCCAGAAGTTGGGCAGTACCTTGTGGATATTTTTAACAATGGCGCCGTCAAAACCATCAGGGCCAGGACATTTCTTCTCGTTGAGTTTCATTACAATATCTTCTACTTCATGATCCTCGAAGTCTGGTTCGAGAGGAGTATCTGGAAGCCTGTCTAAGCTTGTTGTTCTGATGGCACGTTGTTCCTCGTTTTCGAGAGCCTGGTTGTCATCAGGGAGGAATCTATCGAGAAGGGCTTTTGCTGTGTCGGCCTCCGACGTGGTGGAAGTTCCATCGATTTTGGTTAGTGTAGATAGAGGCATTCGTTTGGTGAGTCCTGATTTGCAGATTTTATACAGTTTCCAAGGCGACTCTTTTATACTTTCTGTGCAGAACGTTTTCCAAGAGTCTTGCTTTGCTTTCCTCAGTTCCATTTTGTAGTGGTTTCTTACGGCTTTACGGCTGGTATCGTAAATCTCTTTGAGTACTGGATTCTTGCATCTGTTTACTCTTCGTTTGGCTGCATTTACTTTCTTCCTGAGCGCATTTAATTGTGGGGACCACCAGGGCTTGAATTTGGATGTAGGTAAGAAAGGTGGGAAGCAAGTACTGGTTATATTGTTCAGTTCTTGCCATATGTTGGAAATGACCTCTTCCAACTGTAGTCTATTTGTCGCATTGTTTAGCTGGGTTGTCCATAATTTGCCATTATTAACGATTTTGTGATGGTATAAATTCCAGTCTCCTGCCTGAGTAGCGAACAGCCTGCTGGAATTGTTGTTATTTCTGGTCATCTTCGTAGAAGAAGTGTGAATTTGTAATTCATATGTTATAAGGTTGTGGTCTGAGGGAGTATCTTCACCACTAACTTGCCAGTTCAGGATTCTATGGGCTGTGTTGATTGATGAGATTGTGATGTCAATCCAGCTGTCTCCCTGAGCACCAGAGAAAGTGGGGCCATTCTTTTCATTAACCGTGATCAGACTGTGTGCTGTTAGGAATTCGACTAGCATTCTGCCCCTTGCGTCTGTGACCGGGCTATGCCACATGCTATGCTTGCAGTTGGAGTCAATTCCCCAGATGAGGTTCGCTGGGTTTATAGAATTGAGAAATGTTTTTATGGGCTGGAGGTCTTCTTCTAGTGTATCGTAAGGAGGTAGGTATGAGCTAGCTATGTATAATGAGCGGGTGGTGGATGATACAACGATGACGTCATCAGGAGTGGAGAAGCTGTGAAGTAGTGTGAAATTATGAGCGATTTCATTTCTGATAAGTATACAGGCTCTGGGGTTATTGTTAGAAACGATATGATAGGACGTATAATTTGAGGGGATGAGGCGAGGAATGCCATTTTGACAGTAGGGTTCCTGGATTAGTAGAATGTCTATATTAGTTTGTGTTAAGTACAGAGAGAGGTGCGCCATAGCCGCTATACAGTGATGGGTGTTCAACAACATCCTACACTTTACAGCAACACTTCAGTATCCGCTTAAGTTCCTTGAATGATAATCACACCGACATTATTGTTTATAAAGACGTGAAGATCTATGAATATGTTGCTTTGCTTTTCCAGTGTCTTGTGAATCATATATAACAAAAATTATATTTCTGTCTTATTTCGTATCGGAGAAATAACAGTTTAAAGAGTGTAGACATCAATTTGGGACACTCTGTATGTGCTTTTCTTTAGGACATGTATAATTGTCGTTTCGAAATGTGTGTAATTTGAATCAGAATAAAAGAAATATTTTTAAATATTTTAATAGATGGGTCTTGGGAAATTGTTCTAAACTTTTTCCCGAACTAAAATTGTTTTCTGTACAAAACGCAATGAGTAAAATGTGTTTAAAAGACGTGGATATTCTTAGCATTCAAAAGATCTTATTTAGTTGGTTTTGGTTAATAATGATGTTTAAATACATAGGAGTTATACAGTGAGATAACGTAGACAGATTTAGTGGAGTTTAATATATAAAATATTACATTTTGCTGAAAATGCGATAAAATTTGCTTGCATCACATTACTTTCTAGTTCGCCGAAACACTGACCATTCATCAGAGGAAACATCTTAGAAGTTAATACCCTAAGACAGCGTTCATATATTTTATTTATACTAGTACCAACACTGAAATTACTTATCTTTAGAACTTATATGGTTGTCGTAAAAATGTGCAAATTGAACCAGAGTAAAACAAATATTTGTAAATAGTTTAATCGACGTGATTTTCGAAAGTCTTCTGAACTTTTTTCCGAATTAAAATGTTTTCTTCATAAAACGGAACGAGTAAAATTTGCATTCAATACCTGGATATGGTTAGCATTTAAAATTTTTGGTTCCACATTATTCAGTTTTTTATGGTTTTTGGCAATTCCTTACAGTATTACATTCCAAATGAAAATATCACTGTGGATGAGCAATAGTTTCCTTGCAAGGCTAGATGCTCTTTATTCAGTATATGAGCAACAAACAGGACAAGTTTGGAATAAAGTTATGGCTTGCAGTTGATGTAAATTCAAAGTATCTGGTGAATGGTTTTCCTCACCTGGGCCAAGACGATCAGCGCCCCACAGGAGTTCCTCTTGCAGAGCATGTTATAATGCGTCTTATACAGCCCTTTGCTTTTGCAGGAAGAAATATTGCATGTGACAGATTTTCCACAACCAAATGCCTTGCCGAAAGTTTGAAGCGCAAAAGTACACGCACTGTAAAGAAATGTAGAAGGGAAATCCTTCAATAGCAAAATCTGCTGCTGAACCTTTGCAGACAACTGTACTGTATAAGTCAGGTGACCTAACTCTGACATGCTATAAGGGAAAAAAGAACAAAAATGTGCTTCTTTTGTGTTCAATGCATGACAAAGTTACTATAAATAAACAACATCCTAAAAAGCCTCCAAAATCAATTGCGTACTACAGTAAAACCAAGTACGGCGTTGACGTCGTCGATCAAATGGCTCGACTGTACACAGTGAAATATGTATGCAGAAGGTAGCATATGCATGTTGTTTTCAATGTGTTGGCCTTGTCAGCTACTAATGCATGGGTAATCTATAAGGAAGCAACAGGTGAAAATGTAAGCAGATGTCAGTTCATATACAACTTAGAAGCAAGTATGTTTGTGTACCATGTTTAGGCAACGTTGAATCCACGTGTGTTAGGTGCTATGATGCTGCAGGTGGCTTTAAATGAACGAAATCAGGTTTATAAGTTTATTTTTCAACTATATACTGTGGTATTTAAAATTTTACCTTGAAACCCATGTGTTTGTTAAAGGAGGTTGTCCATTTTACATTTGGTTATCGCATATATTTGAATTAATTTTTAGGCTTTAAAAGTTCATTTTACCATGTAATTCTTCAAACAAAACCAAAATTATAAACTGTTAAACTTTATAAATAATATTAATTAATTGGTATGCATTAAACTTTGTTTACCATTTTAAAAAAAGGGCAAATAAAACTGCACCCTTCAAAATGACGGGTTGGTCCTTCTCGGTAGACCATACTGGCCGGTCCTTCTAGTGTTAAATTAATAGGAGTTAAACATTAAGTGCAAGGATCTACTCCCATTAGTCCTGGACCCGTAGGACCAGAACCCGGACCTCTCGGGTTTCTACCGTAGGACAGTACCTATTTTATAAACTGACCCCACCCCCGCTGCACACGGTAGACAGGAAAGAAGTGGATACGCAACTTACGCGCCGGTACGTAATGAGCCGGCTACCAAATAACCTTGGTAGGGCCGCCGGTGATCTAGCACACTAGCTACTAGCTCTGCAGGCTAGTACCCGGGACTTATGGGGCAACCCTCTAACCCTTCCGGGCGGCCGGAGCCTGGCCGGAGGTACCCAATTTCCCGTGGGTGGCGGGAACACACTGCCCCCTCGAGACCAACCCAATCCGTAGAGCTCCCAGAGGGAGGGGCTCAAATGTTCGGCCCGAGGTTCCTCTAGTAACGTCAGAGGTACCATGAGTGCTAAGGGTCCGCAGCGCCCACACCTTGGCAGCTGAAAGGGACGGATTCCCTATGATACCTATGACCGATATTGTGCATTTTATTGCTGAAAATATTAAACTTCGCTGCAAATTTTATAAGTTTATCTTGCATCGCCATTATTTTTTAGTTTGTTCAACCACTATTCATTATAGGAAAAAACTTTAAAGTTAATACTCTAACGAGAATGAGGTGAAGGCATTAGGTGCTATTTAGAACATTTTTTCGCTCGTTTATTCCTGGTTTTACTTACCTCGTACGATCTGTTTTATATACAGATTATCACATTACATGAGAATTCATTTTCAGTAGTTGCGGCTGAAGTACAAAACAAAAGTCATGTTTTGTTCCTAGGTTGTTGATTAAATTAAAAGATTAAATTTTTACTGTGAATGAGAAAAAAGGCTTTCTGTAGTAATGCGACAAGAACATTTCATCAGTTGGTAGGTACGTGCGCACATACAATTTCAGCTAAAACTTTGGGGCTTTTAATGCAGCAAAGATATGGCAGTTTTTTGTTCTTTTTCTAAGGGAGAAGCTATCTCATTTTTAGTAGCCATTACCAGAATGAGTCTCTTGTTCCGGATCGTAAACAACGTTACCTTTTATATCAGGAACCTTGCAACTCTGTACATAAAAGGACGAAATTTTAAAGGATGATTCAGTGCTTTGCTGATACTGAACTATGGAAGGTTGGATTTTGCGGGTTTCGTTATAAACATAACATTTAATTTAAGCTACACACTTATTTCGCGCTAAAACTGCTGCAAAATACTGATATTTATGAATTCGTTTCCTTCAGAATATTGATGGTCTCTTAATGATTAACTCTGACCAAAACTAGCGACTATGTTCAACTGCGAATATTCTAGAATATTTAAAGAAAAGAATTATATACAGAACAGAATTCTAACAATTATTACAAGGGCATATGACTTATGTTGTGCACTGACAGGATGAGAAGGATAAATATTTGTAATATTTTAGTATGCAAATGACATAAGTAAAATACCAAACGTAAACTAAGAGGATCTTTCAATAAATGACCGAACTAATTTTTTAACTAACACATAATGGCTTTATTTCACTAACATTTACCTACATACTTTCAAGGTATTCTTCCTCTGATGAAATAAAATTGTTCCAACGATTTACCCATTGTTCGAAATACTCACTGAACCCAGTTTTGAACAGTTTGTTCAGGATACCCATTTTTTTTTTTAATTTACGTCCGTCCCAACGTTATGTTATATCGGACGGTGAATTAATTGGGTGAAATGATTCTCAAATGAGTCCAGGGTCCATAGAGCTTAGAGTTACCCGACATTCGTCTTGAAGGATAGGGGAAAATCCCGGAAAAATCCCTATCTAGGTAACTCACCCTGACCGAGATTCGAACTCGGAACCTCTTGAACGTGATGCACCATATACGCTACCGAGGCGGAGAAGACAACATTGTTCAATACCTTATCACCTTGAAAATGATGACCACGAAGCTTCTGTTACACCTTAGGGAATAGGTGAAAGTCGCATGGTGCGAGATCTGGAGAATATGGGGGATGAGACATGATCTCAAAGTCCATTTCTGCGATAGCATCTTGAGTTGCACGAGCTCGATGAGCAGGGGCATCATCCTCATTCATTCTCTTCTTGAGAGATCTGGCTGCTTTTCGGCGATTTTTTCCTTCAGTGGCCCCTTCAGTCACAATAGTAAGCATCAGTTATTGTACGGTAGATTAGTTACAACACGATGTCACAGAATGCCCTGTTTGTCAAAGAATACGAGATGCATGACCTTTCCTGCCCTTTTCTGAACTTTTGCTTTCTTAGTCCTAGGGCTATATGAATGTTTCTACTGTGAACGCTCCTGTTTTGTTAACGGGTCGTAATGGTGGAACCAACTCTCGTCACAAGTGATGAACCTATTGAGAAAGCTTGGCTCCCGTCGAAACCTTCTTGACACATCATAACGTGGTGAGCCTTCTGATTGACCTACAGCACGTGCGGTACCTATTTCGCTGCAATTCTTCGATAGCCAAACTCATTGCGAATTATGTCGTCTACTGTTCCAACAGACAAATGCATTATGTCTGCAACTTTCGAAATTGTTTTGCGACGATCTTCTCGCACAATTGCGTCAATGTTGACTTCCGTTACGGGTCTTCCAGGGCACGGAGAATCTTGAAGGTCTTCGTGACCCCCTTTGAAACGTTTATACCGCACAAAGACTTGTGTTTTGCCTAAAGCTTAGTCCTTGTATTGTTGCTGCACCATTTCAAAGGTTTCTGTAGGAGTTTTATCTAACAGAACACAAAACTTTATTGATGCGCGTTGCTGCAATTTCAGTTTAATGGTAGGTGCAGTAAACATGACTTCACATATCGGGCTCTAACTCCCAACTGACTGACTCTGCATGACTGGCACTCACAGCATTGCTAGAGAAAGGATTCACCTTTCCGCTACTAGCAGCCCTGGCGCTCCAGGGCGGTTTATTTAAATACAATTAAATTAGTTCGGCTATTCACTGAAGGATGCTCGTATATATTGAGTTTTGTATGTTTTGTCTCTATCTTCATCGTGAAACAAAGAAAAATTAAGTTATAACCAAGGATACAAATTGTGAAACTAAGCGGTAAATATGTTTGCACGGCAGCTCATAAATATTGTTATACTGTTTGTTTGCACCTTAAAATCCAATTATTTTATCTATTTCTCCTATGAACAAATCTTTTATGTTAACAATTGATTTCATGTTTGGTGTGGGTTCTTTTTCGGTTCGTTGTCCCTTTGAGTGCTTGGTTAGGGATGGATTATGAGGGCTTTGACGGTGAGATGGAAAGGTTGGTGTTTTGTTTAATTGTCGGTGAGATGGGATCTCTTTCTCAGGGTTTGGTTATGAAAAGTCGTGCTTACCGTCCCTCTATTCCTTTATTTTCTTTAACCTGGCTATCTCTTTACTCTCTTGCTAGCTCTTTCGTTACCTTCCTAGTTTTCCTTTCCCCTTAACGTTTTTTTACGTTGCTTTGCTAACTCCCTTTTATTCCCTATTTTTGCACTATCTTCAAGACTATAACTCTGCCTCGGACTGCGACGGATCCTACTTCTCCCAATAACACGTCTTCTTCCCGTCGTATGAAGTACCAGAGTGACGCTTTTTCCCCCGTCGTATTCCCATCTGGTATCCTAGCTTTTCTCGTCTATCGCCGCCCATTTTCTATTTCTTTACTATTTTACGCCTCTTACGTGGTTTACTCTACATTTTATTGGCAGGGTTTATTTCTTTAATTTTCTCTTATTGGTCACTTTCGTTTGTCTTTCCTATGCAGCAGTAATATTTTCCACCCCTTTGGGTTGTAGGACCTCTCAGCATCATAACGGTATTCTTTCATGCTTGGCTGCATTTCCCTTAAGCTACGCATACCTTGCTGGCGTGTCAATGTCTGGGTAACCTTCGACGGTTTTTGTTCTATTGTTCTATTTCCTGCCTCGTATCTGTGCTCAGAAGCAACTCCTGTCCGATTTTTCCTTCATTTACACTATATTGCTATTTCGAATATTCTTTTTAACTTTATTTCTTATATCATTTATTCCCTTTTTGTTCCCATTATGCTTATTTATGATCTCTACTGTTGTATTAATTTCAAGTTATATTTTCCCTCTTGGAACCTGAGGTTTCTGCTTCATGTTCCACTACTATAACTTTAAGATTCAACTGTTTAGTGAGTTGTTTAGATACATCCTTCCTGCATCTTTTTGTGGATTCGCTTTTTTTTTTTTTAATTTACGTCCTCTTGCGTTAAGTCATATTAGATGATGAATGGAATGGGTAAAAGGATGCTCTAATAAGCACAGGGTCCATAGAGCTAGTCTTACCCGACATTCGTCTTTCAGGATAAGGGAAAAAATCTTATCCAGGTAACTTACCCTCACTGAGATTCAAACTCGGAGCTCTTGAACGTGAGGCAGACACGCTCCCACCACGGCTACCAAGGCGAGCTGTGTGGAATTATGTGTACCTAAAAACTTTTGCCTTTTATTTAATTTCTGATTCTGCAATACCACATGTAAGTGATGTTAAATGATCTTTAATATAGTGATTTTGTGGGTTCGTTGAATTAAAATTTGTAACGACTTGGTGTCGCTGAAATGAAATGTGTAGTGTTTAACGCCCGCTTTTACTACATACGGCACCGCAGGTGGTGATACTGATGATGCATGAGATGAAGATGGAGCACCGGTGGAATGAGATGGCGGGGGAAACCGGAGGTCCCGGAGAAAACCCGCCCCGGCGCCGGGTTGTCCACCACAAATCTCACTTTGCGGTCGCCTGGGATCGAACCCGGGCCGCTTTGGTGAGAGCCAAGCGGTCTAACCACTGAGCCACGGCGTGGCCGGTGTCGCTGAATGTGAGTTGAGGAGGAAATGATGGTGAACCTCGTTGAAAATCTAGTTGTTGCATTCTAGAAGTTCCACGGCTGCTCTGGTATTCGTATAAGATCTTATTTTGAGGGGCGGTCTCAGATGGGAAGTGATAATTGAGTTATAAATTAAAATAAAATGGTAGTTCCTCATTTGTTCTATAAAATTTGTATTTTAATTAACAGGAAACTTTTCCAACTATTAATGATACTTTTCAATGCAAGCACAAACTCTGGAGAAAGGCACGCAAAACACACATTCACACTATCTCGTGCATTTGCAGAAGAACAAAATGGCTTCTAATGCCTCAGCTTTTATAATTCTGCGGTTGCCATAATAACAACAACTATACATCTTTCAACTTTTCTATATATCGTCATTCCTTTTAAATAAAAATTTCTTAACCTAATTTTAACATTTAAATAATAATTATTTTATAAACTATTGACAAAGTATTTAAAGTGAGACATCTGTTATATTAATTACCTAAATCGTTTCAAAGTGCTAGTAGCAGAAATTCCAAATGTTCTTTATTTGCGTAGAAATAAACTTACAGTAGCAGCATTACGTCACATACACAATTACAATCTACCAATGCGGTTGACCACAATAAAGAGCTCACTTTCCAAACACACCCCTTTCAATTACAACTCTCGTTCCGCTTCTAATATCACTAGACATTTCTGGAATATGCGGTAACAAACATGAATTCGACTGTTCTGTCAATCAAGATATCACTAGAATAACCCAATTTACCTCACATTATCTGTATTGACATGCCTTTTATATCCGCGCTATGTTTACCTGCTTAGGAAAGCTGTTTATCTCCGCGATACACTATCCGTCCGTTATCTCTCTGCGCCGAGCCTTTTGGACGCGTCGCCGGGACACTATGACGCTAATGTTAGTTTTATCAGACCTTAACGAAGCGCACAGTTAAAACTAGAATTTAATTCAAATTCATAAATATATTCTATTTATACAAATATAACAATTTGTAACCTAAATCTTCACTTATCTTATAAGAAATGATAATCTTTTTCTTATAAATTTTCCGGGATCGCGATTTAACGTAAAACTTTTACACATCTTCAGCCGGAAACAAAGCTGTCGCCATCGTTACGAACGCCAGATATTAATATGTTCTTGTTAGTACTATCAACATCTGATAATAAAACAAATTTAAAAACAGAATCGACTGCCGGTACTTCAAAATTCATTACGCGATGTTTTTTCCCCAAATCATTAAATCTATCGGAACATGTAATTGTTTTAATAATTTAAAGATATATTCCATTTCTCTATAAAGATAAAATTCCTAATAATAAAAAAACTGGTATGTATTAGTATAATTGTTTCGATTGTGATAAATTTTTACTGGAAAGACAAAACGTAATTTAGAAACCAGAACGGAAGGATGAGCTGTAGCAGATCATTTTTGGTCGTTTAACCATGAAATAAATCCAGAAGTTAAATGACTGAAACAATTAAATAATAAATTTAATTGTTTGGGAAAAGATATTTATCTTAATAAACGAAGATCGCGTAATGAATTTTAAAATTCTGGCAGTCGATTCTGTTTTTAAATTTGTTTTATTTTCAGATGTTGGTAGTACTAACAAGAACATATTAGTATCTGGCGTTCGTAACGATGGCGATGAAGATGTGTAAACGTTTTACATAAAATCGCGATCCCGGACAATTTATAAGAAAAATATCATTATTTATTATAACTGAAGTTTTCAGTTAGAAATTGTTATATTTGTATATATTTGTTTGCTTCACTGCTAATAGCTTCATATTTTACGTGTCCATTACTTTCTATTGTTTTTATATGATGACGGAACCAGAAAGAAAATAAGTTTCCTCAGTTACCTGACGATGCTGCGTGGGCACCGGTCCTATACTCGGGATTTCAATTCCCCAGTACCATGGCTGGGATCAATCCCGGGCAACTTTCCGTGGCTGGGAACCAAAGTATTCTGCCTTAGATCACTACACCACGGCGCAGGACGAATATGTTCGATTACTAGACAGTAAATAGTTAACATGTTTCAATATAATTGATTACATATTAAATATAAGCCATGCACTTCATAATTATTGTTACTTGATATCTCACTAATGGTTCTTTGAACACGAAAAATGTAGGCTTATTTCTCGAATTAAATTAAGATATTTAAGTAGAAAACGTTCACCATCTTTCTTCTAAAACTAAATATATCTTCGCTCATGTATTCCTGTTTTCACTGAAATTAAGTGCAAATCAAATGAATACCTAACTTATAGAATTATACAGAAAAACATATGCTTCATTTATTATAAATGTTTCTGAGTTAAATTTATCGGCATTTATTGTCATTCATACTCACTTAACTATACAAACGATCGGGGGTGCTTCCGCTGCAGTACCTACAATCTGTAACTGCTCAGCAATTTTACAAACGTACTGTTTTAAAAATATGTTTTAATTATATTTTTATATTTCTTTCGCATTTGGGTTTAGGAAGTGTACAGTCCTATTTACACTATTTAAAAGGCTGCAAAACTCAATGGTAAATATTTGCACATTAGCAGATTTCTGGTGTTCCAATTTGCGCCGAACCAGGCACCTCTATCATGATATACGAAGCCACTTGTGTCCACTGCAGTACACAACAAATACTACTTGTTAATTTTCCCCAGCGCGTTGCTGCAAAGTTGGCAGTGAAATAAAATTAACGCTCCATGAGCAGCCCTAACAAAGCGGATTAACTTTAAACAGGCTGTGAGACTGCGGGTATTCCCCACGATGTGAATGGCCTATCACCTCTCAGGCACTCGCTTCTAACGCTCCGTAATCAACTGGAAACATACTTACACGACGCCGTAACACCACCCAGATTAACCTTCCCTAGGTGTTTGGTAAACATGCTTCTCAAGCTGCTCTAGGTTGAAATAAACCAAAAGGATACACGGTGTTCGGCATCTTTGGGTATGCTTTGGTTATATTTGATATTAGGTTTACTGAGACACCTACTTAGTATCTTAAGTTGATTTGGAACAGAATTAACTTTCTTTACCAGTTGTGACTCCAGTAGACTGTTCTATGCCTACGGATTGACAAACAGAATTTCCTGGTAAATGGGTAGCCTTTTATTGTTAAAATGAAAAATATAGTCTCGGGAAAAACTGTAGAAATATTGAAGGTATACTACTTACAATTATAAACATGCTGCATACATGTCAACGGATCCTTTCCTATCGTTTATTCATAAGCATATTAATTATTTTAGGAAAGATTTTTTTTTGTATGTGCGCCGTTTACTTGAGATAAACCTTTCCATAGATAGCTAACTACATTTCCCATTTAGTTACAAAGATAGTGCGTCAGTTAAAGTTTTGAGAAAATACCGGCTCTAGAACCTCCTTTCCATTCAATCCCAACAACCAACTAAATATTAACAGGGATTCATTAAATGACCATGTAATGAGTAAAGCGGATCATTATAAAAGGTATATTTCATATACAATGTAGATCAATAGTTTTATATGAAATAACTCCAACGTTTTGAAGAAAGCTACGCTTTGTGTACAGTGCTTTTTTCCTTCGTTTTTTTTTCACCTATTAGTTACTATTTACCAGTTATACAAAATTAATGATTATAAGAAGCTCCTTTTGAATCGGCACACATAATGTGGCTTTACATTAGATATACATTTTCTTATAAAAATATCTAGAAGCTCTTTTAGTAACAATCATTACATGTAATGTTTAGAAATTAAAACGTTCCGCACTTTAAGCCTAGATTGAGGTTGATTTATGTTCCTTAAGATATTCGAGCAACATATTTGCAACATAATAAAGCTAAACATGAAATTCCGTTAATATGAGACAGTTTAGAATGAAATTTTACTGTTTAAAAACACAAATGCACTTACAGAAAACACTTACAAATATTTTTTGAGGTATAAGGCAGATCTTCGATGCAAAAGTCCTCATGCATTTGCAGTCAAAACTTCATATAAAATTTTGTAATATAGTACACCGATATACGATTTACCTAATTGATAAAGCAAAACTAAGTGTTATAAAGATATCCCTTAAATCCCATTTAGCAATATCACTTCAGTAAATAGTTGGGCTCGTGATCGGAAGGCTTGCCATTACATCTGATCCCATGACAGGTTTCTTCCAAATACCAAGGAGATACTCCCAACCTTAGCAATCGAGTATTTCCTTACCAATTTCGTTGCCGAGTTATTATTTGATTTTATGAATTATCAGATTTGACATCTGTGGTTCCTTATGTTGTAACACAGTACGATAAACGCTGTTAAAATAGGAGAGAGCCGTTTTATAAAAGAGCTTTTAAGATTGCGTTGTAAGGAAATCTCTGGATCAGATAGAGAACCCAAGATGGGTGATCAGTCCGATGCCTGATGTGAGTTGAGAGAAGTTGATGTATAATGAGGGTAAGATGAATGAACGGAAAGGATAATGAAACAATCGGTGCAATGATGACAGGGGATACTGGAGATCCCGGAGTAAACTCATCCCTGCGCCGTGTTTTCCACCACGAAGGTCAAAACACGGTCGCCTGGGAACACATCATAAAACAATGAACAAAAATATACTAAATGGTATCGTTAGATACACGCACTTCACCCGTGCGTACATGTAAAATAAATTGTGTGTTGTTCCATACATCGCAAAGTTATGAAGATATGTGAAAAAATTGGGTACCTTAAATTTTGTTATAAATAACGAGTTCCAGCTATAACATAATTCTTACCCCAAGGTATCGTGTCGGACATCTCTTTCTTCTCCTCTAGAAAATATTTACAATTCAAAATAAATTGCTGTATTTCTTTTTAAATTTACTGATTTTAATTCTTGATTAAATTGGCTCAAAGACAATTGAAGTTATTTTTACAGTGTATATACCCTGTAAGCGTACTTTCTCTGCAACGACCAACTCTGCAACATTTACGCCCATCGAAGTACAAACTTAAATTTCACTTATTTAAATTAATAACATTTTTTCTAACACAATGGGTTCCTCAACTCCCTTTTGTTAACACAATGTCCTATTCGACGATCAAACTGATTCGGACGCGTCCCTCTTCTCAGCAAGATCATTGAGTTTCTTCTCCATAGTAACCACATGTTTTATGAGTCATTCTTAACAACCTATACAAACGTCTTATTTAATTTTAAAATTTCACTTTCTAAACTTAATTTAAACACTACCTAATACTTCAAACATTCTTTAAAATAATTTTAGATTTTAAATAATATTATAAAACAAATAAACAATATTGATTTTCTCTTCCGAGGCTGAAATCAAAACAACTGTTACTAACCTCAGAGAATGGATAAAGACTGAGGAAATTATGGTAACAGATGAAGAGAAAAAAATGATTTCAATGCATGCTCATACAATATATCATACTATTCAACTCTTCTTAAAATAAACTAATACGTGTGGGATACAATAAGTGGCTAAAACGTCATAAAAGTTCCCTGAAATATAGGTTGAATTTATTTAACTCCATTTCATTGGAACTCATATGAACATGCAGCAAAATTTATTCAGCAGCAGAGACATTTTTAGAAACACTACACCAGTTCGTAAGCTAAAGTTACATAAAAACCAACATTGGTTGTGGCAACCACAAAATGTGGTCCATAATAGGTCTGAACACGAGACCCTGATGCAACGCTCCCTTGGACCGTGTCAAGAGCACCGTCATGCACCATCTGATATCAGCTTGTCGCTTCGAGCACATATCTATTAATACAGTGCCGACATTGTCTGTTTCACTCAAATTGACATGAACTGTTAAATGATATTAGATAGATTAAGTGGATATACCTTATGATTAGGCAGAAAAATGGCAGTCTTGAGCAGTTGCTTGAAATGTAATTGAAATAATTGTGACCCTTGTTAAAAGTCGACCAAATTGAAATCCTGTTGAATGTGTTACACCATTTTAATACACATATTTTGCATAGTAGATTATAATCATTAATGTAGTTTTGTTGTGAAAAAGGACCTTTATGTTTTGCAATGAACAATTAATTCTATCAAAATATTTGAAAGTACATTTAACCACAACCTAATGAAAATTGATACAACAATAACATTAAAAATATGCAACAAAAATCAAAATTAAGTATTTTATGTATTTAATATACAGTATATCATTGATGATATGTTAATGACAAGTACTGTTATTTCTAAATTTATACATTCTTAATATATTAATCTGCTTTATGGCCTTTAATACCCAAAGTTTAGGGATCAGCAAGATTCAATTACTTTTATTTAGAGAAATTGTTACAGAGGCAGCCAGGCTCAAAGCCAGATTACCAACTGTAAATTCACCACGAGAATTACTGAAATTTCATAGCGAAATTTTATAAATTTTAACTTGGTGGCGTATGGAACGAGACTACTGCATATTTCGATTAAACGTATTAGTACTTGTTAATTTATAGGTTAATATGGGTCAATTCTTCGATACATTATGAACATTAATTATGTAGCATTAAGCACGCGGTGAAAGAGCACTACTTGTGTTTATTAAAATAACTGGCAAGTCCTTCAACTAATTCGGAAAAATAGTCTCATAGCTTCCCAAATAAAATCACATGCTACTGAAGCAACAATAAACGATAGAAAATCTACTAAAATCATGAAGTTCAGTGCTACCAATTTATAGATGCGTAATTTCAACTCGGAACCACATAGATATGGCATAACAACCTACAAAATCTCAACCCTACAAAAATACTGTGCCAAGAACATGGAACTAGCTTATTTTAGTAACACAAACGTTATGAGTAGAGTCCTTTACATTTTCAATTAATATAGTATAGTTTTAATGAACTCTTATTGTGGCGTGAATAACAGCGGACGTGCAGAAGTAGAGAAGTATTTGGTTCTTTTATTAAGTTAGTTGAGTACCACTGGATATCTAAATTTATAATCCTCCAAAAATGCTACCCAAAGGTTTTCATTCAAATTCACCTGTGGAACTAATTAGTATACGCAAATATTTTCCAAAATGTTGACTTTCGGAAAATTAACCAACAGATTTTTATTAAAATGATCTATGTTTAGGATAGTTTCAAGAAAATTTAAATCACATTTTGAATTGCTTTTGGAACTCCCCTATTAACACTTGCATAATTTTGGGACTGCCAGACGCAGACGAAATCCTAATGGAATTACTTATTTCAGAGGTATTTCTAATTAACGATTTACACTTTAAAGTACTTATTTCACTTTTAAATTAGATCCACTTGATTTTTTATCTTTTATATTCTACACTCTTCTATTTTAACCAAATATTCGAATCTTCATTTCCTCTGGGACACACCGAGCGGGATAGTTCTGGTGGTTTCGTCTGTGGTCCTCAGTCCGGAGGCCGGGGTTCCATTCCCGTGTCCGACCTGCCTGACCCATGGGTTTTTTGGGGGTTTTCCCGGGTCGATGGGCGAATGCTGGGTAGGCTAATTACATCCCCCAATTTTCCTGTCCCTCCACTTCCTCTCCATTATCATTTCTCATCATCTCTCATCTGGTGATCTCTTTCAGGCTAGAAGTATCGGCAGGTGTCTTGGTGGTGCATGGCGGGATGATATGCTCTGAGATAAACTACTTCCTCCTCCGGTAGGTCAGTTGTCAGTCTCCGCTCCTCTGCTGGGACCATTTCGGGAGCACCAGTCAGGGACCATTGGGGCTCCGATAACCTGCCTGGGACCTTGAGAGCTCGGCTGCTGGGTTCGTTGCCATCCCACAGTAGGGGAGCGTGTCCGTTGTCCTGGCCTGTCGGAGGAAGTCTCTATACACGTAAACTTTAGGGATCCTGTCCTCTGTACTGTCGTGGCTCCTTGGCTCGGCCGCCCTTTGTCTGCTTCGCCTCATCCATCCTCCCGAAGCTGCCCCCCACTTGAGGGCATAGGAACAATGGGTCCAGCATGTTGGCCTACGTACCGAATCCCCTCCGTAATGAAATCGAAATCCTAATCCTCTGGAACACAGGAATTCTGAGCCTTAAATAAACTATTTTTAGAAAAAGGTTCCTCTTTATATTTGCGTTTGTGTGCGCGTGCACGCGCGTGTGTGTTTCTGTAGGTTTATATTTGAAGATGGTAACTCAAAAACAAAATACAGGATTATAAATTAAATACTGTTTGAATTCATATATAAATAAGTTTAGAAACACTAAAATTCAGAATAGTTTTACAGTCGTTTCAATTAAATTATACAATTTTTTACCACAGAGACTAAGAGAGCTCCCTATTTTAAGTTTTAAGAGAACTATAAACCACACATTGGTGACAAACCCAATGACTTTTATAATATGGCTTGGTAAGTTTTAATTTATTACGTTTCTATACTGTAAAGTTTACTGCAATAAATGCTATCAAAGTACCAAAATCTATATTTAAGTGAGATATCTTTCGAAAATGTGACTGAAAGATTTTCAAGACAAACTACAGCATCAAAATATATCTCAAATGGAACACATTATAGAAATATTAAATTTTCAAAGGCAGCAATGATAATTTTATTAAAACACAAACATTTGATTACTAGCAATCTTTATTAATTAACAAGAAATGTGCGCTTAAGTGGAGCACTGACAAACAAGGATAAAATAACAGTTTAATCTTTTTCTGTAGTCTGTAACGTATTTTGTCCTTTTTGTACAAGTTAGTAGGAAGTCCAAATCATCTTTATTTCCGTAGAAATCCACTCTGTTCTAGTCTTACAGCAGTCGCATTACGTCACATACACAATTAAGATCTACCAAGGTCGTTTCTCACTTTCCAAACATAGCAGTTTCAATTACAATTCTCATTCCACCTCTGTTTACAACTGTTTACTACTGCTTACTACTGCTCTGTTTAGGACTTCTGTTTTTTGACTGCCGCGCTGGCGTGTTGCCCCTTATATACACCACTTACTCATATTACTAGACATTTCTGGAATAAATAAGAAACCGAATGTTTTGTATAACAATGAAAATGTCATTGGAATGTTCCACTTATCTCTGTGTTTTGGCATGCATTTTATCTCCGCTCTATGTTTATCTGCTTATGCAGGCTCTTTATCTCTGTGACACACTATCCCTCTGTTATCGCGCCGAACCCTTTTAGCGCGTCCGCCGCCATTCGTAATAATGGATTCGTGACAGTAATACTACCTGAAAATTTATAACTTTGTCATGACTTATAATGAATTTCTTGCGATAGTCACAAAACATTTTCTTTTTAGGTTAGCAAAGAAATATTTCAGATTACAACCTGGACATTGAATTGCATAATGAGATCCTAGGAACCACGATTTTGCCCAATAATTAAATTGTTGCAATTCAATTAAGATGCACATTAAAAATAATAAAGCTTCATTTGTTTGCATTTTCGCTCAAGCTCCACTTGAGGAGGTCGGAAATCAATATAAATGCCGTCGTTACCGTTTTGTCACTTTGTCGCGTCAAGTCTTGCCCGCCTTAGACTCAAGTAGCAGCAACATCCTTGTTACCGTTACGCTAATGAGTTCACAATTTGTAGCAAGAGGATTTAGAGGAACCAGCATTACTAGAACGGAATTTCGGAAATACCTTTCTGGCACATAAAACCTAAAGTGTAGATGTAATTGCACGTAAAAACCATATAAAGAAGTTGCATATAGAGGTAACTTATTCAGTTAAATATTATACGACGGCAGCTGTCAGAACGATTATAAGTAACAGTATTCAATAGAAATGTCAAATCTTACATATGGTATTCCTTTTTCTTCTTTTGTGCCTCAATTTTTGACCAATTGAAAGGCTGAGTGCAACAGCTGTCCAAGTTTGAGTTGACCCTGCCATCTGTTGTCATTAACCTTGAACTACCTACTACACCCAACATATACTGAAACATGTTTATTCTTTGCGCATTAGTAGCAACTTATTTCTTGTTCTCAAACTATAGTAACTGTCTTCTTTTAACTTTGCAGTACAACATCTCAACTTTTTTAAAACTTGGGATAGACCACTGTTGCACTCAACCTTGCAATTGTACACGTAATAGTAAGGCATTTTGGTGTTTCAGATTCACACCAATATTTCCTCTTCAAGGATTATAACAAACCTATGCTTATGCAAAATTATGTTCTTAGGATGCCAGAATGAGAATCATTGAAATATTTAAATGTGGAGCTGTTGTATACTTTTGTCTTCTTCAGGTTAACTGAGCGAGATGACATAACGGTAACGTATATGACTCGCATTTGGAAGGTTATGGGTTCCAATCCAATCAATCGGGAGCTCTGGCTTGGACAAATGAATCTGAATAAATAGTTTTAACTATTGTTAGGAGTGGACGTTTGACTAACACTGGCAGTTAACAAGAATTAAGGAACAAATATGTTACAGAAAAATATTTGCCAGATTGGAATGTAAATGAATTTTAACAGCACTTTGTATCATGGGATTTCTTTTTATCTAAAATTATCCAAAAAATGCTTCAATACGCACATCTGGAGCACACTCAAAACAGTCACTTCTGAATTAATTCAAAATTACGAAAGTTCTCGACGGCAGAACTGGTTAATTTCAAACCATATTTAGTGATTAGCTTTATTATATCGGATAATCTGACAGCTCCAATTCTATGGAGGCTTTCATTGCGAGGTCATTTTTACGAAATATTTTAAATGGTGTAATAAGTTCCGTAAAACTACAAGAATAACCAAATGAACCAACATATGACAAAAAGATCGTTGAAAAACTCCCCATAGTTACCTCGCTTCAATTAAATGCTTACTGTGTACCACAAATATACAAAATAATAGAACAAAAGCTATTGTCTGTATTTATTGTCACAGTTCTTGGAAGACAAATACGCATGTGGAATTTACTTTTAATTAAGGTGTATATCGTGTGAAACTAGGACTAAAATTATTTTTATTTGTATTGTATATATACTGTAATTTACGGCCTCCAATGTTGTCATTTCGGACGATGAATGGAATGGGTGAAATAATGTTCAAATGCGCCCGGGGTCCATAGAACTTAGAGTTACCCGACATTCGTTTTTCAGACTAAGGGAAAACCCTGGGCAAAGGATAATCCAGGTAAATCACCCTGACCGAGATTCGATCTCGAGACCTCTTGAAAGTGATGCAGACTCACTACCATCTACGCTACCGAGGCGGGCGCAAAATTAAAAATTTGTCTCTATTAGTTTCGGTATACACTTTAAGCAGACAGAACAACACAGTGATATAATAATTATTATATTTGATATTATATTTCTTTGTTTGCACACCCTTAATCACTGTTACTTAACTTAATTTTCTTAAGTGTATTTTGAATTTATATCTTATAAAAAGTGATTTACAGTTTGGAAAACGTGGTTAATATGTCACATAAACAAAATTACATGTTTAATGTAAAAAACGTATATGCATAGGAAAAGGATTTTCCACAGGTAATGTGTTTCCTCCTTAAAAGTTTATCCCTGTCACTGAGTGTACATGAATATATCTAAATCTTAAAAATTCTTACTCAGAAAGGAGCTATTGAAAAACTCCTGGAAGCTACTTCTGTTTCTGTAATCGGAGATATATGTAATGATAAAATAGCGTAATGAATGTAGCAGCTACGATATTCTGCTACATGCTCTCCTACTAAATTCAACGAGTACGCTGAGCATGTCACATAAAATGCACAAGCAGATAAACTTCAGATACGTGCCTGGAGGACAGTGTGTCTTTCTGCCTTGTTAGCTGCATGCTTTTTATATTTTTCTTTGTTATGTAGCATACAGCTTTATTTAAAATTACTTACATGTTCAGGCTTTGACTATCACTAAACGTGATGTACGTGATACACCACGCCCCCCCCCCCCACACACACACCCTCACTGCCTATCTGCCTAACGGAGATTCGCTCCCGAACCACTTTACAGTGAGGAGGGCAGCTTCTCCACAGCACGTAGATGGCTTAGAAAGATTATTTTAAATGAAAATATTTAAATCGAGATATCACGTCACTGTGTATTCAAAGACGAGCACATAAGTTATACAAACCAAAAAATGGCTTTCCTTCATAATTTATTGTTACAATCAAAATGAACGTTTATTCTTTCATAATTAATGTATTTTGGAACAGTTATTTTATATATCATAGCTATATTCTTTTCCTGGTTCAGTAATGTTGAACCAAATATAAAATGAATAAACATCATTATCAAAGGGGCTTTTTCATCTCACACATGGTATGAGATGTTGAAGGCAGTACATAAGGCATATAATTTCTCAGTGTGTGAGAATAGATAAATGTAGAATAAAAAATTAAACAGCAGTGAACAGAAAGGCAAGCTTTACTTGCCTTTCTACTTTTGTAGTGTCTGAAACATTTACATATCACTATATTCCTTTATATCACTTTCATAAAATTGTATTACTCCATGTTATAGGGATAAATAGCTGTACTGCAGTATAGGGATTCAGTTGTCAAGTACTTATATCACTAATTGTAGCAGTCTAATGCGAAGAAGAAATAAATGAAGACATCAAATAATTTTAATATTTCTAATTTCTATTCGGGAAATAAAAATACGCAGCAGTGTTTCGGAAATGGCCAAGGCTATCCAGGAAAAGCTTACCTATAAATAATCTCGTTTGTGAGCATGAATAAGACTTCATAGAGTGTTGAAAATCACTGGAGTTTATTTGTACTATTCATTCGAAAAACAAAAAGGCCTTACAGATTCAGCACAAAGAATTTACACTGGGAGGTTATATTTCTTATTGCATCCTTGGAAGGTATTGTATATAAGCGAATACCACGTATTCTGTCCATCTAATACTTCGGTTTTAAGTTATAGGTATTGTTAAGATATTGTCAGAGTCAGATATTTGAGCACTAAGACAATCTTTCAGACAACAAGTTTTCATTCTCTTAATTACTTTAATAAAGCAGCTCGTCAGATTTATTAACCTGCAAAGTCTCGCCACTTATTATTGGCAGTTGAAGCGATTATTTTAGAAGCAGTATGATGAGGTGACCTCCGAGGGGATTATGTAGAAGCCCCGGCTTGGAAAGCCATCCTGAAGCTATATTTTATGCGCAATGATTCTGTTTGAAGATGCTATGATGATGCACCAAGTTGTGGCACCATCTTGAAGGAGGATGTTTGGGGATGATGGTGGATGCAGATTAATTTCTTACCTTCGATGATGATGTTGAAGGAATCCAGAAGTTCCTCCTAAAACTCTGGATAATTTGAGCGATAAGATCTTTTTCTTTCCCAGGGTCGCAGTAACGGGGCTGAGAAGGTTAGTATTACAACTTTTTAAGAATGAACAAGTAATACTTTTCTTGTTGAAAAATAGAAATTTATTCATCATAAACACTTTTAAATTCTTTGATACATTTCTAAATACTAGTGTAGTCTTTTTACAAACAGTGGTTGATGCAACAGTGAACTATTTCTCTTCTTACGCACACGCTACTTATGCATCTTTGATGAACACACAAAATAGTTTCTGCACACACACTCGGAGAAATAAATACACGTCATACCCCTACTACAACGTTCATAAGCATAAGAACAAAATCTTTAAAACATTTAATAACTTATATTAAGTTGCTATGGTTACACCATTAGCTACCTTACATTATTTCTTTATTTTATTACAAATACTACCCAGGGTTGTTATTTACAGATCACTTAGTGTTTGGTTCTATATGTGTTGGAGGGCTGAGAAGGGCAATTGAAGCAATAAGTAGTTATTGCCAAAAATGGGGGTTCAGAGTTAACGAAAAGAAAACGAAGATCATGGTTTCTAAGAAAGGTTATACATTCCTTAAAGATGAGAAATGGGAGATAAATGGAAGAGAAATAGAAGTCGTAAAGAGATTTGATTATTTGGGGATAAGATTGAGCTGTGATGGTAAATGGACTGAACAGAAAAAATTGGCTCTAGCAAAAGGTAAAATAGCCATGAGTATTGTAAGAACATGTTTAAGGAACTTACCTGACATTAATGTCAAAGGGCTAGAAAGGATCTATACTGCCATAGTGGAAAATAAGTTGTTGCATGGGGCAGAGATATGGGGAGTGGATGAAGCATGGGAAAGGGTGGATGTTATTAACATATCTTTCTGTAAATATATTTTGGGCTTACCGGTAGCTTCACCCAATGGGGCAGCACAATTAGAGTTGGGAAGACATTCAACAAGGGTTAAAATAGTCTCAAGGGCATCGAAACATCTATACAGAATTGCTAATTTGGAGGAAAACAATATTATCAAGGAATGTTTTCTTTTGCAGATGAGAAGCAAATGGGGAGAGTCTTGGGCGCAAAAAGTAAGGGAATTGATGGAACAGATAGGCATGGGACATATTTGTAGAAACGAGGAGTATTATAGGGACTTTTGGAAAGAGGTAGAATTAAGTCTGGAAGATTTAGATAACCAAGTTATTTTTACCAGTGTAAGGAAGAAAAGATCATTGAGGATATATAGGGAAATAAAGACAGTGTGGGGGAGGGAGTAGTACATAGATGTGTGTAATAAGTCAGGGCGAGAAGGGTTTGCCTGGGCAAGGACAGGAGTTAGAAATTTGAAAGGTATTAGATATAAAAAGGATACAGGAAAATGCCCAATGTGTGGAGAAGAGGATACAGATTGGCATAGTATACTTTATTGCAAATAAACAAAGATATGGGGAGAACAAATTTGAAAACAAAAGTGGGACAGTTTTAGGGATGTGGGGAGGTATTAATAACAAAAAAATGTTATGGTAAAAGGAGAAAAGAATGTAAGAAATATAGGTGAATATCTGGGGAAAGTTAGAGAGTAATGATTAAGATTGATGAATAATAAATAACAATTAAGGGCTGGAAAACTAGAACGAGGGATGCAAGGGAGAGGAGGATCATCAGTACACGGAAAACCAGGGGTTATGTGTAATGAGACCGAGACTCGAGGCAAGCAGGTAGAAAGGGTATGCTTAACGTGAATAACTATTTTGTTGTTGTGTGAAAAAAATGTTATAAATGACAATGTATCAATGAAATTGTATGTAGAAGAAAGATGAGAAATAAATATTATATATATATACACAAATACTAATCTTTTTCACTATTCTTAACAAAACATGAAGTATCTAAAATAAATGCTCAACAGTTGTCAGTAAATTCTTCATTCCTAGTCATACGCTTCCTATCATTAGCTATTGTTGTTTCTTCTGAAACTGAATAGCTCCACATATTGCATTTGTTGAGTTCATTGTACACTTTCCATCAGCCACTGACTTATGCAATAAATACGCTGCCATTTACGTTTTAAGCTTGTTATTTGGAGTTTAGCAAATTTGAGTATATAATCCATTACCCCACACGCCCCACACAGACGCTTGTATTTCAGTGTTAATTATTCGAGAATGCTAACCCAAAGATTCATAAATATGTACCTCAAGTAAGACCAACCTTCATAAATGGACCCATTTCTTTTGTAGAATGCATCGATAGAACAGGGAGATTTGAATAGTTGCATTAGCTATGTAGCTGCAATGCACATAATACAATGAAAACACTAACGATAATAATATGTCAAAAGTTCCCCGAATAAATAATGACTGGTTTATACTCACGTAACTGGTGGAAGCCAATAATGAGAAACACATTAGTACGACTTTGACAAGTTCCTCGACATTTTCCCTAAGGAGAATCTGAAGCTGTGTGTTCAGGTATAATCTCAATAATATGAGAACAATCACTGTCTGGTTCCTTAATTTGATGAAATTGTTGAAGCAGTTAGCAGTTAGGGTTTATAATTTCAGTTTTATTTTATTTGTATGGCACAACAAGGAAGAAATTTGCATTTACATGTAGCTGATATATCGCATTTTAGAACATTTGTATAACCTAATATTGATGCGAAAAATCTGAGATGTAGTTTTAAGATTTTAAGAATGCATGCTTCCCTTATGACACCAGCCATTAAAGTAGATTTATTATGAGCATTGTTTTACTTAGTAATTAAGATACATTTATTTTTAATTCACATTTTCAACTCAGTGTGCCTCACAATATCGCTTTTCATATAGCAATACATCGAGTTCCATTCATGTTTCTCTGAAACATACTCGTGATTCCAAAATTAATTTTCAGTTAGATTGAAAATCAGTCGCTTTTAGTGAACGACAGATTCGAATGAGAACTTTTGCTGGCTAATGCAATAAAATCTCTCCCTCCCACAGTGACTTCAAAGCTTTATATTTGCCTTCGGCTATAGATTTAATCACGCAAATGATATGTGACCAAATACGTATAATCAAGCTTATATATCCTTCCATTAGACTGAGAAGGTCTTCGATGGGAAAAGTTACACGAAAAGCTCCATAGCCTACGTTTTAAAAAGAACGTTTTAGAAACGCTTTAGAAGATGTAACAGTTGAAGCCTTCATAGTAACTACTTAGTGAACGTAACACGTTTTCCTTGCTAAAACTGCGAGTAGACAACTCATAAGCTTAATAATACACATAAAGTGTCTCGATATAATGTACGTTTTAGTTATCGGCAACGTAACTCTCGTGGGAAGTTGTTCGAATTAGACACTTTGTTGCATTGCTTTCACCTCTGATTTGACAAAACTGAAACTATCTCAAAAGGGAGGTATGGCTGACAACTTAAGAGGGCATGGCAGAGAACTCATCTTTATTTACTGAATATAAATTTAGCATCTAGTTTCAACGTCAGGACAGCTGCTAATTTATTTCCAAAAAATAATACAATTTCCAATAAAGCTATGAAATCAAAATAGGCATTAACCTACTAAGCTAATGATGTGCAAAAATTAGTTTGTACATCTTCCATTATAAAACGGTATTGGGTTCATAAACTTATGAATTCTTTAATACTCAAGAACACATTCCTGCATATACACGTCTCAAATATAATCAATACTTTAATTAAAAATAAATAATTAAATAATTAAATAAATGAATGAATAGATAGGATCGATGGACGGACGGACAGACGGACAGACGGACAGACGGACAGACGGTCATACAGACAGATAGATAAATATATAGATAGATAAACAAACAAATAAACAAACAAATAAACAAACAAAACAAACAACAAATAAGTAGCTAAACAGGCCATAACGTCCATTAAGGGTTAGGGTCTCCCTCCCACTGGTGGGGCTAGCCAGAGCCATTTTTTTTCAGGGTGAGCAAATCCCTGAGAGATATAATAATTTATAACATCAATATTTTGATTACTAGTAACAAATTTAAAAATAAAAACTTCAGTTCGTAATTTAATTAATAATTGCCTGATTAAAATTAAACAAGTAAATTTTAATTCACAGCATTTATACTTTTATGCATTTACATATACTAATAATCGTTTTAATTATTTCAGATTTCACCACAGTCTCTTAAATTCACAAACAGAAACTGGGCCAAGGAGAATAAACACTAAAAACTGGAACCCTTTATATGCCTTAATTTGTCTCCTTTACTGCTTTTCTTCGCTTTTTTTGTAGTTCTTTGTGATCGTTTCTTCTCTTCATTTCTTTTCCCTACCAACTTCTTTTCTGGGACCCAAACTTCCCTCACCTCACACCTCCTTCATCCCTTCTTTTCTGCTCATATCTTAATTTGTGAACTTAAACGTTGTCATCTATCTCTTATTATCATTTATGCCTCAAACTGGTTTTCTTATTTCTTCTCTTTTCTGCTGATTCATCCCTTGCAACTCCGCTCTATCTCTATCACTTTTAAAAAATTCGTTAGTGCTATTATTACCGTATATATTACGTTACTTCACATTAGGCAGTACAGAGGTACATGTGAGTGGATCAACTCGCCCTTCTTGATGCCACCCTGTTTTAAATTAAGTCTCCTGTTAGAGTAGATGGGGGTGTGGGCGCTATTATAAGTTAATTAGATACAAATTCCTTGCAAATGCTCCAAGTTTTCTGAGGTTCAGATTAAACTTCGAAGAGAATAAGTAACACTTGCATATCAAAAATACTGTTAACATTTAGCAGTTACTTTTAGCAATTTTTAAACTGATTTTAATTTTTTCAAAATTTGACACTTTCTTTGAAAATGGACTATTTTCTATTGCTTTTCTAGAATAAGTACTTCTGTTAAGTATTCTTTATTAACACGCGTTTTATCACGAAATATCAGATTTACGGGCATAGTGTATCCATGAGAGGAAGTTTGAGAACTGTTTAAAATGGTTTCTCATTTCTTTTAAGGAGGAATTGTTGCTGAAATATAAATCGCATTTCTCTTTGCGTTTTGAAACTATCTGGCAACATTAGCAATTAAATAAGGGTAGTACTTTCCTGATTTATCACCAAGTTGCACGTTATGTTTAAAAGGAATCAAATTTTAAAAGCTGTTGCCATGCAGTACCTTTGTAATCCACTTTTGGTAATTGCATTGAAAGCATAGTGACAGAAATCTCATTAACGCTCTCGGCTCCAGATGTGGCAGTAAATAATTGCCAGGACAGATGTAGAACTTCCAGTAAACCAATTTCCATGAAAGGATTCAGTTAGCTTTGTCCAAATTTTAACCCCGAAAACTAAGCACGTAGCAAATGTGGCTTGCGTGGTGATTTCTCTTTTACATACAGCTAATCCTGACAAAGAAGATTACACTCTGCTGTAGACTACATCGTAATCAAGATCTCATCCGTCCTTAGTCTCTCACTTTATCTTGACGTTCACTGGGGACTCTAAGACAAATTCAACCTCTTAAGGATCATTCATTAACGTACATAAAGTCATGTACGCTGTTAAGAGTTTTTGCTGCTTCTTCATTTCTTTTTTTGGATAGGGCTACGAAAAGAATAATCGTAAGCCACAATGACATTTGGGTAGAGTCTAAAGTAGCCGATGCTTTGGTTGACATTCTCCATTAATGCAGAATAAATCTAGTGTATAATGTAGTGCTGCAAACGTGATTGTTGTCATGAAAGTTATTCTTTCAAACATCATATCTGTAGCATGAACTAAAAATTAGGGAATTTAATCTAAATAATAACTTCATTCCTGAAAATAAGTAAATTATATAGTACTTCACTAACAGTTTTTTTTTTTGCATATGTTTGATATACTCCAGAAATAAAAAAAGCTTTATTTTTAAGCTCGATAAGCTTTGGTAATTGTGTAAAATTATGAACTATATGTAAAACTCCAATGTACATTTTTAAAAAAATTACTAATATGCTTTAATGATTTGAAGAATAATTGCTGAAGTCGGACAACTTGTAAATAACTGTACCAAAATAAAATTAATTAACTCTTGTACTTAGAAGGTATTTAAATAAGAGAAAAGAATTTGTATTTGCATAATATAACAAGTAAATGCATTAACAAGTAGAAATTTTACTTTTAAAAATATGCAGAAGATGTTCACAAAGCCTACAGAAAATGTTTAAACAGAATGAATAATTTTGCGACAAAACTCGCAGATGTACATGTATTTTATTGTTCATACACAATCCAAAGTGGACTACGAGCGAACATTTAAGGAGAAATCCCGATTTAAAAAGTCTCCAAAAATGTCCTGTTGGAAAGCATGCGCTGTAATCAACATTTTTGGATTGGGAAGCTGCAGGGGAAATGTTTCAATTTAGAAGTGCCTGTAAAAGCGCTGTTTTCACCTTTAGTGCTCGATTATTTCACATATTTTCTTCAAATTTAGACGCTTTTTACCAAATGTTCTGTCTTTTTTGAAGGCTCTTGACTTCCTTGGGTTCTTTAGGTTTTTGTCTTTTCCAACTGGGCTTTATAAGATACAGATGTGATAATCGTGAAAATTCAAGCCTTTACTCTTATACTGCAGGCTTTCCTTTTGATTTTTGAAGCCAGTGATGTCAAACATTTTTTCTTTAGAGCAGAGGAAGACAGCTTCGAGAGTTGTGACGTATTTCAGCCGGGAGCGAGGTCTGCAGTGTGTGTGACATCAGGCAAGAGGCGTGAAGCACCAAGTTATCTATATAAATGGAGTTGTGAGTAAAGAATCTGAGGGTTCAGTCAGCGCACTCCATGATGACAATATAGCTGCCAAGGAACAAATGGAAATCTTAAATTTAAAATGTGACGATTTATTGAAGGACAACAATACACACAAGAAAGACTCATCTGATTTTTACAAGAACGTCCTCCAAACCAGATTTCTGAGGTTGTGTTCAGGTGCTTCACAGACATTGTGTATATTTGGCTCCACATATGTGTGCAAACAATTTTTTGTGTTATGAACTTAGCAAAGTCCAAACCCCAAAGTACCTTTTCGGATCATAATCTAACTGCAGCCTTCGATTACAAATGTCCTATACATTGCGTCCTGACATTGATAAACTAGTTAAAGAAAACTAAACAGTAAGTTTTGGAGGATGTCCACGTAACTTTGTTCTAAATGGGTCTCCTCTAATTTGCAGAGAAAATTACTTTATGCTTTGTTCTATTTTATTTACTTTATATCATGCGTGACCTTCACATAAACCACGAGTTAACGTTTTACATATTTTCTCATAGCACAGAGTCAAAAATTGATTGTTTATACACTGTGCCAAATTCTGTAATTAAATCAGTCAGCATAAATATTACAATACTCAAGATGTTAAATTTGTACATATTATTAATACACGATGCGTTTCCTGTCTTGTCTAAACTGTCGGAGCCCCATCACATCAAACAATTTCCTTCCTCTTTGGGCGCAGAAATCAGCGCGGTGACGTCACACGCTAACCTGCCTGTCGTTTGGGGGCATATTTGGTGGTTAGAGCTGATAGAGCTGACGTCATACCGCCACTACCTCTCTTCCCTTGCCTTAGAAAATGTTGAACTCCGAGCATATCCAAGTGAAGCGCATGACAAGAATATCCTGACAGGCCGAGGATAATGGTTTATTTAAATCAAAGTATCTTAGGTCTCCATAATATACGTCTTTTTCTTTTCTTGAGAAACTCTTTGTTTAATTCAGCGTATTGGGCATGTGGGAACAGCTTCTGGTACAAGGGTTTTATATGTCTGTGGTTTTAGACCTATGGACTGCTATTTGAGCTATTAAGCATCTAATGTAGCCTTTGCCTAGAGATCCAATACATCAAAAGCACCGCAGCACGTTCATTGTGGTTTAAACACTGCCCGATTTCCTTCGTGTAGCAAACCTTCAGATGACTCACGAATGTGGGTCATCTCAAGGCTGCAATTTGGTGAGAGGGCTGAATTGGCAGCAACACAGTGGTAATATCATTTATTTCTGCCAAGTCGATCAGATCAATAATCTGTGTGTGATTTAACCGACCATTAAAGAGCCACAGCACAGGGTCTTCCTTTGTAGAGTTGGCAAACTCGATGAATTGCGAAAAGCACTTAAAATACGGGAGTTGATTTGGATCCACTCTGAAGAATGCGCTGCAAAGTGTGTTTTCGTGGTGAAGCGCCTTTTCTCAAATGCTCAGTAATACATTTTTATGAATGAGAGACGAATGAGCCTCTTATATTCACGCAAGCAATTATCAATATAGGGCATCCACATTCTTTATTGTTTACACTTCAGGAAAATTACTTCTGCTTCTAATTTGTGCTACATTGAAGCAGCTCTCATAAATGTTACAAATATGTTGAGTTTACGTTTCTCGTAAGGATCTTCCAGAAGGCCGAAAACAAGTGAACCCAAAACTACGTACGGTATAGAATAATGCACTATCTTCCTTCCTGAAATTATCATGTTTGATGCTCAAGAATGAAGCGATAATTCTGAACTTCAATTATAATATAGTTATTAAATATAAAAGGAAAACATAATTTGATGTCGCTAGCGAAATGTTTTCCTTCTCAGGGCGATCGTAGAATGTGCGTTGCCATAGAGACTGAAAAATCTTTTACAGAAGTGACAAGATATATTACGTAGAAACTGTAGGTTATAAATGAGATATTAAGATACAGTTAGTGCGTCTTATTTTAGTTGATCCTTGAAAAGTTAATGTTCAATGTTGATTATGGAATACTCTCGAAACGTGAAAATAAACGTTCTAAACAGCCATCTATCGCCTTCATTCTGAGAATTAGAACATTCATGCAGCCATAAAGCCAGGACATCAAGCAGCAGTCAACAATTTCTAGGTCGACAATGAGAGTGCAACCAGATCCGCGAAGAAACAAGGTCAAGGTCATCTTTGATGCTGGGCCGCAGCGAACATCATCCTTGATCACAACGAAGAGGTAAGGATACCGCTACAAGAAATAATGTGTTCTCCAGCAGTTTTATCTTTAAGATTTACCTTTATTGTTATTTCCCTCTGCCAAGTGTACGGCCATTCTTTGAAAGTCGCTGTGGTTTACCCCAAAGAAAATAAAGAAAACTTCAATATATGACCTAAAACTTTCCTGGCGATGAATATGCTCACTTTAGGGCAGCAAGCCAGGTGAAAAGACGATTTGTCTTTTGTCCTAAAATGAAAAAAAAAATTTCTCCTAAAAGCATTCTTTCAGATGTTTTGTCTTTGTTTATATTTGTGTTATATCCAGTGTTACACTTGTGGTTATAACATTTTATAAATATCCTGATGATGGGAGAGATGCATACTCCAAAAACGTCGATATCTATTCGTCTTTTCACCTGTCTTGCTGCCCGAGAAGAAAGTGAGCAAAGAAAAGTTTCCTAGCAAGACACTAGTCAGCAAGCAGCTCTTTAATACACTTACCGTAGGGAGAGGTCTGTATTTTTTGTTTTTGCGCTTCCTTAGGTAAAGAGAATATCACTTCATGTTGGAAAAACCCCTAAATGTGTTTTGTTTTTCTTTTTGTTTTCGAAACATTAAACTGTTTACTGACCTCTCTCTAACGCACCTTTTTCCCCGAACTGAGAATAACTTTTCGCAGGATTCCACTTCCTTTAATCAATCTGCGTTATTTTCTTGGAATATGAAAATGAATTCCAAATGAATGAAAGTATGCATTAATTAATACAGCGTACTTTAGAAACGAATATGTAAAGGATGCGATTTACATAACACTGCTCTGCAATTAATTTTTTATGTTTTATTTCTGAATGTTATTTCCCTCTAATTTTGGGGCAGTGATTCAAATTATATCATTCATTTTCTTGTACCACGTCCAGATTTTCTTGAAAAAAGTGAAAACAAAAATTTTATATTCACCTATTGATGATGATGATGATGATGATGATCATGATCATGATCATGATAATAATAAAAGTTGGCGCTACAGGCCATGTAGACCCTTGGCCTCCCTAACCACCTTCTTCCATTCTATTCGGTCCTCTGCTTTTCTTCTCCAGCCTTTAACCCCCAACTTTCTCAAGTCTTCTTCTACATCATCTACCCAACTTTTCCTGGGTCTGCCATCCAGCTTGCCTATGAATATGTTCTTAACTACTCTGGTTTCCGGCATTCTCTAGGCATGGCCATTCCACCTTATTCTTCCTTGTTTAATTTTCACCACTAAATTTGTTTGCCCAAATAGGCACTGTAACTCCAAGTAAGTCCGCATTCGCCATCCGTCCAAGTCCCTAATCACTCCAAATATATTTCTCAAAATCTTCCTTTCCCACCGAAATAGCCACTATTCTTCTCCGATTGTCAACACCCAGCTTTCTGAACCATGCATTATTATTGGTCTCTGTACAGTCGTATATATTTTAATATTCACCTATTAGCGCTATATATTTATACACTTCTACAAGATCACTATTATACTCAAGAACATTTTGTGTATAAAGAGGTACGTAATTATTTCATTTTACACATAATGTATCACAATTTACAAGTATTATCAACTTTAGACAGAAAAAAAAAAAACATTGAGCTAACTAGGAAGAAATTTTCTTCTTTTTTCACGTCCTCCATGCCTATAAAGGTTACGTTCCATTTTCAGAGACCAACAATAGTCTGCCATCATGTTAACACTCCATCCACCATGTTATCTTTTTTCTAAGTCTTTCAAGTCGTGGTGGAAACGTTCAATGTGTTCATCATCGTAAAATCCAAGACAGCAATCTGGAAAATAGTCATTGTGATCATGAAGGATGTATTACTTCAAATTCATGCTACAAATAAGTTTTCAAGTTATGCAACATGGTGTTCACTATAGTTTTGTATTCTTAAATTCTTGTGTTTCCTAAGATGTTGTTTACAACATCTTTGTAGCTCTGCCAGGCACGCTTTTCTGTTTGGTTCATTTTATTTTGAAAATTGAAGTCACACATTAATTTGCCCGCCTCGGTAGCGTGGTGGAAGCGTCTCTGTCTCAAGAGGTACCGAGTTCGAATTTTGGTCAGGGTGATAAGGTTTTTTACGGGGTTCTCCCTTATCCTGAAAGACGTATGTCGGATACCTCTAAGCTCTACGGACCCTGGGCTCATTTGAGTATCATTTCGCCATTTCATTCATCGTCTGATATGACTTAACGTTGGAGGAAGTAAATTACAAAACATTAATTTTCAGATACGTGCTGTGCTGTAAAAGCAGTTGCGTTCAACTTATATAGGGCCATTCTGTTCTAAATACTACATATTTGTTTAAAACACACAATACAATGGTATTACACTTTAGCAATTGAAACTTCCCATGCCCTACTATGAGATTTTATGAAATACGAATTCTATATTTTCTCAAAAATCTGAAGTGATAGAATAAACGGATTGCACCGTTAAACTCAGGTGAAAAATTCCATTTAGAAACACTCAATAACTGGAAAACATCACTTTTGCTGCAGAGCAGTGTAATTAATTTGATTCTATTTGTAGAGAATGGCTGATTTTGTTCACCACAAATCTAAATGAGAGGGTTTAATAATAAACATTATAAGATCCCAATGCTTACCTGTCAATATTTAAGAGATATATTAAAGAAGTGTACCACGTTATAAAATACTTTCATTTGTCAAAACAATAATGGTGGAGGCTGGCCCCGTAGCTCAGTTGGTAGAGCACCTGCCAGCCGTGCTAGGCGTCCCGGGTTCGATTTACGGCGGTGGGGGTGTGGATTTTTCTCCGTCCAAGATAATTCCCCATCTTTCCCAGAGTCTGGAAGCCTGAATGAGGGTGTGAATGTTTGCGTCATCTAATGATAAAAAACTCAAGGAATTCGAGTTAACACCTTCAGTATGTTCCAAAGGAGAACGGCCGACGATATGACCATTGGAGCTAAAGGCGGAGTATAAATGGAACAAGTAAAAAAAAAAATGGTGGATTGGTAGGCTATAAATGAAGTGGGGCATATGCTCTCCGCTACAGATTGGTAGAAACCTGAACCTCTACTTACACGTGATTGTGCTGGAACTTAAGGGAATGCAAAATAGCTGATCCGGGGTCAGCTTAGGACACATTCTACTACTAAAATAAAAATAGCCAGTAATTTTCTATAAAACCACCTTTTAAAAACGGTTTCCTATGTCATTTGGGTTGAGAAAACATTTTTATCCAACCTTTCAGTTTGGAGTCATGCTTTTCAAAGCAGGCTGCGGAGTCACGTGCGCAGATATTTCTGTAAAAGTACGTTTCTGTCCACGGAGTCTTAAAACCTGTATTTCCAGTGAAATATTGAAACTTAATACAGTACTTGCTCTACTTACTGAAAGTATGTAATAACGAAAATATGCCCCTTGCAATAATAACTGGCGCTAGTAGTGTTAGTATATATGCCATCTGTGTTCGACATTCACTTTATATTTGGTGAGGATAGGAAGGAATTTGCGCTATGGAAACACGTATTACAACTATCGCTTGCATATTCCAGACGGCTGAGCAGTTATGACTATGTGGAAATATTCTCGCTTCTTGCAGAGTATATGCGAATGGCATAATTATATCGACACACCTGCATTACTGCAATAACCTTCTTCACTGTAAAATTACACGTACAAATGTTACAGCCTGTGCTCGTTCCGCGATTAGCCGTGCAGATTCCGCACGTCGTTAACTCTGTAATCCTAGTTTTGGTGGATCTCGCTTCTATCGTAGTTGCTGCTAATATGAAAACTCTCTCTCCGTTTAGAATTCCCTGTCTACATGTTTGAAGCAAGGAGTCTAAATGATGCATATGATTCACTAATCATAGTGACGTTACTGCATAATTATGATATTTTATAACATGAACTTTGGACTGTTCCAATCTCAGAATCTGATTTCCCAACTTTGTTAAAGTTTTTAATCGCCATTTTTTTCTATGCAGTAGTTGACACAGTTCTAATGTTATTATTGCTCATTATTTAGTATTTTCCTTTAAAGAATATTACTTAAATAAAAAGTATGTTACGGCATAGTCATTAAATAATAACATCAGTAGTCTTCTTCATCTCCCTAACAAGAATTAGGCCACATGGTCTGTCCCTGTCCCAATCCATTTTAGCCTGGGCCATCCCGGATCTCTTCTTCCTATGGTTTATAATTTAAAACCTTATTTGGTATTATTTATTGTGCGGTACATTCTTCCCCGTTTCCTCTCTGTTCTTTAAATCTATCATGTATGTTAAACATGTTTAGCTTTTTCCTTATATTCTAGTTTCTCGCTTTATCTTTTCCTGCATGTCCTGATATTGTTCACAAACAATGCCATTCCTTAGCTACAATACGACTGAACTATTTGTCTTATTATGCAGTGTTCAGTGCCGTGTAATAGAACTATTATGTGTTTCAAATGGGAAGGGTTCTGGAGTCCAGCTAATCAGATGCCGTATCACACTCAGCGTTGCCAGCTTGCTACCCCACTCCTTTAATATTTCCCTCTCTCTCGCAAACTCATACAACATGCAGGTCTGCTTGGCGCTAGATGTAAGAGTAAGCGAATTATATTTTACAAATTTTTACAATGATGTAGTTGTCAAAATCAAAATTTAAAAAAGTATACTCGCATATTATGTATATTTTTAAGTACTATAACTATAATCATAGTTTATGAATTACCTGCTTATCTAATCCAAATGCGGGAAACACTTGTTTTACCTATACCACACGCTTCAGCAGTAAGCCGTTGAGCGTTTTTGAAATCGAGCTGATTTCTATATTCCTCATTGCCCAATTTTTTGAAGAACGTGTACACCTTAAAAACAATACTTCGAGCCTGACTTCGCAATAATTGCCTTTTTACTCGCCACTAAATTCTGTGCAAGAAGCCATTGCACTATTTAACTCTTACTCTACAGTTGTGTGAAGAACAAATGAATTATATCTGAACTCTCCAGAGTAAATAAACACTTCTTATCCAGCATTCATTCATAAACATAAGCATACAGCATTCCACAGGCTAACAGGAAATGAAGTGTTTGCTCTTTTTCGAATTTATCACCTTGATTTATTCACAGTAATTATTTTATCACATCATGTAGTAGTTAAAATTTCAGTTCTGAGTAATCAAAAGTATATGTACATACATACACAACAACCACTTTGAACTTTCTAGAGTAAATAATGATTACGAACCATTCATGAACAAAGATAACATGTGACCAGACACGTTCTGCCAGGGCAGCAAGAAATTTATTGTTTCCTCTCGCTCGAATTGGCTTATTCTTTTATCACGTCATGTCAAACATTTACGTTTCAGTTCTGAGTAATTACAAATATACGTACACGCATACATGCCAACCAATAATGATATTTATACGGTGCTTACGTCATGATTTATTGTTATAATACAGGTAATAGTGGTTTATTTATTTGTATTAGAAAAACTATTTGAGCTAAAAATATGGGGTTTTCAGGGTTATGTTAGATACACTGCTCTCTACCTTCCAAATGGATCAGTTTTGGAGAAATCTGAATATTTGTCTTAGCGCGAATAGTCTGTATTTCATACAGATTGATTAGATTGGCGCTCCTCACACACCACTTAGCGGGAATGCAATACAACACCGGAGGACTCCCATTGGTTGCTCACCTAGTAGTGCTCAAGGACAAACACCTTCCCATTTGTAACACAATAGTACTGTATGCCCACGACAAGACGGCTAGAGGGGTATGAAGGGCAGAGGAGCCTGAACTGTTGATCTGCTCCGGTAGCGGATCTGTTTATTAGGAAATGAATAAATGAAAGTGTATATGAGTCACCCATGCTGCCAGATCTATTGTTTGTTGCGACCATATATATTATGCATAGGTGAGCTATGTGACAACACTTGTGAATTTTAAGGGAATCTTCTATCCTTGTCATATTCGGAACGCGAGCATACACCCCGAGGGGCAACTAAGGGATTACATTGCACATTCCTCCAACTTGCCTTCTTGTCCTGGGCAATCACTTATCCCATTATGTTGTAAAATTTTAATTGTGTATCGAACCGCTGTTTTTAATATTCTTCTTACAGTCCCGCACTTTAAATATTTACTTATTTTGTTTTGTATATCTCTGTCATAATCAAAGGAAATTTCACATCCTAGATAATTGAACTAACAGACTTGTTCTAAAATGTTATTATATAGAATTACCGGGTATTTGACTTGGAATGCCATGACTTTCGGCTCAGGTACACAAATCTTAAAATTATGTTCTTTACATGACACAAATTGCATTCTCCCCGTAGGGGAGGGGATCCGTCCCCTTCAACTGCCGTGGTGCGGGCGCTGATGACCCTAAGCATTCGTGGTACCTCTGACGTTACTAGAGGAACCTCGGGCCGAACATTCGAGCCTCTCCCTGAATGGGAGTTGTTTGGATTGGGTTGGACTCGAGGGGCTAGTTACTCCCGATACCCGTGGGAGATAGGGTACGTCTCGGGACGGGGTTGAGGGAAACCATATATTCCCGCGTACTAGACTGCATAGCAAGTAGAAGTTGTGCTAGACCACCAGGCGGCCCTACCTAGGTCTAATCAGTAGCGTTTCCCTTTGTCGTTGGCGTGCTTAAGTGGCGTATCCACTTCCATCCCGTATGCAGCCCGTAGGACGAGATGGGGGGCATATTAGTCTCTAGGTCTTGCCCTATGGAAAGCCCCACGGAGGTGCTGGGCGCCCTTTCGGGACAGCTCAGTCAATCCCTGGTCATCAAAGGGGAGGTTAGTCTTCACTTTGTGTGGATTGGCCTGGAGGATACCCTCGAGCTTGTATAAGTTGCATTCTGGGGTTTATCTTCAGAGTTTCAAATATTAGCTAAATCTGTTTTCATCTTTATCTTTTACGAACGCATTTAACTGGCTGATCTTTTCTAAAATAAAGATAGATATTGTTATGATCATATTCTTGCAAGTTTGTTATATTACTGTGCCGAGAAGCATCCGGGAATTGGTCAGTGAAACACAAAATGTGTTTCGTCGCCCTCAAAGTAGGTCCCTTCCAAAATCATACATTTATGCCAGGAATAATCCAATTATAAATACATTTTTGGGCACTTTTTGAGTCTTTGTGAACTGTTGCTGACAATTCTGCTTTGTGTGTTATACCGACTGGAAATGGCAGCCTCTAAATGGTAATTTGAGGTTTGGAAAGAAAAAAAAATCGGCCAGAGCCAGATCATGTAAATACGCTGGTTATTCTATGAGATTGTTGATTTTTTGTCCAGAAAGTCATTTACACTGAGAGCCCTGTGAGCTGGGGGTTATCGTGGTGCAGGTAACTGGTCTTTTTCGCCATATTTATTCTTTCATACGCCGCACAACGCTCGGGCAATAGTCTTTATTTACCGTATGACCTTCTGGAAAGAATTCTGAATGCACGACAGCACGATAAACGAAAAAAAAAAAAAAACTTGACAACATGACTTCAGCTTTGATTAAGTTTGACGGGTCTCTTATGGTTTCGTTTCAGATGGAAGCTTGCTGACTGGTTTGCATGTCAAACTCGTAAACGCACGTCTCATTATCAATTACAATGCGTTTCATGAATGTGGGTTCGGAGGCAGCTCGTCCTAGCATGTCTTCAGCGACATTCATAACAGTCTTTAGGAACTAATCGAGCGGCAGCACGTGTCATGCCCAGACAATCGTTTAAAATGGTAGGAATCGATTCATAAGACAGAGAACGTTCAGCAGCAATCTCTCTCAGACCTAAATGACGAGTTTCAGATACCATTTCCTTCACTTTAGCGATGATCAGCTCAGTTGAAATGGTTGATTGCCGACCAGAGCGAGATGTTCCACAAGGTTCTGTATTAGGTCCTATATTATTCCTAATTTTTATAAATGACATAGAATGTTTAAGACTAAAAGGTAAGTTGACTATGTTTGCTGATGATATATGTTTGTTATATATAGATAACTCTGAGCACCAGCTGATATATGACATACAGCTAGACCTGAATGCATTGAATAGCTGGTTTAAGGGCAATAAGTTAACATTAAATGACTGTAAAACAAAATATATGTTATTTCATAAAAGATCATACGTACCAGTAGAAAATAACAAGATACATGTTGAAAACGCAGTGATTGAAAGAGCAACAAAAATCACATATCTAGGTTTGATTCTAGACAGTACGCTCACATGGAAGGACCATATCATGCATGTAAAAAATAAGATTCTTCCTGTGTTAGCTGTAATTAACAGGCTGAAATTCAAAGGATTCAGTGTAAATCATTTACGAAGTATCTACCATGCTTTAATTCAATCTCATTTGGATTACTTAAACATCTTATGGGGTAACTCTATTAAATATTTTATTCATGACCTCGAAGTACTTCAAAATCGTGCCTTGAAAATAATCTACAATCTACGCTTTAGAACAAACACAAAAACACTCTACCATGTAACTAACATTTTACCATTACAACTAAACATAGAGTTGTCCTTGATAATATATCTCCACAAAATAAAAAATAATCTTCTAAAGTCCAATCTAACATTTGAAAGCTACACACACACACACGCACGCGCACGCGCACGCGCACACGCACACGCGCACGCACGCGCACGCACGCACACGCACGCGCACACGCGCACACACGCGCACACGCGCACACACACGCACACGCGCACACGCACGCACGCACGCACGCACACACACACACACACACACACACACATATATGATACAAGAAATAAAGGAAACTTAACAAAACCAACAGTGAACACTTCTACTTATGGCCTGAACAGCTTAACCTCACACGTTATCAACTTATATATTGCGCTGCCACTGGAACTGAAAGGCTGCAGGAACACAGGTAAAAGGTTTTAAAAGGAAAGTTGCTGAAAATTTACTGAAGGCATATATTGATAGCTGATAAAGTGTTACACATTTATAGCTGGTTTGAAAGCTGAACTGTTTAAAAATTAATATGGATTAATGTCCCACGGAATATGTAGCTTCTATTATTCTGTTAAGTTCTTTGATACTATTATTTCTTGAGTTATAGTGAATGTCTGTATCTTTGTTTGTTTCATATATGTTATTCTTGTACGGTAATTCATTCCTACTATGAAAATGTAATATAAGTATTGTTAAGGGCTGTTTGCCATCATTTTATATATTTTTGTACTGTTCCCTAGCATGAGCAATGGCTCTGGGAACCTTTTCAGATAACAAATAAAAAATTAAAAGAAATAAATCTTCCGCCACATCTTGACCAACTTTTGAATTCACTGTACCAAACATACAGGCGTTTTTGATAACGTCCATTCACCGTTAGACCTCTGTAACATTTTCAGGTTTTTCAGCATACGAAATAACATTTGCAGTGCAAAATTTAAGACAGATTTTTTTTTTGTTCCATATTTTTATTAATTGTGGAATCAAATGAAGAAATTTAATGGAAACTAATATTGCAGGAACAGGTATGAGATTCTTAGAAAATGATTTTCTTCATCAGTTCACCTGATTTAAGCTAAGGAAGGCGTAACTTGCCCTTTTCGTCAGCTAGTAATATTATACTTAACACCCTGTTTGGCCTAGGGGGAGAGACACAACCTGAGTAACATACGATACGCTGATTTTTAAGGGTCACTTTAACTTGCTTCCAAGATGGAACTTGGTAAACCAGGAATCTCCTTAAAGGTTAGGACAATTCTAAACAAAAACAATACAGTATTCGCTTTAACAGACTTCACTTGTTATTCTTTATCTTTACATTCCATCTGTGTTGGTTGGATAACAATGAGTCTGGAATTTCCTGTAAATGCTAAATCTACCAAATGGTACCTAAGATATTTGATAATTGCTCAAAGTTTACTGTAAGCTCCTATAGGTATATAAACATATTTGTAGTCCTGATTTCTCATGTTGTAATAATTAGAATAACTGGAATAATTAAGAGGGCAAAGAAGTTAATTTGAGTAAATTTACACGAAGTAGATGAGTAAGATTATAATGCATGGTTGCAGAATGTGTGGCTAAAGCAATGCGAATAAGATCAATAAAAGATATACGGCAGTGTAGGAAGTATAAGTGCAGCTTAAATGTGAAAACAGATCATTTGATAAGCTTCTCTACTCGCCTCACACATGCCATACGACGTAAACACGTATGGCTCGCTTGACCAACTAAAAGTCAGATCAGAAAACGAGAATTTTAAACTGGATACTCATATAAAAAAGTTCCAAATAAATAAATATCAACTTGTACAAGATAATCAGTGAACCCATCTATAATTATAGCCCGTACATCACATCCCTTCCTTCATTTTGATGTACACATCTCGGTTGTTATCGATATGCGAGAATTATTAACTCGTTGTGCATGCCAAATCAGGGACGAGGCAATGACGTAGCGTAAACACAGAGCGTTTAAGAATTTTAACGGCGAAAATTAGTATTCGCTGTGCGTGATAAAATAAATTATTAACGGCTTACCTGTGACACAACAAATTATGCTACAACACACAGTAATAGTTGACTTCACTCCGTTTATATAAGAGGGAAATGTGAAGCAAGCTTCCGGTTTTGCAACAGAGTTACTGGTTGTTTATAAGTCGAATCGCTTCTATTATGTAAATACCATTAATGAATTGTATAATAAATAAAACGGGTTTCATTACATGACTAATATGTATGTTTGCAGCTCTCTAAAAGTGATAAAATTAGAGCAATGCGTATTAGGTTCACAATGAATTTTACATAATTTAATCCAAGAGTTCTTTTGTCGCAAGATACTGGGAAACATTTCACAAAGCACATTATGCGCTGTCTGTTGCACTTGACTATGCAGGAGCATCCAAAGAGGTATCAAAGTCATGCGATTTGTAACATACGGAGAAATGCAGCACTCTGTATTAGTAAAACCCTTACCAGTGGAGGTGCCATAGCTATGCTACTGATCAGTCAAGTAATAAGTAAAACAAAAGTATATAAATTCTGACTACTTCAACTATTACTGGATCAAAAATATTTGCATCTCTTTCACAGATTTACAACAAATGTATCACAGCATTAGTAGAAGATCACGGACTACTTATTCTACATTGGTGGTCGTTCAGAAAGGAATCCATTAATTTCAGCAATGTGAACATTCATTATTATATAGAAATGTTAGAACTATCTCTGGGAATAATCTGAGTCTCTTAGAGTTAGACACCATATTGTCGTGAGGCATTGTTGAAACGGGCGCAGCCAACGCGCACAAAAGACAGTACAGCATGGAGACAAAAGCTTGCCGAAACAGATAAAGAAAGAGACAGATAGATGTCTGGAAGTTTCTATTTTTCTGATGCCGTCTTGATTGTTACAGAACGTTCCGACTAATTTCTAGAACAATGAGTGGATGTATAAAAGAAGGCGCGGTTAGTTTGTCAATGGACAGTTGTAATTGGACTTGTGTAGTGATTTGAAGGTGAATTCTTTTGTTTGTGGACGTGTGACAGACGACCTTGAAGGTTTCGGTTGTGTATAGTACGTAATTCTGTTTTTGCAAAGGGGTGTCCGAAGTGACTTACTACGGAAATAGAGCATTTTGAATTTCTGCAAACTTGACTTAATTTTACGAACCCATAAAGTCACAATATAGTGCAGCTGTTTGCCGTGCGCAAACAGCTGCTGTGGCGTAGTGGGTTAAGGCAGTATGCCTTGGTCCTTGCCAACGGAAAACGAGCCAGATTCGATCCCACCCTCAGGGGTATAGGATCGGGGCCCACTCAGCATTGTAAGGAAAGCGAGAACCTTACGATAGGTAAGCGTTCCGGCTGGAAGATGCCGAGATGCTGGTCGCATCTCCTCCCCGCATCGCTTGGATGATCGCCCACCTCTGCCGTGCGTAAGTGGGCGTGATGCCGGTAGTTGGGTTGGTTGGCCTTGTACCTCTTAGGGCTGTCGCACCATAAACTTATTTTTTATAGTAGCTGTTTATTCTTTGCAGCAGTGGTTTGGTAATGCCTTGAAACCTGGGACTTCAAAGCTTCTTTTCAGTGCATTTGAATACTTAAAATTGGGATTACGTAGTTATACAACATGGTAGTCTTCACTGTTCCAATGATTGCATAGAAATAAAAGCAGACGCACTAAAATATTACATGTGCCATTTTTAAGGCAATACTAAGCTGCATGTATTGTTAATTTGCAACTGATGTATTCATTGAGTGCAGCAAACCACAGTATCAGATATTTAATTGTTCTAAACCGAGATTTGTTGCTAAGAAATTGTGAATATCCTAATATCGTGGCTATTTCTAAAATAAGTTTACTAATAATATATATGAATATGTTATTATATTAAAAACGTGGAAAAGAACAACATTACTGGACCACTGCTAATTTGACAGCGTCCAAGTTATACCATAACTCATAGCACCAGCAGTGACCCCATGGAGATATTTGACTCCAGGAAGTACAAGATCTCCATTAATCGCTCCTAAGTCACATTAACTCTCATATTGGTGCTGGTTGGAAAGGAACGTTTTAGCTTAGCCACCACTGACGAGAACTGAATCTAGGGCTTCAAAAACGAAAAAGCACTGTACTACAGGGAAATACGAACTTTTTGTTAAGACATTTCGAAAACCAAAACATGTACCTGGCATTTATTTTTGAATAAACTTATATCTTATTCTTTAAGTTTCTCTAAATTGTCACCACCAACTGCACCAACTTTGATGAGGCTTCTAATAGCAAATTTCGTTCCCTATTTTATTATATTATATTTATATACTCTTATAAAATAATTTAAACTTATAAAAACAACATGGTAATGAATTAATGTATTCCAATGTACGCCATTGTACACCTAGAAAGAACGCACAAGTGCAACTGTGACAACTGAAGCAAAATTTATTTCGTGAAAATTTCCCTAAACTTCATATTAAAATTACTGTATATGCTTAATTCACACAACGCTACTATATCATAACCTTATTCCGTTTCCAAATGGTTATATTGTGCACATGTGCTGATACTCGAGAACAATTAATTAATCTTGGTTCAAGGTTCAAGTGTGTGAATTGTCAATACATTAATTTCAAGTCCCGAAACTAAGATCCAGTTTGTAAAATTGTAAATCACTTTCTATCCATACTCTCCCATAGCCAATTATTCTTCGAATCCCTGTTACATACTTAACTTCCTTTCGTATACATCCAGATAACTCAAAATTAATAACTAAAAGATGCACTGGTTTATGTAATTATTTATTTAAATTAATAAAGTCTTCATTCATTGTAAAAGATCATTAGGTTAGTTTTAATAATTATTTTAAGACCATTTTTTATACATTTATGATCACTAGAACGTTAAAACGTAAAATGTAAGCAATTATTCTTGGTTTATCACTTCCCAAATCCGTACATTCTAGATATTACTAAAATATAATCTTGAAGAAAATATTTGGTGAGCTTATAGATTGGTGAATTGAACTTTCAAAGGCATTTATTTTGGTGACTTAAATTTTCAAGCGGTATTAAGTCCCTCAAAGGCTGGCATTTTGTTGACTCTGCTTTTAGACAAAAGATACCGCATGGAAATGGTATGTCACCATATCAGACTTCAAACGTTGGGTTCATTAATCGCAGAGTAGAGAAATATAGCAAAGGCCTTTGTTCTGTCCGTCCAAGAGTTCCCTCGAGCTAACGTATTCAGTTTTGGTTGAATCGACTCGATTCGGTGAATAAAATTCGTTAATAAGATTGTAAAACAAAAGGACAATATATACGTAGTACGGCAGATACTGAATTTATATGTGCTCTTGAATGTAATTTAAAAGTTTTGAATAATTTAAGGAACCTGTAGAGGGAGTTAAATCTAGTTTTAATGTAGGAATTTGTGATCTAACAGATGATTCTAGTTGGTGCAAGCTAGGGAATAAAAGGGAGTAATATAAATTAATTAAAATATCCTCTGAAAAACAGGTTTACCCTAGAAAATTCCATTAAGTCAAAACTATTTCAAATAAGTATGACATAGTTTCATAAGTGAATTGGAAAATTGAAAACCCCCACATGTCCAAAAAACTAAATTTTTCAGGAGCTAAAAGAACATTCCAGGTCTTGAATTTTTTCAGATTTTGTCCTTTTTCCTTTGTCCTTTGTCCTTTGTTCTATTTTTCGTTGAAATGAATGTAGAGGTAAGCATGCCATTGCACTATAGACATTCTTGATACATTTTCTTCAAGTTATTATAACAATTATTTTGTGAACAAGAGGGCTTTCTCAATATTTTGTAATAAATATGCATAAAGTATTACTTAACCCACACTTTACTGCTGACAAGTACAAAAACTAACAAATTGTGCCAAAGAGAATTCTTTGGCATTATATTCAATGCAAGATCCCTTCTTTGACACCTGTTGGCCAATTGCACATGTCATCGTAGAAGCTCCAAGGATTTCATCTGTAGGAATGAATAACAGAATACGTCTTAGTCGCGTATTTTCTTCTCATTTATAGGCACACTATATTGGTAAGCCTGACATGAAGGGTTTGGTGGAATTACACATGATTCGGCTAGTTGCAAATTTTAGAATATTGAAACTTTTCGGTAATACAATGGCTGCATAACAATACAAAAAATGCCAGAACTTAAGGAGTTTCTCTACATTATGATCGGCCTATGGCGTTTGAAGTACAGTGTCATAGATAACTCAATTTTGTAAAAATATGTACATGTAGGATTTCTCAATATTCCCATTCAAGTATCAAACTCTGAGCTATATTTTAAGCTTCAAGAACCCAGATTGTGGTGAAATTTGTTTAACATGTTTCCCCATTTAGGAGTTATTTGGAAAATAATTTTTGAAAATGGGTAAATATTCCATAGTCGTCCATTTCGTAACAGTGTTTAAAGTTTAAGTTGTCTAGGTCATGGCAAGTTAGTTTAATTAAAAACGAAGGTTTGGAATCTAAAGGATTCCTTGGGGTAGAAGAATTTGCTTAAATGAAAGTTAACATTGTATTGCCATCCACTTCCAATCTTGTATAAAGCTCGCAGTTTTTAGCTCACCGGAAAATTAGTGAAAAACAACTGTACACTTGTACAATACAGAAAAATGGACAGAGAAAAAGTTAGTAAAGATTTATGCGGGAAATAAAATGTGCACAGTTGATAGTAAATATCTCTAAGGACTTACCAGCTTCCGCACCAATACTTGGCTTACTCGTCAGAGCAATGAGAGATAACCAACAGGGTAGACGTAGGCATTGTTAAGAAACGACAGGGCACTGAAGCTCTTAATCAACTTTTATTGCTTTAAAACTCGATATTAAATATAATGCCTAACGCATATATAATACTAATTCACTTGTTATGAAACAAATGTATTCATAATTACAGATTTATGAAGAAGTTTAAGAGACAGAACGCTACATAGGTTCGTTCTGGTTGCCAGCCAGACGCAAGGTGAGTTGAAGCGACGTTGCCAATGGTTTGGTGCTTCAGTACAAAATCAGTCCGTTAGACAACCACAGCTTTCAAATCAACACTCATTTACGACGCTATTCAATGAAGAATGATTACAATATTTCCTTGACAATGCACCTTTACTCATCCTAATAATTTTGATGGTCCTTCTCAAAATAGTCTCCCCTGAACACGTTGTCCCAGCGTTTCTGCCAGTCTTCAAAGACATGCTGGAAACCATTTTTGAGAGATCCCTCAAAATCGCCTACGCAGCCTTCTTCACTGCTTCTAATGATAGATAATGCCTCTCACGAATTCATTTCTTCAAGTGAGGGAATAGAAAAGTCACATGGTGCTAAATCCGGACTATAGGGAGGGTGAGGGATGCACTTCACGTAGATTTTTGCAAGATATTCAGCAACAACTTTGGCAGTATGCGGTCGCGCATTATCGTGGTGCAGCACCCAGGCTGCTTCACGGAAATGAGGTATTTTACGCCTGATATGGACTTGCAATATTTTCAGGAGAACTCTGTGGTATTGTCCAGTTACTGACGGGTGTGCAGGTACAACATGCTGAAACCATTCCATGAATATCAATGAATGAGATGACCATAACTTTCCAATCAGAAGCAACCACTTTTGCTTATTGGGGGTTTGGTGATGAAGGAGATTTCCACACTGAGCTTTGCTGTTTGCTCTCAGGATCAAAATGATGTAGCCAAGTTTCACTAGCAGTGATTACGTTTGGAAGAGCTCCGGATCTTCCTCTAACATAAACTTTAGCTGCATGCAGACATGCATGCAAGTGTCCTTTTTTCGGGAATCAAAAGTCTTGGAACACATCGCGCACAGACACGTCTCATGTGTAACGTTTCTGTCACCAACCACTGGGTGGCACCGAATGAAATATTCAGTATTTCATAAAATGGTCTTAAGGTAATTTGTCTATCATCTCCCACAATGGCAGCAGCAGTGTTGATATTTTCTTCCGTAAGAGCAGTAACTGGAGCACCGTGTCCACCATCATTTAAATTGATTGTCTTCCCCATTTATACGTTTTAAACCACCTTCGAGCTGTGCTGTAGGGAAGAACAGACTCTGCATTGGCCTCCTGTAACATTGTATAGGCCTTAAATCAAGATTTGTTGAGACGAAAGTAGAATTTCAAATCCACATATTGTTCCTCGCGTGTTACCTACATTGCAGCGGTAGGCGATACTGAACATGTTTGAACCTGCATGGCTCTCACTGACGGGAACCAGGAGTACCAACAATTAAACTACTGCGGCGTGTTTGTTTCACATTAAGCTAACAGAATGTAATAAGTATGAACTTTATTGCGAAAAATTATGACCGTAAAAAATTATGATCTTTCTTTATTGAACAGCCCTCGAATTTATTATTAATTACTTCCTCTTTATTATTTTAGCTGCCATTTACTTGCTTATTCTAATTATTATCTCTCTTATTCTCTTATTAATTACAATATATAAATGTATCATTTAAACTATATTTAGCAATTTAAGGTATTTATTTTACGTAACACACTGATGACAACAAATTAAATCTGTTGCTACTATCATTCAATTTATTTCAGTATCAATAAATTTAAATAGAATATATCAGGTGGCTCAACTGCCGCGGCTTTCAGGTAACCAGATATATATTCGTGCGTTACGCAGGAGGGTAAATACCATTAAAGAGAGGCAGTGGAATAGCATTTCTGCTACGAGCAACCAGAGAAAGTTTCCAGGCCTAATCTGGCCTGTGTAGAGTAGGTAGATAATAGATATGAGTGTATTATTATTACTAATAATGGATAATAGACAAGAACAGTGTAAGCAACCGGCTATGGCTTTGCACCTTTTAATCTGATGCTATCCTTCCAAATCTTGTCCTACAAACAGCTAATGTGGAAGAATAATTGATTTCCATTATTTGACCCAGTAGTGGTTTAAATCATACAGCCCTACCCACCTCAGTAGCGTAGATGGTAGCGTGTCTGCCTCACATTCAGGAAGTCCCGAGTTCGAATTTTGGTCAGGGTGAGCTACCTGGATAAGGTCTTTTCCGGGGCTTTCCCTTATCCTTAAAGACGAAAGTCAGGTAATTCTAAGCTCCATGAACCCTGGACACATTTGAGCATCATTTCAACCATCTCTTACGTTGGAGGACCTAAAATGGAGAGTCATACAGCCCAAGGCTTTAAAGCACTTACGCATTGTAAGTCGTCATTATGATAGTTGTCTCATGTGTAAGAACCCCTCTCGGTTTAGTCCTCCAGTTAGTTGGATAATTTAATGTCGTTCTGGCACGTAGCTATGGTAGCTCAATGATTAAAATCAAATGGACCGAGGATGATGGCTCAGGCTTCATCTGTGGCCCGCATTCGGGAGGCCCGTTCGATCCCCGTGGCCAACCTACCTGATTCATGTTTTTTTTTATGTTTTCTATATTTTCCAAAATATTCCACGTGGATATAATTTTGGATGTAGAAAATTACCTTAAAATATGAATGTTGCATCCTTGGAAGAAGAACCTAAATGTAAAGTTCGGTATGTTAGTTTGTACTGATATTTCCGCCTTTCCATTGTTTTATGAAACTAAACTATTCGATTTTATTTCTTCAGGAGTTAATAACAACTATATATTATTCAGTAGCAAACACCATTATTTTTATACTAGTATTTGTAAAAGAATATCACGGAAAACGCTTGAAAATACTTATAAAATGGCATGAAGCTTAAAACCTATTACAAATAAAATATATATGAATACTTCTAAGGAAACGCTGCTCCTTTTAGTTGCAAATAACGGGACAATTTGCTCAAATCTCTTCCTAGTCTTAACGGAGGCCATACAGGTTATTGGCCTTCCTTTTATGTAGCAAAATAATTTATGGTTTCGCTGGGACAAAATCGTCTACCATAGAAGTGTTTCGAATGCCACTAGAATGCTCAAGTAGAAAGAAACTACCAATTAAATAAAGATAAAGTGAAGTAAACAATGGTAAGACAAAAATAATGGCTTGGGTTTTGAAAATTATGAAGCTTCCCAGGAAGACGTCACGCACATAACAAAAACAGTCTCGACGATGCTTACAACAATGGAACGACGCCATTATTCATCAACAATGTCCGAGACAGTAAAACAGAGTGAGCTGTTATTCATCTCAAATACAGTGTTCTTAGTAGAATTATTGCAACCTATTAATCTCGTATTATTGAAAGCAAAGAAATGATTATATGAAAGAAGGAACATTCACTGTCATTTAGTTGTGACCTCATCCAAAACCACCACAAAATTCATTTAAACAAGAAAATAATATATTTTTGTCACATGGTGTAATTTAGGAAGCCTCAAATCAGGTGTGTAGCTACGTAGAGTGAAATTTTTGTAGGAATACAACGACCCCTCTACTATCTATACACAAGTGGTAGAGAAAGTAAAACGTGCAACGTCCCCTTCAATGATTTAAAGTACCAAAATGGATGTGTTCGTAATCTCATTCACGGCTAGCATATGGAACATATTATAAGATCTCGAAAGCTGTTACGCTTTCACCCCATATTAAAGCATCAAAAGCAGACCGTGCGTATTAAAGTGTCATTTTCCGAGATTACCCGTTTGTTGGGTAATGTAGCAGCCACATATTATATCCACTGCGTCCAAAATTAGATTAAATTTCTTGATTCCTCTTTGCCGAACAGGTGGTAGGTTTAGCGTTCAGTGAACTTAATAGTCATCCTTTGATTGGATGATTTCCTTTAGTCTAAAAGCAAACAAACCTGCTACGCGTTATTATTTTGCCGCAGTTCATTTCATTTTCAATACCAGCCATTGCGTCAGGTAGATTAGGGAAGAACAAAAGCAGTCAAAAGCGAGCATTCGTGAACAATACGTAAATCGACTCCTTCTGAAATTGCGTTTTCTCATTACAGAATTTACGTTCACTCACTGCTCCAGAATGTGTAATTATAACAATATTTGCAGCCTTTGATCATAAAGGACAATGAACACGTTGTAGGCTCACAAACATATTGCTTATCCGGAAGCCTAAAGTCGTGTAAATACAAAGGCTTGTGCAACATTTATAGTTCTCTTGCGGCATTTAAAACCATGCAAAATTGTCATGTGCTGAAAAGGGTAAAAGAGTTAAATTTATTATTTCCTTGTTTTAGATGAATTTAACGCATAGTAACAGAAAGAAAAAAACCACTGCGTCATCCCGGTGTATGTTCTATGAGATATATTTTTCCATAATATTCGATGAAGGACTTATAGAATAGTTACCAACTTTGCAGTTTATAGTACAAAACGACACCGAACAAACTTATTAGAAATAATTGCTGAGCTTCTGTGTGACACATATACAGTTACTCCAAAAATTATTCGTCTAATGCATGAGTTTATGTTTAGGGATGTATGGATAGTAGAAAATCATCAGAATACAATACAGCAGGGAAACTACTTATTTATTGATTAGTGGAAAAGAGAATAAAATAAATAAACACGTACTATCTATTCACATAAACATAGTTAAAAATTCAAAAGTAAAGATATGCAATTTAGGATGCAAAATAAGTATTCGTCTGCAAACTTAAAATGATGTACAATGTAACGGTTAGTACTGAGTAGGCCCTCCATCCCTCTTTATAATCTTGTGTATTCTCCTTGGCATGGATTCACCAAAAATTTTGTTGTTTCCACTGTAATTTTCCGCCATTTCTCTACCAGATCGTTCTTTAGATCGTTTATATTAGATATCTGATGATTCCCAATGTTTTTGTCCGGTATATCCCACAAATTCAGTATTGAATTCAAGTCTGGGGATTGCGGTGGTGTCGACATCCAACGTGGAGTATTATACAACCATAGCCTTGCATCTAGATCTGTATGTTTTGGATCATTATCTTGTGTGAGAATATAATCCTCAGAAAGACCCATATTATTCACTCTTTTGGACAAATGTGTTTTTAAGATGTTTATGTACACCTTGTGGTTCATAATTCCATCAATAAAACAAATCCCCAAGCCATTTGCACTCATGCAGCCCCTGACAAGTACTGAACCGGCTCCGTGTTTAATTGAAGATGCTATATTTTTCTCCTCAAGCTCATAATTCTTTTTTCTTCACAGTATTACTCATCCTTTTGACTTAAAGCGTTCAAATTGACTACCGTCAGTAAATACAACCTTCTTCCAGAAATCAAACCCATTGTATTTGTTTTCTTTGCAAAATTAACTCGCTTCTTTCTGTTGATTTTACTGATGTATGCTAATTATCTAGGGGCTGTTCGGCCTCCATACTCAGTTTCCTAAATCACATTTCTTATAGTTTGTGCTTAAACAGACTTTCCTCTGTGGTTGAACTACAATAGCAAGTTTTGAAGCACTTACTTTAGGATTTTTCATGAATTCTCTAAGTAAGTGTCACTTCTCCATCTCGGATAGAACTGCAGACGACCGCTACTTGATTGATTTTCATAAGTTTTGTTGTGATCAAACCTGTATATAACAGTCTTCACAGTACTGGTAGTTCTTCCAATGGTTTCTCCAATTTCTTAAAAAGATGTTACTTTTTCAGATGACTTGATGCAAATTTCTCTCTGTTCTTTTGTGGTTTCACGATGTTTACGACCCATATTATTTAAATAGCAATCAACAGCTTTGAAGACAGAGATGGAACTGTCAACGAAAGTGGATGAAACACAATTGCATAAGAAAAGGGAAGCGGTGTGTGTCAGCGAGGCACCATCCTTGGGATCTTGTTTACTAGACGAACACTTATTTGACATCAAATGGGACATACTTTTAAATAACGTGGAGCTCTTTACTAATTAAGCAATATACGAACTCAAATTATGTTTTATTTTTAAATATAGATATCAATCAAGGAAATAGTTATTGTTCGTTTCTTATTTGTATTTTTCTGATTGTGTTTATATTCTATGTACTATGATTAGACGAATACTTTTTGGAGTATCTGTAGATAGCTTTTACAGCCAATAGAGCCCCATAAAAATGTTCCAGAATGAGTGACAGGCAGTGACAGGAATAACGACGCATGCCTCTCGCTGTCGGAGTTGGCAGGTATAGGTCACACGCCGTGCCGCGTGCAGTAGCTGTTTGCATATTCCGCAGTAGCTGGCTACTATGAAGCATTTCTTTGGCTTATGAAACCGCAATAAAAAGCTATTGCTTAGTTACTGCTTATGAGTGTTTCACGTGTTCCAAAATTCCGTTATAACAGTGCATGATGGCAAATAAGCTGGTGGACATATGCAACTTATACCTTTTAGAGGGAATTTGATGTTAGTGAGGTTGAGGGTGGAAGCATTAAATGATAAAAAAACATAAGAAAACATCATCAAAAATTGTAGTTAAATTAACCAAAACTAAATGACTTATTCAATGAGACGAGCATTTTATTTCACGTGTTTGATTATACTAAATTAGGCATTTGCAACCGAAAAGGAAGATGTTGATATTTACAGTAAGTTGATGAAAGTATTGTACAATTAAGATGATAACAAAATGCTCTGAAATTAAACAAATCCATTTTATCATTGAATTAACTATTTTAAAATTCATATTTTTTAAAACAAAACAAAATTAATCGTGCGTTCGCTGAACTCCTTCACCTCTTCCATCTATCAAAACCATACACGTCATCTCGGCGTTCGTATAGTGTTCCATATTGCTTGGATTTGCTATCTAAGTACGCGCAAAATCCTCCCTGTTAGGATGAAATGTGTAGTAAAATGAAATGTGTAGTGTTTAACGCCCGTCTTTACTACATACGGCACCGCAGGCGATGACACTGATGATACATGAGATGAAGATTTAGCACCGGTGGAATGGTATGGCGGGGGGAACCGGAGATCCCGGAGAAAACCCGCCCCAGTGGCGTGTTGTACACCACAAATGTCAACTTGCGGTCGCCTGGGATTGAACCCGGGCCGCCCTGGTGATAGTCAAGCAGTCTAACCACTGAGCCACGGCGCGGCCTAGAATGTGTAGTTTTACACTGAAGAGCAACCTTGCAACTGTCCGAGTTATTACACCACTCCTGCACGTATAACTGCCCTTTGCCCCATTACCTGAAATGTAGGCTAGGGTCACTAGTAAAGAGCAAGGAGTAATGTTTTTGATTGTGTGGCCGGTGCGTCCCAATAACAACTTTTGAGGTTTGGACATCAGTGGTACCTGCGCTATCTAATTACAAAAATCATAAAATATTTAATGCTGCATAAAAGTACGCCTAACAGAACTTCGAAGATGCGACACCAAAATTCGGAATAGTTAAGTTATAAACTACGCAGCGGCTATAATCTTTCGGGGTCGTTTTGAAACAATCTGTACAGACTATAAATAAATATGTACGTTTTAAGAAATGCAACTGAATTTATCTTCAAGCTACACAGAACTCTCATTTGCCTGTAATAGCTGCAGCCAATTACTAATTCTCATTTAGTTATGTTTTAAATGCGATGTACACTTCTAGCTACAATGGCATAGACAACAGAGTGTGGCGTGACTCTCAATTTGTTTTGCACCAGTTCCAAGTTGTTATGGTTTGTTTTCTGCACAAAATTTCCCGCAACAGCAAATAGCTACGGATCCCCTATTCAACCAAAATTGTGCCCTGTTTTTTACGTAAATTGGTAGCAGTAGTGGTGAAACACGCTGAGTGAATGGCTTACTGTCGAGATGGCCCTGTGGGACCTCCCCATGGCCCTAGTCCTCACAAAAAATAGTATCGTTCTTGTATGTGAGTGCGTGAGTGCTGACTGCAATTTGATTTTAGTTTGTTGGCATTTGCATAACAGGGAGAAGGGGAAGACCTCGGTCAAAGCTGTCCCACCCCCGCCTCGTCTCTATTTCTGCATACAAAGTAGGAAAGATCCCAGCGACAAAGTGACGCGAAAAGCTTTGTACTTCGTCAAAGGGAAGCTACCGCGGTTTAAATGCGTAGGGATACGTGTAGACACACAGCAAATATTTTCCGTGCACTCTATTTTAGTACTTAATTGCTGAAAATAAACTTTGTGGCCGAGCGAGAGCGATGTATTGGAAGGTAATGTACACAGCGTCGCAGGGATGTATCACTGTTTCTTTGATGTCCATGATGCAGACACAGCATTGTCATTTTACAGTGACTTAGAGTTCACTGGTGCGCTTTCAAGGCAACATCTAAGTTCCACAAAATTGAGTAGGCGAGCAGAAAATAAGGCAAGGCGAGTAAAGCCTCGCTAATTGTGATGTAAGGATGGTGGAAAACGGCCGAATACAAATACTTAATGTTTGATAGCCCGGCTTGTGTAGCAATGGCCATGGCATCGTCCATAGACTGCGATTTGTTCAGTTCGTCTATTGATTGAAAATCACTAATACCTACGTTAAATTTTCTATGTCGTAGATTAGGACATGGAAATGATATTGCAGTTGAATTGGAACAAAAGCAACAACAGCAACAGCAACAATAGTAAAAATAACAATAATATTAACAACAATAACAGTAATAATAATAACAATAATAGTAACAATAATAGCAATAATAACAATAATAATAGTTATGACGATGATGAGTGAAGATGGTGATGGTGATGATAAATAGAAGTGGATTGCATGCATGTAAAATGAACATGAACGCCGAAGAAATCCATAGGAATAACGTATAGATAAAAGAGAACAAGGAACAACATTGCTTAGGAATTGAATTTTGGCAAAGAGGGGTTAGCACGAAGTAACGGTACCCCAGAGGAAATGAAAATAAGTAAAGAAAGAGAAAATAAATACAGCATAAAGCTATCTGAAGAGTTTAGTGACATGACGGAGGGCTATGGAATGTGCCAGTCTGCTGAGAATATGCCGACGAGGTTATTAAAAGGTACTAAAACCTTAATAGGCAGGAAAAACTGAGACCTAGAGGTTTGCTAGGTGGAAGAACCAATGAGGCGCTCTCAGAAAAAAATAAACAACCGATACTCACACCCGTAGTCACGTGAGAGGTATGGAGGAGAACCAGGCTAGAAAAGGGCGTAAACGGCGAAAGCTTCCGACAAAAGCCACGGGGAGGGAGTTGCGAATTCGGAGCGACGAAAACATGACGTGTACTACATGCAAAGCGAGGAGGCGTATCGGAAAATATTCGCAACACAGAGAGGTTTACCTGAGTGTATCGCACATACACGGCGAGTCCAGTGTATGTATACTCTGTTCAGATATAACCATGTCTTCTGGACAACAATGTGTCATACATCAGCAGGTACGAGAAAACGTATCATATAGACCACGGGAAGACAGGTAGTAGTGATGTGACGCCAGCTCTGCCAGCTCTCACTGCAAAATATTATCCCGACCGAAAGGCAGGTTATCGTGTGATGTAACCGCGCTGATTACTGCTGTCGAAGGGGAAGGAATAGTTTTATCTGTGCGGGTAGGAAAGACAGGAAACGTATTGGGTGTTAATAATATTTACAACTTACAATTTGGGTGTTGTAATATTAATGCTGACTGCTTTTATTACACATTTGGCCACAGTTTATAAACAATTACATTTTGGCTCTGTGTTATGAGAAAGTATATCATAGTCAAACTCCTATCTTCCCAAACAACTACACTCATTTGTCAGACAGGTGATACCTAAGTGCTGGTGTGGAACGAAGTTTTGTGAAACGTACAACGCTTAAGTTTTGAAAAGCCTGATGTGAAAGGATAAACTATTAGACTCACAACAGGTGGACGTTCACGGCGACTGATCGCGGTTTGTGATAAAGGAAACGTTACAACGCCAAGAGATTATTTCACAAATCCGAATAGGTGCTGGATTTCAAAGAGGGCCGAAAGTAAGTAGTGGTTAGCTTAAAGAAGCCCAGAAACTAAGAATCTTGTGTTTAAGGAAGGAGTAGACGGAGAAGCAACGTTAATATTTTATTCGCTCTAGGATTAAAAGGTAGTGTGGGACTTACTTGAATGTCCGCTCCCAAGCTGCAGCTACAGAGACACAGATCTCAAAGCTTACCTTTCCTTGTTATCTATTATTCCTCAGCAACCTATTAGGAAGAATGACCAGAAGCAAAAATACCACGTAAAGAATAGGAGAATACCTACACATCTGACTACCACACACAGAAGAGTCCCTCAACTCATATACACCAAAACTGCCCTGCTTTAATCCCATACCGTATTCCTCCCTCAAATTTAATGTGAAGATTTCTCTGGATATGTGTTCCTGTAGGTCCCCTGGCTAGGAAAACATTATTTTCAGAAAAATACCCATGTGGATTTGTATGAGGGAGAGGCGCTGTATACGAGAACGTGGTCAAAAGGTTCTGCTAAGAAGAAAAATTTATTTTTAAGTTGAGCACTGACATGCGATTTTCAATACATCTCAGCACCCTCGACTACCTTTTACATGGAACAAATTTGTAAAATTAAGTTTGAAAAATCGTACAAATTATTAATTAAAATACCTGATCTTTGAGATATTTTCATAAAAAAAGTCTGTATATTGCAGGGGAATTACGATGTGCTTGATTTCAATTTGATGATTCACATACACTGATACATGTTTATTAATTCACTTAAAATACCGTTTCATATTCATATGTCCACTGCATTTTCCTGAACCTCCAATAAGAACTATCTGTACTTAAACCGCTAACATCGGTATAAAATGAACGCAGAAGTATAAACTTTTAAAGTAATACTGTAGTGATATGAGTATATTTGTAATAATATTATCCTAACCATCTTATGATGACCTAGTCACAACCAAAGATGTGTCAGAAGGTATCACTTACTGTCATAGTTATACAAATGGTGCAAGTGGAAGTGAGTATTAAGTATCATAATTTTGAAAGGCTGTTCAAGAATGATCATGATACTTTTATGGTCAGAATTTTTCGCATTAAAATACCATCTTATTATATTCTGTTAGCTTAATGTGAAACAAAAACGCCGTAGTAGTTTCATTGTTGGTAGCCCTGGTTCCCGCCTGTGAGAAACAAGCAAGTTCAGACGTGTTCAGTATCACCTACCGCTGCAATGAAGGTAACACTTGAGGAACAATATGTGGCTTTGACATTCTGCTTTCGTCTCAACAAATCTTCATTCGAGGCTTATACAATATTACAGGAGACATATGGAGAGTCTGTTCTTCCCTACAGCACAGCTCGAAAGTGGTTAAAAATGTTTAAAGAGCGGAGACAGTCAATTTCAAAGAATGGTGGTACCGGTACTCCCGTTACTGCTCTTACGGAAGAAAACATCAACACTGCTGAGAGAGTCGGTATAAAATAAACGCAGAAGTCTAAACTTCTAAAGTAATACTGTAGCGATATGAGTATGTGTGTAATAATATTATCCTAACCATATTATGATGACCTAGTCACAGTCAAAGATGTGTCAGAAGGTATCACTTCCTGTCATAGTCACACTAATAGTGCAAGTTGAAGTGAGTATGAAGTATTATAACGTTGAAACGTACACAACACACGTGAGACTATTTATTCTGTGTAGGAGGTTCAGATAAAGATATAAAACCTAGCACCAATTAAGAGAGAGAGTGTTCATTCCAGTTCACGCAGCTCAGTAGGTTGTCATATCTATGTCGACCATTCAAACGATCCTTGGTCCGTGGACATGAGGTCCGACTCGCTACAACTATCCCAATCTGTTCTCAGAATGCATAATTCCGTCTACAGATGTTTGGCTACCCGTGACAATCAGCAATTAAACTTTGTACTCTATGAGGCAATGTTAAGGTACATTGATTTGATGACGTTTATCCAAGATGATCGCCTCCGGCTTATTACTCAGCACACACGATGTTTCTTCTGGTTTCTCTAACTTAGGCATTGAGCATTTTCGTTACAGATATACGAGATGGTTTGCATTATGTTTGGAACTGTGGTTCCGTTACTCCTCTCCCTTAGTATATGAAATACGATGGTAAATGTAGAATAGTACTTTAGTAATAGGAAGTGCTTCGTTAGATAAGTCACTTATATTTATTTTCAAGATTTAGTATTTACTTTAGCATAAGATATGGGGCACATCTAAGATTCGGTGTAATAATTTGTGTACATACCTCCACAGATTACCTTAGTGGCACTGTGGATCTGCTATGACAACCTTGATTTATGTAGTATGTATGCTAATTAAATAACATGATTTAATAGAAATTAATTGTTCTCTCACATCAGTCGTGTGTAGCCCAAAGTATGGAAAGGTACAATTAGGCCGATAAATTCAATGTTATAACGGGGTTTGAACCACGGATCTTCCAGTCGCCGTCCGGTTGTAGTTAACCTTTGAGGTACGATGGCCAACATGCCAGCATGACACTAATTTCTCCAACTGACTTTTTTCCGGTAAAGCATTAAGAGTTCTTATAAACCTAAGATACAGTTCATTTAATAGCGATTAACTGTGCTGTAAGTACTTCAGGGTCCGGGCTTTAGAGTTCAGACGACTATTAAGTCAATTAATGGGAATTAATTGCTGTTTCACTAGCCATGTGTAGGCCAAAGCATAATAAGTTAAGAGTCAGACTGAACAATAATTGGCATTGAATTTTTCGATCTGATTCTACCCTGCCATTCTTTCACAGCTTTTGAATTAAATATTCTTTACATTACCCAAATAAACGTCCTCATTTACCATCTTAAACAGAATACACTGGGCAACAATTGGAAGGTTTCAGGCTTAAAATAGTGAATTTACATGTATTTCCATCTGCTGTATTCAAACACCACCATAAAATGATACATTAGCTCTAGTTTTGAAGATAAAGTGACATTTCAGTTTTTAGAGTGAAGATTTTAAATTTGGGGGAACACTTTTGGGAGTTGGCACACCTGTCAAATAGCAAAACATAATCAGAGAAATTCTGTAACTTAGGTGATGCAATAGCTAAGTATGGCATTTTTGTAGGATCACAAATAAGAGAACTTGTAATGTATCCTGCATTTGACCACATTTGGAGGGGAAAGAAAAGGAAGCTTGAGAAGCCTTCAAGGATGTGGTTCATGGATTTTTAGGCAATAAACTACAAGCATTTGGCGACAGTGCTCCTGCAAATATACCGTAACCTTGGATGCAACATGTCCCTTAAGATGCATTTTTTCCTCTCCCACCTAGACTTTTTCCCTCCTAGTTGTGGAGCTGTTAGTGATGAACATGAAGACAGATTGCATCAGGACATTTATGTTATGGAACACTGATATCAGGGTCGTTGGACTGAAGTAATGCTTGCGGATTACTGTTGGTCTTTGTATAGGGATTCTGCGGAACTCCATCACAAGAGGCAAGCTAAAAGACGACGAAGTCAATAGGCCACCACATGATTTTCTTAAGACACAACTATCTGTGAAGTATTTTACAGCAATTTAGAGCCCTTAGCATGTAATTACCAGTCAAATAAACTTTCATTGTTTTAGCATGTATGTAATTAAAATGTATCTTTTTTTCTCAATCCATTAATATGTAATACTTCCACTTTGTGTATATCATAGGAACTAGAGCTAATAAAATGTTTTCGTTGTCATATTTGTTTTTCTCAACCCAAAATTAGTAGGAACTGCCTCATGAAGTGCTCAAAACTTTCAAAAACTATTTTTGTTTGTTTCCCAGTGTTGTTTGTTACATCTGCATGGTTTACGAACCAACCAGTGTGTATATTTATATATGGATTCTACAAAACTTTGTTGCTTCGGTTTGAAGTTAATATAGATAAACCCGAAGAGAAATACATATATTGTATTTCATTATGTATGAACATAACGTTAGATATGATTCTTACCAAATCGGTGAGCATGTCCGTAACATCGCGCATCAGGAAAAAATATCAATAATAATGATAATGATCACCTGCAATTTATTATTCTTAAACGTGAGGATCTTCGTCAAAATAATGGAATCATTTTGTAGGACTTCATTTTCAGTTTATGATCTCCCTCTTTTTTACTACTTGTGTAGCGATCATTCCTTCCAATCGCTTTTGCATCGCCGTAATTAATATCGTTTACAGAGGTAAGCGATGCACTTAAAATCCTTTTTGAAATATTGTCAAAGCTGCGACAGTGTTATCCATTAGAAAGAAGAATATCTATATATTCATAATCTGTAAACGAACAAGCAACACAGGTCAAACATCACTTTCTCGCAATCCGGATCCCCGGGTTCAATTCCTGTGGCCGACCTTCCAAACCCATGTGTTTTTCGGGGGTTTCCTGGGTCGCTAGGTGCACGCTGAGTAGGTTAATTACATTGCCCGAATTTACTGCTCCTCCAAATCATCTCCGTTATCATTTCATGTCATCTCTGATCTGGTGGTTTCTTTCAGGGTAGAAGAGTCGGCGAGTGTCCCGGCGCTGCATGGTGGGATGATATGCTCTGAGGTAAACAGCTTCCTCCTCCGTTAGGTCGGCTGCAGGTCTCGGCACCACTGCTGGGACCATTTCGAGACCGCCAGCCGGGGACATTTAGGGCTGAGCTGCTGGACTTATTGCCGTCCCGCTTAGGGGAGCGTGTGCGCTGTCCTGGTCTATCGTGCGATTCGCTAGTTAAACTGTAGGGATCCTGCCCTCTGCACTGTCGTGGCTGCTTACGTCAGCCATCCTCTGTCTCCTCACGCCTCACCCGTCTTCCCAAGTGTGCTCCACTTGGGGCATAGGCACAATAGGCCCAGCATGGTGGCCTACGTACCGAATCCCCTTTATAATCCTAACTCATCAGCTTTACCACTTCACTCCATCTCGTTTTCTGCATTTGAAATGATCATTTTAGTCCCATGAATGCGTCATAAGTCGTCTAACGTGCAAATCTGCATAAGGCTCCGTATCTCAACTTGCATCATCAGAAATAAAGCGGCCATTTATAAAGTCATGAGTTGTGATGTTAAGAAAACACGACAGGACATCGGGCTGATCTGACAGTACTACGTAAGCGTGACACGATAGTATTCATCTCAGCAACCTAATCTGTCAAAATATCAAACGTCTGTCTATGGACCGCGAGCAAAACCGAAGTTCATAAGTCACGAAATAAACAGTAGCTCCCTAGTTCTAAAAATTACACAGAAGTCACATTGAGTAAAGCAAACCGGTAGAGTTCAGCAAAGCATCGTTAACTAGTTTGCGGAGTAAAGCATACACATTAGTTAGCTTCCTATTCTGTTTACGCTTAGCTTACGCCGCAGATCTGGTGCTTTAATGTTCTATTTACTAATACTGAACCAACTACTGGTAGCAGTAATAGTTAAACTTTGTTTACTTTGAACCAGGCTTTAGCAGTTGGACATTTCTACGCCTGATGTTAAGGAAATAAAAACAGGAAAGGACAGGAAAATTCGGAATATTAGGTACAAAGTATGCTAGCATAGGTCAACTAACCAGGAAAGTCATGAAAGCTTAGGGTTCGAGTGAACGTCTTAACGAGAATTGAGCTCAGGACCTCCATATCTCTTGATTGCGACTAACTTCTTGTAGTGCTAGTACTACCAGATCATTTTCAAATGAAAGAGTTAACTAAGTTAAATAAATTATGAATTATTTTAGTTTAGTTTCTTATAGGGGAAAGTTGCCTAATATTCTTTTTGTTTTATGACCAATAATAGCACAGGTTAGTGTCTACAAATAACACATTTGTATAGTACAACTCTTTACCTCTCTTATATAATGTAATACTCGAGCTTAAATACACTATTATGCAAATAAAATGCAATTCTCTAAAATACAAAACATGTGATTCCTAATATGGGGTGGTAGAGCTTCCTAATATGGGATACAATTTCTGGTGTTAAGTTAGAGCATTATACGTACAAAAGTTAACACTACTTAATGTCTGTATGAGATATGATCTTTTTGATACCCTACGTGAAAATTCAAGGACTTGTTATCCTATTTTGGTGCCTAATTGCTATGCAGGTATTTTTATTTACTTCTCTTTGTCACACACTTTTCACAGCAGAACCTATTGAAACTATCACCTGGACAAATCGTGTGTGTCCAATTGAAACATTTGCAGCACCTTATCCATATTTCTCCCTCTCGGTCCTATTAGAAAAGGCATGTACAATAGAGGCACTTCGCATTATCATCGTCGTCGTCGTCGTCGTCATCGTCACTCTCGTTTCCCCAATCTTCTTCCAATACCAGAGGCATATTGTCTCTTCGTCTTCGGAGACGAATATTTAGTAGTGCACTTCATTCCTTTTCTGGTTGTCTCTGTCCCTTTGGTTTGCAATGCTGAGGTCCATCTGGCTTTTGGCGGAGTCTTGTCGGCCTTCTTTGACGTCTTTTCAGTGAGCTGAGCCTCTTTGTATGGCGAGCTTGTAATTACACAAGATGTCCCACCTGGAGATGGATTGGCTCGTTCAGATGAACTTGCCTTCTGCTTCAGTGTTAGAATTGGGCTGATGTCTGCCGGCAGGATCATTCTCCTGTGGGAAGTAGGTGGATCTACTTGTGACACCTTTTTAGTTTCAGAAGCTTCATCGTGTTCATTGCACGATTCATTTTCATGGATTGTAAAATACGGTGGCCTAAAAATGAGGGGTTGAATGGATATATTCCCGTTTTGCGGAACCCACTACTATCTGTTTCTGCAGTGGCTGCACGTAGATAGGCTTTGCCAAAGAGAATTCCTGTCTGGTAAACTGTAACTGTTCGACTAATATGATTTTTCAGGCATGTTTCGATTTCCTGGCAGTAGAAGTTTAGTTTCTAGAATGAATATTAAAAGTACAATAGTATATCCTAATATGGGGTACCCCTAATTAAGCTATCCATGGTACCCCATAGTAGGGAACTCGCCATTTTTAATTTATTAGTTCTTCCAGCTTCTTTTGTAATTGAACTAAGGCAAAGGACTGGGCATAGGAAGATAGTTTGATCTTAATACTAAAACTTCAGCAAAGGTGTGTTTAAAACAATGAATGTCTTATTATATTTGTATACACAGATGTCAACAGCAGCAAATAACTTCAAGGAGCAAACTTCCTCAACAGCTCACCGTGACACAATTTCAAGCAGGAATGCCACGACGTAACCGCAGGATGCTCAGTCGCCAAAACTCTTAGTCCATCACATTTCTAGCAAAGTTCAGCACTATGCAGCTGAAATAACACGGTACCCCAAATTGCGCACCACCCCATATTAGAGTACTTTCCTCTATACACATACATGAATCTGATGGTGAATTTATTACTACTTTTGCCTCTGGGCTCAATGAGTGAAAACAAGTGAACTATACGAGATGAGTTCAAGTTTTAAAGCCTCCATTTTTTCACTACTGGGACAAAATAGGAACTTCTGTTTTCTCTTTAAATATACATGGACACTTTGTGAATACGTAACCGAGATGGCAGCACTTTACAGTGCATAGGACTCTAGACGCAACGACGAAAGTTAGGACGGTTTTGATACTTAAAATGCTGAAGTTTTCATTGCAAGAACAGCTTGTAATCATTCGTTTTCGTGCTGTGACACTACTGAAATTCATCGCCAGTTCAGTGAGGCATGTGCCGCCGGTACCATGTGTGTGTTTGATGTGCGTTCCTGTGTGCGACAGTTCAATGAAGGCAGGACATCGTGTGACGACAAACCAACAGCTGCAGACATCGTCTCCAAAATTGGCATTTCCATAGGATATGTGCACACAATCCTGCACGAAGATCTGAAAATGCTCAATCGCCGATCTTCCAAAATAATCTTCTCCACTCGCTGGTTCATGTCGTCAGACCGGCTGGTGCGAAGCTGTGGCTGTCTTTGTTTGTCACACGATGTTCTGCCTTCATGTCTTTACGCTCTCTACCTTGATGTTAGTTCCGGAGTTAGTGGGAGTGTATTATATTCAATGAAAGAACGACACTGGTTCTGGCTTTAAAGCTACAATTTAGAGGAGAGGTTGTCGACCAATAGAAACAACCATATGCATGTCCGGTGTTAAAGTATTTGATACCTCTATCAGGCGCTAACACGTAGTTCTGCCATTGAGGCAAGAATTACGCCTATTCCATCTACCAGCTACGTCTTCAACAGCGATCAGACCAGTTTATGCCCAGGATGTGCTAGACAGCTTCAAATTCTCCTAATCCCGCCACCGTTTTGATTGTAAGTTTTGAATTTTTCGAGCACTTCATGAGGCAATTCCTACTAATTATGGGTTGAGAAAAACAAATATAACAATGAACCATTTTTATTAGCTCTAGTTTCTATGATATACACAATGGAAGTATTACATATTAACGGATTGAGAGAAAAGGATACACTTTGATTACATACATGCTAACAATAATGAAAGTGCATTTGATTTTTTAAACTGGTAATTACATGCTAAGCGTTCTAAATTCCTGGAAAAATACTTCGCAGATAGTCGTGTCTGAAGAGGATCTTGTGGTGGCCTATTGACTTCGTCAACTTTTAGCTTTCCTCTTGTGATGGAGTTCCGCAGAATCCCTGTACAAAGACGAACAGTAATCCGCAAGCGTTATTTCAATACAACGGCCCTGATATCTTTGTCTCATAACAGAAATGACCTGATGAAATCTCTCTCCAGGTTCATCAGTAACAGCTCCACAACTAGGAGGGAAAAAGTCTAGGTGGGAGTGGAGAAAATGGATCTTAAGGGACATGTTGCATTCAGTGTTACAGTATTTTTGTAGGAGCACTGTCACTAAGGGCTTGTAGTTTTCAGCTCTTTTGTTGCCTAAAAATCCATTAACAACGCCCTCGAACGCCTTCCAAGCATCCTTTTCTTTCCCCTCCAAAATTTGGTCAAATGCAGGATCCTTTACAAGTTCTCGTATTTGTAGCCCGACAGATATGCCTTCCTTAACTTTTGCAATACTTAATTTACAAAATTTTTCTCCGATTGTGTTTTGTTGTTTGACAGGTGTGCCAAATCCCAAAAAAATCCCCCGAATTTAAAATCTTCACTCTAAAAAATGAAATGTCACTTTATCTTCAAAACGAGAGGTAATCTATCATTTTATGGTGATTTTTTAATTCATCAGATGGAAATACATATAAATTCACTATTTTGAAGTCCGAAACATTTTCATTGTTGCCCAGAGTAATGAATCTAAGACCGCCCACTCCTAGCTTCCGATTCTGTTTTCACCTCATTCCTATATTTTTGATATTTGCTGCTTTACAACTCAGAACTCGACTGTAAACCTCTAATAAGTCTTAATTTACATCCCAGGAATCCAAGATATCCGGCCATACCTACACTGTCAACCTTCGGTGGCAAACTTTACTTCTCACTAATGTAACCACAAGTTTGCCTGAAAACCAACCGTCGCTAATTATCATACTTAATGTCATCTTATCTCGAGCCAAAGTGCGAACCTACAGCCCCTTAATATTTAACCCCAATTCCCAAAATATTAATATTTAGTTGTAGGTTATTATTCAAAGGAACCAGAGTTTATGTATCAATTCTATTAAGGTGATTGCGAGTTATTTTAGATCTAATTTTATTTAAAATTATTTATGATTGTTGTGGATAGGGAACGAGACTAAAAAGAGCAATTTCTATTGAGATAGTGATGCGAGTGATAGCAGAAAAGACCACTGAATATTAATAATGAATTAAATAACGCTACTTTTTGGGGGGATGTACATCATGCCCCATCGTAGCGATACTACATGCCTTGTTCTTAATAACTGCCATCAGTTTGCTTTAGTACACATGTACACACTCATTTGTTACTGTGTTTATCTTCCTCTCTTGTTCATAGCTCATTGTTTGTTTATTTATTTTCATATCACATCACTGTATCACTTCTCTAGTTACAGTTGTCACTTTAATATTTAATTTTAAAGTATCATAGTTATTGCTTTGAATAAATATCTTGGAAGCTCTAATGTTATTTGTGATTAGCTGCTCCACAGTTACTGACCATTTGTAGCTATTGGATTCGATGGTTCTCTTCATTATGTCCCTTTGTTGTTTTAGTTTGCAGCATCTATACATCAGACTTCTGTTGTTTGCTGCAGGTGAGGTCCTGTATTATTCCGAGTCTGTGCAGGTATGATTATGTTAACCCATATCCTGTAATCATTGATGTCAGTGCGAAACTTAAATTAATTTGTGTTTTCATTCTTAGTTTGACTGATGGAATGAATTGCAGATTGCTCCCTTCGTTGTATTATGCCACCCTTCTTGCCACTTCCGGGTTCCTTGTTCTTGAATTTACTGACAACTGTAGATTTTTTGCATAGCCAGTCCCATTATCAAGTGCAGCCTCCTTAGCAACCTTGTCAGCTAATTCATTACCAACAAATCCAGCATGTGCTTTGATCAGGCAAAATGTATTATACACTTCTGTTCTGTGAGGCTTCTGAGTTTATTTTGAATTTCTTTTATTAAATTGTTATGTTTTGGATTGCTTCGGATTAGATGTAGGGTGATTTTGCTATCTGAATACACTGCAGTTATCTTTTCTTGTTGTGTCTTCATGTCCTCCAGTGTTGTTAAGGCTCTAAGGACTACCACTTGTTCAGCTTGGTTGTTGGAGCTTCTGTCGTGTAATTTCGCTTTGACTTTTGTAAAATCTCGCCCTGTTTAAATATTTTTACTTCTGCTTCGATCTTGCCTTGGAGTTTTCTACCATATGTAAAGATTTCTATTTAATAATATTTGTTTTAATGACTTCTTCCATTAGTATACTATCTGCCGGATGTGACTAGTTTGCTATTCGCAAAGGTGCAACATAGTCTGGTGTCATTCCGTGTGTTATCTTGTAATTCTTGTCTATTTTTTCTATTGTAATGTAGATAGGTTGCACTCCAGCAACAAAGCATGAAGCAACGATAACAGCATTAAAAACTTTAAAGAACTTTTATTTTAATGTTAAACAGTGTGAAAAATGATTAAAAATTGTAAAAAGTATTATGAAATATGGCCAAGAAAATTGTTCAAATAGAATGTGAGATGGATCAATGTAAATATGTTAAGTTGCCATAGCAACGGCAGCACCAATGATATAGAACTCGTTCTTCAGCCGCCGCAGTGTGCGGACGCAATATATTTTTCTATGAAAAGATTCCGTCAATGGCGGACATTAAATGTTGCATCCGCAACTAGCCACCGTAGAACGCGGACGTGCATGTGATTCAGTCCGTAAGTTTGCATTAAGGACGCGGTGGAGAAAACAGTGTAAATGTAATATAATTGTTTAAAAAAGTAGTATGGATATTTATAAAAGTACGTATTTCAATGTTTGGACGAGCAGTTGTAAATTGTTTAATGAATTAAGATTCAATTTCAGGAAGAAAGTACCTATAATTAAAATTATTTATTTCTTCAGCAAGTCAATCATCGCTTCTTATCCTGAGTTCATCATCCTGAGAGGAGGGCAGCAGTAGAAATTTCCAGAATCCATCGCAACTGGGAACGTCGGGTCCAGAATCCAACAACGTGGTGTAGAAGCAAAATTCGTTTCATGATAATAAGTGCTATGCACATTTAATGCTATTTTCTTCTAAGAATCAGGCAGGGACCTGTTTGAAGGTTGGCATTAATTCTTAATATACTTGAACGTGTTCTACAATTTTATTTGCCAATGAAATGTTCGTTAATATAACTGGAAGACCGTTAACATAAAAGATAAGTACCTTGCAATCATGCAGGCTTATTAGAAACCGCGCCGTTTAGAGTGAATAAAATCGGTACTCAAATAGGAAATTGCCTATGGGATGAAAACCAAAAGTCAGGTTCTCCCGCTAAATTGCAGGTGCCAGGTTTAAGCTGGGTGATTACAGATTCCCTCCCTTCGCAATATGCCCCTTTTCCCCAGCGATTTATCCATGTGGAGGAGGTTTTCTGATTTCCCAAGTGGCTCTTATTTTCGACAGAAAATGTTCTCTCTTAAATTATCTAGTGTCTTACATTTCTTCAGTTTACCTTCCTTTGTTAACAATCCGTTCGCAAGGGCGGTGCACTCTTAATGCCTACTCCCCCCCACAGAATGTGCCTTTTTATGGAGACTTTCATTTACCGGAATCAATTGGTAGAGTCATTGATTTTCATCGTGTTCTCTAAGCTCTTTCTGAACACCGAATGAAACTGTAGTTTGCTCAAATGAGGACATGTAACTAACTTAAGCTTTTCTATTAAGCATATTTATATTTTGTTAGGCAAATGAACTAATTATTGAACGACAAACGAATCTCAAATTTAGCCACCAGGTGCAAGCAATTGTGAAAGAAATTTTATTTGAAAATATTTAGGAATACGCAGTTAAGAGTTCGGTGTCAAATCGTACAAACAGGAGATGGCTTTGTCGTATCTATAATTAATATTATTATACTTATTACAGCGGAAGAATAAAGTAAATGTAAACAAAACCACGTGACAGTTGATCATAGCATGCCTTCTTAACAATTTCCATGATGCTTCCGCCATGTAAATAGTCCCTTGAAAAAGTACTGCTCCTGAGATATGGAGTCTTAAGTTCGTTTTGCTAAAGCGTAAAAGTGCGTACTAAGCATATTTTATCTATAAAGCATATAATAATAATTAGGTTAGGTTGTAATTAAAGTAAATCATGCTGGGAACGCATATTGAAGGAACTCCATAAAACAGGGGAAGTTTGTTATTTAGACGAGACGTGGATTAACGAGGGGTCACGACAAGCAAAGTATGGATTGATACCACAGTGAAATAAAGAAAAACATGCATTTTGACCTGGTTTAAGTGCAGGACTTAGAAATCCTACGGGGAGGGATAAGTGTCTTATAGTTTTGCATATAGGAAGTGATGATGGCTTTTTCGAGGGTGGCGAGCTTGTGTTCGTCTCCAAAACAACGGGAGAATGTCATGAAGATCTAAATGGCGACGTTTTCAAATCCTGGTTTAAAAAGATCCTCCCCAAATTACAACAGAATAGCGTTATTGTGATGGGCGATGTGCCCTACCACATTGTGAGGTTAGAATATATATCAAACAGCAAGTGACATCATAACATAGCTACAAAATAAAAATATAATTTTCCAAGTATATTCTACACGAGGGTCATGTTAAGGCGGAATTGCTGGTAATGGTCAAGTCTCGTGCTAAAGAGTACGAAAATAAGTAAGTAGCAGTTAATTTTCATGGATATTAATAGTGTGCTGCGTGCAACTTAGCTCGAAAAATTTGCCGTTAATGTCGAAAATTTATACTAAGATTATACTTAAAGAAGCGATTAAGTGGTTGGCTTGAATAAATACGTGCATTTTGTGTTGAAAATGCATATTCATATTATTAACACATATTAATATTATACCTAACGAAGCAACAGTACTGTTATTCCAAACGCATGTGGACGCGGCGTGATACGGTACGTAAGTGTAAAAATTATGACAGTAGATGGGTACTGTACCGACTATAGGTCTCTAGCACATATATGGCTCTCAAACAACCGGTCCTCGTAGCCACGGTGTGTCTCTAGCGTTCTGCCGCGTAAAGGTTCGCGGGTTCAAATCCCGCCTTGGGCATGAGTGTTTATGTGTATAGTGTATGTGTGAAACTAAGGAAAACAGACAGTAAAATAAACGGAAACAATAAAAAAGGTGAAATAATGTAAAGAAATATATATACATATACACATATTTTCTATTTATTTAAACAAGCTTGTATCATTTGGAATGCTTGAAAAACTGAACAATCATTAGAAGAACGCATTGCAGCTGCTAATATAAATTTCATTACAGAACCAAATCTTCATGACCAAAATCACCACTGTAAATCTGGCTGACAAACCAGTAACTATTTTGTGATTATTGAAATAATACCTTAATTTGGAAATATTTAAGGGGCTAATGTAAGCCATTGTAGTCGTCTCGCACTTGAACTTGAATGTGCCTTTATTTTCATTTCGGGAACAAATAATAAAAAAATTGACTACCCAGCCATGACCGTAAATCCGGCTGTCAATCACGCCCCAGGTGGAAGTGCTCGTACCGACATTTTTATTAGGAAAGGAAATATAGATCGTGCTAGATGGTCGAGATAATCACTTTACTACCCTTTCCTGTAGTTTACTTCACAGCTGGATGGTTCCCGATAGAGGAAGGACATCTGAGATTTTAATTTGTAAATGTAATTGGTTTTTCTGGGGTTGTGCTACGTCCAGCAGCTCTAATGTCCCGGTGTTGCGTCAGAAGCCCACTAATTAAAACGGGGTGGCATGGGGAGCGAAAACTGGAAAATGAAGAGGGATGTGGTTGTTGTGCAGTGTAGAGAACCAACCCCTCGCGGCGTTTGTCGAGTGGAAGGCACCTGTGTAAATGTTGCTTTCATCATCTCTTCTTATCTCGGGAAAGGGAACTCTGAGGTAGCAGTACTTGTGTTCATTCTACAGTAGCTTTTGAACAATGGTATTGTTTGCAAAGCTACGATCAGCATCCCTCACAAGTGCAGAGAGACTAAAAGGACTTGGATATGCAGCTGTTCACACTATTTATTCTACTTCCTTCTTATTTGCACACCAACTGCATCTGACTCCCTCCAGCTTTCGTGGATTTTTGCACGTTTATACTTTGAGTTGAGCAACTTTCTATTTCAACATGCAGCTCGCCGGAGTTTTCACATAGGTTCTGTATGACACAGTCTCTAATGCTTCTAAAAGACAAAAAAAATCCAAATTTAAGATAGTGTTTTAATCATACCTTAAATGGTTTGGAGCTAGTACTACTAAACAGCTTTTATGTAAATGAACAATTATGACAAACAAATATATTATTGCAATTTTAATTAAAACTGCTAGCAAATTATTAAGTTATATTCGTCTTTACATTGTTATCAACCCTTTAGCACGTATCACCAAAGGATTTTGAATGTCGTCTCTTATCAGGCGCGGAAATTGCAATCTAAGTATTTAAATAAGGATTCTTATTCCTCCAGTGGGATTACTTGGATTACTTCCACTGAGTGTGGAAGTATAGCTTAAATATAGTATAGCTGTATAGCTTAGTATAGCTTAAATATTTTATAATTTTCATGAGTCATTTATAATACACTGCAATCATTCATCATCTTGGATATGAGAAAGTTGCACACTCCCGAAGCGTCATTGACTCTACGTCACTACACCTGGCTTGAAATACGAGAACTTCTAGAATACACACTATTCTTATTCAGTTATTACTTTTAGTAATATGTTTCACACATTGAAACCTTGTCTTTGAACACTGTAAGTGGGTTACCATTCAACATTTGAAACAAAGATACCTTACTTTACACTTTATAAACTACCTTTTTTTAAACAGCTGTATAAAATACTCTCCGAAGAGTCAAATCAGTCCAGGGATAAATCGATATGGCAACTACTGAAAAAATAGCTGAGGTTCTGCTGTGGAACAATTGTCGCATTAACGTTTTCTACTGTACACATCCATATTTCATATAGGTTAATATACAAGGGCTTTTCAATAAATAATGATCATAACTATTTTACGTACATAATTTAGCCCACTAAAATTCAATTTTTTTATATTCTGTTAGCTCAATGTGAAACAAACAGGCTGTAATAGTTTCATTGTTGGTATACCTGGTTCCCGCCTGTGAGAACAAGGCAAATTCAGACATGTTCAGTATCGCCTACCGATGCAATGGTGGTAACATGCAGCTAAAGTTGATGTTAGAGGAAGATCCGGAGCTTCTATCAAACATAGTCACTGCTGATGAAACTTGACTGCATAATTTTGATCCTGAGAGCAAACAGAAAAGCTCAGTGTGGAAATCTCCTTCATCACCAATCCCCAATGAAGCAAAAGTGGTTGCTTCTGCTGGGAAACTTATGGTCATCTCTTTCTTTGATATTCATGTAATGGTTTATCAGCGTATTGTACCTGCAAACACTTCAGTAACTGGACAATACTACAGGGATGTCCTTAAAACATTGGAAGTCCATATCAGGCGCAAAAGACCACATTTTCATGAAGCAGGCTGGATGCTGCACTACGATAATGCTCGGCCGCATATTGCCAATGTTGTTGCTGAATATCTTGCAAACATAAACGTGAAGTGCATCCCTCGCCCTCCCTATATTCCGGATTTAGCCCCATGTGACTTTTTACTATTCCCTAACTTGAAGAAACGCCTTCGTAGGAGGCATCATCCATCATCAGAAGCAGTGGTGAAGGCTGCGGAGGCTATTTTGAACGATCTCTCAAAAATGGTTCCCAGTATGTCTTTGAAGACTGACAGAAACGCTGGGACAAGTGCATCACATTCAGGGGAGACTATTTTGAGTATGAATATCAAAATCATGAGGATGAATAAAGGTACGTTGTCAAAAAAAATTGATCGTTTTTTATTGAACAACCCTCGTAGTTTTCCAGCAACATGCTTCCATTTTGAATATGTTTCATCTGGGATTTCTACAGTAACAGTTTATATAGCTCTTGCCTGAAGTGGATGCACACTTTATTTGAAATTTATATTACATACTAAATCGTCAACTTAGACATCACAAGCAGTAAGTCTTCCAATTGAAATTGTATTAGTTATTCCAGCATTTAATACTAAAATCATTAAATGTCTCATTTTATTCTGAAATTGAATTATATATTGGGCTAAACAGATTATGCTCTTGGTACATATTTGAGATTAATACTTTCGTTTTCAATTCCATATTTGAAGAAACAAAATTAGACAACGAGTTTCAATAAATATAGGACTGGAAACTACTCTTTTCAGTTGACTAAATATTAATGGTAATCATATCAAAAAATAAATTTATATGTACCTATAAATGTTTTACAAAGATTAGACCTACTCTCTCTTTGATATATCTTTGAAATTTTTTGAATCCCAATTATACTAATTTACCTAACATATCCTGTAGTTTTCTCGCATAATGAAATGAACTATTTAAGCTGAAAGCAATATTTTATTACACTATAATATTTCAAATAAAATTGACATTTTAATAAAAAAGTAAAGATATCTCTCTGCACACTTAAGAAAACCGAGGATCTGACAAACCTTGCAAAACTGTAGGGAAGGTTCTAGGATGCATACCATTTCACATTGCTCAATCACACTGTCCTAGAAAATATGTTACAGCCACTGGACTCTTTGGTGGAAATGTATCAATTTTACTTTTAATCCATATGTGACATTTAAAATGTCGATATGTGTATATGTCCATATGTGCTCCTCCTAGAGATTGCTGCCATTCTCTGTAGCCTAAACATCTCTCACATAAACTCGTGTTATGCTTGTGCCTATTACATCATGCACATCGTATTCAATTAAAGCAGTCTCTTCACAACGAAACGGTCTAAACCGCCGTACAACCAATGCATGTCTCATTCGTTATCTTCAATATACAGGCCCAGATTAATTATAAGAAACCAACATAGTAAGGAGGTTGATTTAACCAAAACAATAACGTTAACAATCGTCGATGAACGCCATCACCCACTTTTCTTGAACAACATTGAACGCGATGCAGTAAATATGGAGGAATCAGCTTGCTGGTCGCGCGGATTGACTTATACACCAACAGATACAACGTCAGTCATTCAACCTTTATTTATGACCATGTCGTTCTTTGTTACACATTTGCTGTATTAAATTACTGCAGCATTTGATTAGAAAAAATGTTAAGTAAAAGGTTTAAATACTTTGATATTATCGTAGGAAATAACGATTTATTCCGCCATGAATTATGTTTAAAGCGTAGCCTGAAAACGTGATTTATACTTTGATGAAACAACTGTAAAAGGGTCGGCAGATGGTCATAATGCATGGCTTGCAATTAAAATATACTGAATTGTTGATATACCTACCCTCTTTAATAAAAACTTGGCACTTAAAATTCCACCCAAGGATGTGCAATTCAAGTAGAAACCACTTAAGGATTTCTTGAAAGTATTTGTTCTCTTTTTCTTGACACAAAATACAATAATTTACCCATCACATTTTGTATATAGGTACAGCATATCTCTGTAGTCAACAGTGCAGTCACTTTCCTTCTGGCTCCCCAGTACCTAGAACTGTTCTGTCCATGCTCTTTATCCATTTCTATACTTTGAGAGCACAATGCACAATCTGGATAAGTTAATATGCTAATTCTATGGAGAAGCTTTCCTAGGCCATCATGTCCTGTAGTAAGCCTCATAATGGCAATAGCAGATTTACGTGGCAATTTCGGAATTACAGAGGGATTTTCTATAAGTATTTTTATATTTTGTTTACCAATTTTTTCGGTTAGTCCAGATTTGTAATTATATATGTATACATATTGCAAAACTAATTTCCCGAAGTTTTTAATCTCCGGATCATATTTTATATTTGTAGAATTTTTTACATTTTTGGATAGCAAGTGGATGATAAGCCTGAATTGCTACTTTAGAGTCCCATAAAATAACAATATGCTTGCATTTTTGCAGACAAATAACATTTTCGAGCTTCACTATCAACACCTTTAGTATTTCCTTCATCATTTTTGTAGAAAGAGAAGAATTCACACGTTCCACCAGCTCCAGGTCCATGTTCATCTAAGAGAGCGCTATCTGTATGAATGTGTCCAGTTTACAGAAGGAAATTTGTATGTATAGTTTCTAATGCTAAAGTCTTAGCCATGTCTTCAGAAGTTTTGTTACTGAAATGATGTCAATATAGATTATAATCAATGCTTCAATTGTCAATTGAGGTGATACCATATGTTATAATCTCTTTGTTTCTTGTTATTTCTAATTTTTCTAGTAATTTTGCTGATATTTTTCCCATTTATGTGAATCCTAGGAGAAATTTTAGTTTCTCATAAGTAAGAAATGCTTGATGTTTTAGTTCTCTTATAACTGGTTTCTTATATGTGTCAAAATGTACAGCTGCAAATGGTGTAGTTTTCACTGCTCCGGTTATTAAGTGCAGGGTTGGTTTTATGTTTGTTCAAAGATGTTTTGATGGATTTTGACTCTCCTTTTTGAATTTATCCACAGTATGTTAGGGCCAGTTTTATATATGTGATTTAGGAAGCGTTTTATGTTGTTCTAGAAGTAGCCAACTTTGTGCAAGCTAGTCTTTTCAATAATTTAAGTCCTTTAGTAAGTTTATCAAATGTATATTTCGTATGGTTCCACCAAGTTAATTCTTCATCAAAGTGTACTCCAAAATATCTTGCATTATCAGTTTTCTTCAGTTTGAGATCTCCATACATTAAGTTAATTTCTGTTTCTTTCTTTTTTTTCTTTTTTTCTGATACACTGTTTTTATAGTATTCACTGTCATCATGTTATTCTTAAACCATATTTGAAGTTCATTTAATTCTGATTGGATAGTTTCTATTGTATCATGTACCTTGTAAGATTTTTGTGAATCCCTGATGGCCAAGTTATCAGCAAAAAGAGCACATTTGACACAACATTTCTGTAGTTGTATATTAAAAATCATTAATGAGTTGAATAAGTTGTGCTTAAAATAGCACTTTGCGGAACACCTATTTTGTTTTGTTTATATCTGGATAAATATACTGAACAATTTACTGATGAGTAGTTAGGTTTAAAAATCTTTGAAAACTAATTAGTACATATTTCCAACTTGAAATCAACTCAGGATTAAAGAATTCTATTTTACTGGTATTTAGCTTCGTGAATACCTACGTTAAAGCAGAATACTATATAAGGAATGCTAAGAAAAGGATTTTAATGAAAGGTCCACTTCTTTCGATGTCATTGTACTTTTTTGACAATCTACAAAATACGTAGGTAAATGAGGTTAGAGATTCAAACTACTCCAGCTATCCGACATTCCTCCCAAACTAAGCGAAAAATTAAATGAAAATCTGCGAGAGATTCAAACTCGGGTCCAATATGAAGTATGAGAATGCTACACCAATAAGACTGCAGTGAATATACTTGTGCTTTGCATTTAATGTTGTGTATAAAATTAGTGAAACAGTGCAGTACATGGAAAGCATTTCTGGATGTAAGAACCGTCACAAAACGGCCGCCTTTCCGTTGTTTAAGAACTTGATAAACATGACACTGGGGACGTGCACAAAATTTCCAAGCAAGCGTTTACATCAAGAAGGCTTTGCCTGCCTGGCCTTTAGAAGGATTTCACGTCATGGCGAACTCGTGCGCGGAAATATGGCACGTCAGGCCTGCGCACGCTTTTCTTGCTTTATTTTCTTTTATGTCAGTTTCCTCTCGTTGCTGTGGGAAAACTTTTTGGAAATTATTATAATGTGCCCCGAAAAAATGGTCCAGCGTTAAATTAATGCATATGATTTCAAAGCTAATGCGTAGTGCTTCCCTTTTTCTTTTCAAAATGCGTTGTCTGCTTTCTCCTCTAAGAGCATTTTTGACAGCAAAAAATTTCCCCTCATTTACATGACTAAGTAGGAATCTAGGGAGTATTTAAGCAAAAAAGCACATTATTTTTTTACAAGTGTGTGACAATATGTACGTGTTATTAAACAACAGCTACACAAAAACTAACTAGCTTGCACAAAAATTGTAGCCAAGTTTAAAGATTTATTGGACAGCGAATAATACCTTTGAGGGTCTCTTGCAGCACCTGTATCACCTGTATCACGGAGGAAATGTTTAGTAACTATAATTTAGTTACTAAAATATCTATAGGAATTTCTATCAACTAGAATTACAGGACATCAAAGCACCCACTTTACGTCGAGAAATGATTGTAAAATGTCCCTTACTGTCCTCAGTCCTGTAAATATATAATTTTAAAGGTTTCATAAAGACTTAATGTATTCACATATGATAATCAGAACCTAATTTAGTGACACAAAATCATTTTGCCATTAAGTATTCTAAAAGTGTTTGCTTTGTTTACATTTTAATTTTAAGGTGCACACTTTAAAATATTTACTAGAGGATTCTGACGGCATCCCTAGATATCCAGTTCTTTTTTTGTGGATTCAGTATCTGACCAATACGTAAATATCTTACACATAACTTTGTTTCAGTTACCCTATTTACGTTAAAATTAACTATGGTTAGCACGTAACACTGTTGTATTGGGTATTTGTATTTTGGGTAATTGGCTTCAACAGACTGCGTCGAAGGGCTCAGTATATATCAGAAGTCTATATCATTTAAAATTTAAAAATACATGGTCAACAATTTTGAGAACTCTAAAAGTATTGAGGTAATGCATGGTCATCAAAAGCTTCACCGGCATAATCTTTCTTAAACAATGATGAGCAGGAAATGTAAGTTCAATATAAAGATTATAGGGAGGAAAATAAACCGACGTATATGTTACGTCCTTTATATCTATTCTTAACTTCTGAATTTTTCTGTCACAACCTTATATTTGCTTAAAAGCACAAGTAAATGTTTATTTTACTGGTTTAATGAGCAATGTTAGCTATTGATACATGCAGTATAAGCCACTTGGTTTTCAGTGCACAGAGGTCCGTGAATTATAAGTGAAGAATATGGTATCTGGAAATTAATTGTTCTTCCACACTGGCCGTGAGTAGGTTAAATTGTGGAAGCGTAGAGTGAGACTGAAAAATTAAATGCCATAGCCGGGATTTGAACCACGGACCTTCTGGTCTCTGTCCAGCCGCCCTAACCATTGAGCTACTATGCCCAACGTGCCGATATGACATTAAGTGTTTTTTATTTGACCTAATAGTGGTTAACTATAAAGCTCGGGCCTTAAAGTACTTGCACGTTGTAAGTCGCCATTAAGGTATTTGTCTCATGTGTTTAAGAGAACTCCTAAGTGGTTTACCGGGAAAAATACAAGTCAGTTGGAGAATTTAATGTCATATGGGCACGTTGGCCATATTAGCTCAATGCTTAGAACGGCTGGACGGAGACCAGAAGATCCGTGGTTCAAATCCCGGCTATGGCATAGAATTTTTCAGTCTGACTACGTTTCCACAATATGGTATCTGTTTAAGCGGATTTGATGGGGACTAAAAATATCTAGATCAAAGGAAAAATTATTCAGTGTTGAAAAAATGTATAAAGTTAGGATTCTTCTGCGATGTGACATCCGGAATATTTATATGCATTAAACACAACAGTTAGCAGTTAAGGAGAGTAGGTGAAATATTTCATGTTACATGGATGATCTGATCTAGAAGATGTGCTTCATACAGCCCCTCGGCTATTTGGCAGAAACATAGGTTTACTGAAAGAAGTGTTCAATGCCGTCATTGTAGATATGGAGATGACTATCAGAATAGTCATTTAGGAAAATAAATAATAAGGGAACCCATTTGTAAATCACATATTATGGGAGTTTGTATGTTCAAACTAACTTTGGGAACACTCAAAGAATTACTTTTACGGTAGCTCTTATAAGTTCATCTACGACCAGGGATTATGCAAGTGTTTTAATTTTACCCACAGGTGTTCTTTTAGTGGTGCTGTTGCTTTTAAAGAGTACCAAAAACAGTCGAATTAGGCTGAGTTTGGGCCCTCAACTTAAGAATTTGTAGGCCGTGCCCTACACACTGAATCACCAGATGTGTTACGGTGACACAAACACAGTCATAGGGTCGTTGAAGGAAGCTGCTCCTCCTCAATGAGGAGTCCTTCGACTACTGCCATACCGGGATTAGATCCCTTACTGCCATTGAGAGGGTATGCTTTTTATTGTGATGGTAGGTTAGTGGTGGTAATTAATTTACGGATTTACAGAAGTTGATTAAGGTAAAAATTTAAATGTCATATATGGGAATATGATAAAGATTCATGATTATTAAGAAGGTTCTAGCACAAATCTGGGTTTCTTAGATGTCTCTCCAGGGTCGAGATCATATTCTCCAGGTCCACGGATGAGATTTTTGAAACTGTTTGGGAGCTTTGAATAAGAATTATGCAATAGGTGTAGGATGTAGTCCGAAGGTAACGATTTAGTAGGACTTGGAGTTTGGAGAGGTGGGTGTTGGCTGCTGCTTCCCAGACTTGGCAGCCATAAGTAAATATCGGCCTTAGTATTTGCACAGGAACAGTTTATTACGAAGAGCCATTGGTGATTTACGTTGTATAAAGGATACAAAATAACCGTCTTTCTGCTGACTTTATATGCCACAGCTGTTATATGCTCCATCCAGTTATGGCGCATGTCCAGAAGAACACCTAGGTAGGTTGTCTGTGTTGACCAGGGTATATCTGCAGCTCTTAGATGTAGGTTGGGTACGTCCTGTAGATTTGGCCGCGACGGCTTGGGACTTAGTGACATTTAGTTTTAACCGTCAGGTCGCGAACCAGGCATACAGTAAATTTGCAAATATCTGAGCCCGTTGCACTGTGATAACATGTCATTTTGACGCAGTTGCTATACCGGTGTCATCGACAAATAGGTAAAGGTTGCAGTCTCTTAGATTTGGAAGAGTGTTAATATAAGCGAAGAAAAGCAGGGGCCCAAGGACACTGTCTTGAGGTACTCCTGCGCTTATGGCGTAGGGCTGGGACAGAATATCGTCCTTCACCTCTACAAAGGATCGCTTTTGGAGGTACTGAAGTATTAAGTGTATGAGGAAGGATGGGATGTTGTTAATGAATGAGGGAGGAGGCCTTCGTGCCAGACAGAATCGAAGGCTCAGGAAATGTCAAGGAAGAGAGCTGCAACGTAATGCCGGTTGTTAGAACCCTTAACCACTTCTTCCACAAGGCGAAGGAGGTGGTGTATAGTGGAATGCTGCCTCCGGAATCCAAATTTCTCTGGACGCAACACCTGATGTTGGTCCAGTATGCCTTGGAGACGCTGCTGAAAAACTTTCTCAAACAGCTGGCTGATGGACGAAAGGACGCTGATGGAGCTATGACTATTCAGTTGTATAAGGTCTTTTCCGGGCTTTGGGAGTGTCATTCTTGCATGTTTCCATACCGTCGGAAAGTAGGAAAGAAGCAGCAAGCTGTTAAAGAAATGTACCAATAGATGGATCAAGGATGGAGGTAGTGCTTTGAGAGCAGCATATGACAATTTATCTACTCCTGCCGCTTTACAAGGCCGAACACAACTGATGATGCTTCTAACCTCTTCTCTGGATGTTAAGATGACTTCCTGCACGTGGTAAATGTGTATGCGTATCAACTCAGAGACAAGTTGAATTGTGTGATACGGTGCGGGGTGTTAGCGAGAAAGATCCATGCTAATTATATGAAAACAAACTTCCTTGCCTAAGTCGTGACGACGGTGTTTACTCCAGGATGTGTTCTTAAACAGATTTAGCCCATATAACCTATGTAATGTCTGTTACAGCACTTCCGTGGTAACATAGTAGCAAAGCTAGTAAAGACAGTAAAGAAAAAGAGAATACAAATATAACAACAAAACTATTTTCTTAAAAAGACACACTCACTTCGTTCCTCCTCTCTCACCTAATCCGATATTGTTAAAGAAAGATACAAGAAGATACGTTCTTCTTCTTCCTCTATTCATGGTCTCACTTCCACCTTAAAATTGGTCTTCCTATCGATCTTCTAACTTAAGGTTTGTATTCTATCGACCTTTATAGTACCCTGCTTGAGTCCATTCCATTTGTGTTTATTATTATCTATATCACCTATAGCACTAATCTTTGAACATTTTCTCACTTGTCCATTAATTAATCTACTGCACTATTTTATTGCCTGAACTGCTCCCAAAATATCATCTCAGTTGCTTGAGTATGATTTTTTCGTTCTGTCTTAAAACCCAAATTTCACTCTCATATAAAACTACTGGGATGACCAAAAGTTAATAAAATTGTAGTTGTATTTGACTCCCTGTATCGTTCAAAGTCCTTCTAATAGTTGCAAATATATGTTGGTACCTCATTGTGTAAATCATTACAACATATATAACTTATATCGCATTCAAGATAATTATAGCTTTGCACCTCTCAAAACCATTTTTCTTTGGGATGAACAGGCAAACTGAAAAATTAAATGCCATAGCAGGGATTTGAACCACGAATCTGCCGGTCTCTATCCGGTTGCTCTTAACCATTGATCTACCATGGCCAACGTGTAGACATGAAATTCACTTCTCCACCTGATTCGTGTATTTCCCGATATACCACTAGGGGCTCTCATTTACAATAAGGTACACAGCTTTCTGTGGCGTTACTATATTGTAAGTACTTAAGTCCAAGGCTTCATTGTTAAACCACCATTTTCTATTTATAATATTTCTTGTATTTTATAATTAAATCAGTGGTTTAACTATGACGCATGGGAATTAAGTACTTAAAGTATAGTAAGTCGCCACAAAATGGGGCTTATCTCATTGTATATGAGAATCCCCAGTGATTTACCGAAAAACATACGAGTCCAGTTGCAAAATTTAATGTCATGTGTACATTTTGGCCATAGTAGCTCAATGGTTAAGGGCAACCAAACGCAGACCGAGAGATCCGTGGTTCGAATCCTGGCTATGGCATTGAACTTTTCAGTCTGACTCTTTTCCTACAAAGCTTAGCCCTCACACGGTTAATGTGGAAGAAATGATTAATTTCCACTTTTCGTCTCTGTGCATAGATTCAAATAATATAAACATACTCTCTACTTTGCACACTTCAAGTAGGATCTCGAATTAGAAAAGAATATTTCAGCACATAAGTAATGCTAAAGCACTTTATTTTTCTGAGCGATGCCTTCAAATGCTCATTTTATCATTCTTCTCGTTCCCCATTCTCAGGAAATAGCTTTACATTTGATGTGCTTTCCATTATTACTCCTGCTCTTTGCGGAAGCTGGGCTAGGGGAGGAATGCTTTGTATAAAACTCTCTCTGGTTTTATTTTGTTCTCGTTTATGTCTTGAATACTCTTAAATAGGTGTTACTACAAAACATTCAGTATAATATAATAAGAGGAGGATCTGTTACGTTTAATTACCCCTACCAGGAACCTCCAGAGTCATATTATTATGATAATTATTAATATAGTATTATGCATTGTGTGTTATTACTATTATTAGTAGTCTATTGTTACGATTCAGAAACCTTATAAAATGCTGAACATATTATAGCTTGCACTATCACAGGTGTTATCTTTATACTAAAGCCTTGTAACCTCCATAATTCGAAAAGGCCTGTAAAATTAGCCAGGGAAAACCTCGAAATTCTACCCTGTCTATTATGTGTTTCAAGTAAAGGAAATGCTGCATTCCACCTGAGACCTCAACACCGAGAATTCATTGGAAATGCATGTTTTGGGAATCAGTGAATTAAAAGAATGATAGAAAACGGCCCGCGTGCACCTATGTTTGTGCAATTTACATGTGTGTCCGTTTGTCTGCCTTGTATGCATTATATCTCATAAAGAATGTAAGTTAAACATCAAACTTGCAATACAACAATGTGATGAAAAGGTTTCCAAAGACATTCCCTCCACCTCAAACTACCCTTGAGATGGAAACTTTTTTTTTTTACGAAATTTAGGTTTTCTCAAATATAGTTATAAATACTTTCCTAAAATACTGCATGTTTTATATATGTTCATGACCAATGAAATGTATAACACGAGTACTCTGAGAATCTCCTCAGAAGTATTCTTATAATATATGGATTTATCATTTACATAGCTGGTAAATTATAACAGATAAAATTGGACAACACAAAACATGTAGAACCCTTAGACGACGCTATTTAAATTGATACCAATAATTTAATTAACCATTTCGGCAATTTAATATTTACCCTTAATGCTTCTAATAGAAAGTCGTTATTCATCTTTTTATTTATTTCCCAAGCAAAGAACAGGCATGTTCAAAGCCATCATGCAGCGACCAGTTTGAAAAATTTGACTAGCGCTTTTAAGCCTACTGTATTCTCATTGTATTCTTTTTCTAAGAAAATTAAGAGTAACATAGCAAGTGCAAATTTACGAGTAGATATTGTCACCCAATTAGGGAAAGGGATGACCGGCGACCGCTGGAAGGAACCGGAGGCAGCTGGGCCACACCCCCTCATCAGTCTCTGTCACTAACTGAGGGGGAAGATTAGAGGAAATGTCACTTGCGCTGGCGGCCCCTTCCCTCTCTTCCACGGCCATCTGGAACCTTCCTGTGGAAACTAGAGAAGTCGAGAAGGCGGCGATATTCCTATAAAAAGGGGCTGCAGTGAGCGAAGTTAGTTAGTTAGTGCTTGACGTGCTAGTGAAGTAGCGCCGTGCAACGGAAGAATTTACGTAAATGTGTACGTGCATCGGAACGATAACGGACGAACTGGTGAATCGTAATTTTGTGCATTACCTAATTTTGTGTAATTGGCAAGTGTTTAACTGTAAGTCGGTGGAAATAAAGAACATTTTTGAGTGGTGAAATTGGACTTTTCATTTCACGAACCCACAAAGTCACAATATGAGAATAAGCGTCTTTAATAATCCTCGTATTAGAACAGAAAGTCACGTAAAGGCAACACATAAGACTTTTAAGGAGGTTCCGAACGGCCAAAAAATCATAAAGTTGTCATACTTTATACTTTTTTCTCACATGAATCTGCATTTTTCTAAGATTAAAATGATATATGATACGTATACTATAATGATTTAGAAACCGCTTCAATTCCACCTGCCCTATTGTGCTGCTTCTATGAAAAGTCGATAAAAATGTGTAACTTTTGACAGCTGGGATTTTTTGGGATGGGTGCGACAATTTTGATGCTAAATCTGTGCTGCTGACTTAACCTGTTTTCATGTCTCTTTGATGCTTATTGTTTATATGCTTCTTCTATGGTTTAGTAAATTATACCTTTTGAATACTGTTTTTTTAGGATATATATATATATATATATATATATATATATATATATATATATATATATATATATATATATTCCTGTTAGTGTTCCATTTTTGGTAAATTCAGCCACTATGACAAGACCAAATGCTGGGTTTAAGAAACGGAAGTTGGCAAGTCTAGAAAGTAATTATAAACAATATATGTCAATCACCGAAAAGTTACGTCCTGCAGCATACCGGACGATGAATGAATTAGGTGAAATTATGCTCAAATGAGTCCTGGGTCCATGGAACTTAGAGTAGCCCGATATTTATCCTTCAGGATCAGGGAAAACCCCGGCGAAACCTTATCCAGATTAGTCACCCTTACCAAGATTCGAACTCGGGAACTTTAGAATGCGAGGAAGACATGCTGCCATCTACGCTACCGAGGCGAGCACCGGCAGGTACTAACCTAAAATATGATGTTCCAATTAATTCTTCGAAAAAGAAAATACAGTCATTATTTGAACTTAATAAAAAATGCATGATTTTCTAAACATAATAGTGGGTGTTTCTCAGTTGAAACGATTTATCAGTGAATCTGTGGTATGCATAAAATGCTATGGCCAAGTTTAAAGAGGAAAAAGATCCAGATAACCTATCGTATGGCCCAGGGATGCACAAAGGCTTGATCAAATATACTACCAACTTTAAACGCAAGTTCTGGAAAATCACATTTCTTCAGATCTCTGATCCATTATCTCAGCTTAAGTATCAGATACTAAGCTAAACGTTTTACCACATGTTCTGTATATGTATACCCGACTTTATACGAAGCAAAATTTATTCGCAACAATTATTTTCTTAAAAATGTGAACTAAATTATTTTAATTTCAATATTTTGAGTCACATTAAAAATTATAATATATACATTTTTCAGGTTAGTCCAAATTCATGCTCTCTAAATTACAAAGAAGCAATATAAAATTTGTGGTAGAAGTTTCATCCCTATAGGTGGATTGGGTGCTGAGATAACGGGTCTTAATTATAACCGAATTTAACATTGCCGAGATAGGGGATTCCGAACCCCCTTAATATTTTACTTTCATTCACCGATACGTATGTACCCTCATGCAAACCCCTACGGCTAACACTTTCTTAGCTGCGAACATCTCTGCAATAAAAAGAGCCGAATACCGCACCAATATAATAAGAGCGCAGCAACTGAATAATATTCAACGCTTGTTAAAACTTAGAGAAAGTAGAGCTCCGGTGTAGTTTATTACTCAGAGTGCGCTATAGCAGCATTTTCCTTTTCCGGAACTGTCTGTACGCAGATAAACGAGTTCTAACATTCGGTAGAGCAATATGTTACCACTTATAGGAGGCCAAAACGGGGAGTACAAACAGCTTGTGAGATGAAGGTAATATCACAAAATAAAAGAAGATCGATTTCACGCATTCTGGACTCTAGGCAGTAGCAAAAGTGTGGAAAATGGTTTGGTAATATCTGGAAGTTAATATTTTATGTAGTAGATGTATACTACAAGTTATGAGATGTATTGTTTTGCAAAAATAAAGTATTTTGTTTTCACTTACAATTGTATTAAATGTTTCAGAAGTAATCCAACATATTTAAGTAAGACAAGACTTCAAATACATTCTGGTGGACTTGACATAGTATTATCAGTACGTGTTATATAATAAAAATAACTAACATAAGCATATAATGGGAGTTGTCTAATATATAGAGCAGAGTACTACAGAATAATAGGATTACTGATGGGACAGGTAACTTATGAGGCTCCAAAGGGGAGATCCCGGTTTTGATCATGGCAGTCTGTTTACTCTTTTTTGTCATCTAAACGCTTTAACTTACATCATCTCTGCTTCAGGTATGGAAGTGGTAAGGCGATAGCATGGATGCTGACTTAAATGAAACAGCATATACTATGGACATTAGAGCGTTCTCTCTATACAACTCCCGAGAGTTCTTCGGGCGTAACTGTTAGAATTGACTCTGCAAGGTTCCTGGAACCTGTAACTCCTGGTGGCTCTTACCTTTCATTCCCTTTTCCCTTACAACATCAAATAGGTCTCCATTGTATAAATCACTCTATTTATGCAAATAAACGCTGTTGAACTATTAATTGGAGTGCTTGGTCCATATGATTTGTAATTGCTTTTAGGTTTCTAATATTATCTCCTAATAGTGAGGACATTCGTTTTCTTCTCGTCGAATACAAGAGACATAAAATTCTAATTGCATCAAAGTGCAACTTTTCTTTAGAGACCCAACAATCTCTCCAGGCTTTAGATTCCCTCTTTATTTACAGCTGCACTGTTTCTGTACGTAATTTAATCAATGATTAAATGTCCACCTGTGTTTTCTGTGTTTCTATCTGCCTACCTATGTACACTAATATAGGGAAAATAATCCATAGAACATTAAATTCAATACCAAGTTATCAATGGTCAGATGGAGGCCTATGAATTATAAAAGTATTTTATAAACAATGTGTTATTGTATCCATTGGTGTGTACATGTATTACTAAACAATTGTTCAAAAACAAAAAGTCAGTTAAATTCCGAATTTGGTGTTTCAGTTAAGCAAGGATGAAAACAGTTTTCAGGAAAACTTTCAAACTCCAGTACTCGTATTATTCCTTGTTCCCATCCTCCCTTCTTTCTTTATTCCCTTCTTTCCTTTCTTTTTCCTGTTTTCTGTTTTTCCCATTTTTTCGCAAATTTGGAGTTTGAAATGGCTAAATTTCCATTAAAATAATGCTGTTTAAGGTATCTTTATAATGAAATAGAAATATTTCTTAAATTTTCCGGGAATATCCTCAGAAGTTCGGAAACCTTTTGAGGGAGGCACAAATATTACCACAAAAATTTACCTCCGTAAAATAGACGGCTTATGACAAATATATTTTTGTGTAGTTGATGTTTTTGGACATACTATTATTTGTCCGAATTCTCAAATACTTGTTCTTTGGGAAGCGCTGTTCACTTTTTGTTTTAATCTTGCTCGTCTTGACAATGCAAAGGAAATTGAATATCGAAAATATCATAGTGGTTAGCTCTTTAAAAGAGCTGAATATCGCATAAAACCCACTGCATTATCATATTATGCATATACCTATAGTAAAACTAGCAGTGAGTTAACGTTTGTCTCGATTAACATGAAAGAAGAATAAACATTTCTTCAAATATTTATTGAAAAAGTATGGGTAAATCAGAAAAGTGATATAGAGCAGTACTTTAGTTTTAGAACTTAGGCATCAACAACATATAATATTAACTGCTGTTTAATTTAATCTCTTTATTAAAAAGTCTTCCAATGTTGTTTTTCAGTTTAAAACAGTTATTTACATAGTACATCACTCAATTATGCCTTTCTTTAACGTGCCTTCCTGAGTTTATTACAATTTTAATGTTATAAATAGAGTCTGTAATATTTTATTAAACGCTGTGGATAACCTAGAAAAATGAGAAAACTCCAGGAGTAGAAAACATTAATAATGAATTAATTAAATACGCCTCCACTCCATTATACCAATTATTATACTTAATAAATATATGTTGGAATTTCGAACATATTCCAGAAGAATGTAGAGTAGGAAACATACACCCAATTTATAAGAAAGGCGATCGTAATTAACGTAAAACATATAGAGGCATAAGAATTTTAAATACATGTTATAAATTCAATGCACCTTTTTCCTGAGATGTCGTTTAAATGTAATAATGGACATGCAAGATGGATTCAGAAAAGGAAGGTCCTGCTCTGACTGTATTTTTACTGTTAATCAAGTAATTGTAAAACAAAGGGATTTCAATATACCGACATATATGGCCTTTATAGATTTCGAGAAGGCCTTTGAAAAGGTAGATAGAAATAAATTATAGAGTATTGTGAAACAGAAAGGTGTACTTCAACATTTGATAACAGCAATAAGAAGTTTATGTGTAGAAAATAAGATCATGATGGAATCTGGAATGAAGACAGATCCAATGGCAACAATAGATAAAGGAGTAAGACAGGGGTGTGCACTTTCGCTGTCACTTTTTAATATTTATAATAACGATTCAATATCTGATTAGCAGACAAAATTAGATTCTCATTTTATAATTAGAAATAGATATTTAGATACTTTACTATTTGCAAACCATCAAGTTCTCTATCTAGCTGAGGAAATGGTCTTCAAAAAGCGTTACATATTGTCACCCAATTATCGGGAAGCACCACAAACAACAGCTGAGAAGGGACCGGAGGACACGCCACGCCCACTCATTTGTCTCCTGTCACTAACTGAAGGGATGGTTAGGGGAGGGATGTCGGGCCCCTGAGCCATCTCTTTACCCTTCTACTAGGGTCTGGAAATTACGGGACATTCAATTTAATCGAGAACCTTCTAGATGGGCAAGCGGACCCTATATAAGCGACACGTCGTGCAAGGGGGCAGTCAGTCAGTGCTTGAGGAGCTAGCAAACGGACGAGAAGACTGTGTACGTGCATCGGAACGTTAACTTACGAACTGGTGAATTGTAATTGTGTGCATTACGCATTTCTGTGTAATCGGCAAGTGCTTAACTGTAAGTCGGTGGAAATAAAGAACATTTTTGAGTGGTGCAATTGGACTTTTCATTTCACGAACCCACAAGTCACAATTGGTGTCAGAAGTGCGACATAACACAATGGAGGCAGCATTAGAAAAGATTTTAGCGGAACTGAAACAAATGAAGTCGGCCAACGACAACATCACCGAGAAGATGGAAGAAATGAAGGCCGAGTTAACCACAGAAATGAGAGCAGCGAACGGCAGTCTGGCCACGGAAATGAAGGCGCCGAACGAGGCTCTCGCCGCAAAGTTTGAAGAACAGTTGGCCGGCGTAAAAGAGAACGTCACAGAGTTAGGCGAGCGCGTCGAAGACCTGGCGAGCCGCCTTAATGAGCTGGAAGGAAAAGCCGACAGCAGCGTGAAGTCCCTGAACGCCATGGTGGAGGACGTCGTCGGCAGGAAGCTGAAGGATTTAAAGGCCGACGCGCCGGGACGCGACACATCTGCGCGCGTCAAACCTCCCAAGTATGACGGCGCGTCAACGTTTGAGGTCTTCCGCCGCCAGTTCGACACAGTGGCCAGGCACAACGGATGGTCACTGGAGGAGGAGGCCACACACTTAATAGCCAGCCTCCAGGGAAGAGCCGCGGAAGTCCTAAACGCGGTGCAGACGACGGCGGCGCCCAAGGACATCTGGGAGGCCCTGGAGAATCGCTTCGGGAACCACCGCTAAGCCGCAGCATACCGAAGCCAGCTAAAGGCAAGGTTGCAGCAGCCAGGGGAGACGCTGCAGGAGTTCGCCATAGCCATCGAGCAGCTGGCTAGCAAGGCCTTGGTTGACCTGCCACTGGAGTTCGTATCCCGGGAAGCCGCCTACAATTTTGTCGACGGGGTACGGGACACGGAGATTCGTCAGCGCCTAATGCTCGGGGAATATAAAACCATCCACGAGGCGCTGACAGCGGCATTAAGGATGGAGGCGGCCAAAATAACATCCATCCCGACGTCGAGAACGAGGAGTGTCCGCTACGCCGGAGACAGAAGACCAGCTGAGGGACGCCGGCGAACACCTAGTGGCTTGTGTTGGGGGTGTGGACAGCCCGGACACCTGCAGAGAGACTGCCCACACCAGGAAGAGCAGCCGGAAAACGAGTAAGGGCCGTCGTGGAGAGGGGCACGTCGGCGCCATCACCACCATCCCCTCGAGTGACACTGCGCGCCGTCAGCCGGCGTATGGATGACAGCCTCATCGCGGACGGTTGGGTAAGAGGGAAGCCGTGCCACGTGCTGGTGGACACCGGGGCGGCCGTGACCATCATCAGACCTGACGTGGCGAAGGGTTTGCCGACAAGGAAGCCAAGCCGGCCATACCAGCTTGTCACGGCATCGGGCGACACCTTGCCTGTGGAGAAGGAGGCCCTGCTGGAGCTGAACTTGGGACGCAGTGCCGTGCGTCTGTGGGTGTTCGTCGCGAAGGTGGCTGAGGAGGTGATTCTGGGACTGGATGCCCTCAGGAGCCATGAGGCGACGGTCGACGTCGGCAAGAAGGTTCTGCGGCTTATCGGAGAAGAGGTTATACTCCGTCAACCCGAAGAGCGCCTTGGAATTTGCAGGGTCGTCTTGGACGAAGACGTGGTTGTCCCCGCGAGGAGCGAGGTGGTGGTGACGGCGCGACTGGAGGGTCAGAGAACCAGGAACATGATGCTGGACCAGAAGACGCCTGTAAACGGATTGTGTGTAGCCAGGGCATTGCTGCCGTGCCGAGAGGAGGTGCCCGTGAGACTGCTAAATCCTACGGACGCCGATCGCGACGTCCAGGCCGGGACGGAGTTGGGAATGTGCGAGCCCGTGGTGAGCGTAACAGCTATCGACGAGACCCAGGTGCCGGCGCTGAAGCAACACCTGGGGCCCCGGCTAGAAGGCTTGGTGGAGAGGGCGGCCGACCACCTGACCACAGAACAGCTGGAGAAGGTTCGACAACTGCTAAGACGGTATCAGCGCGTCTTCAGCCAAGGTGATAGTGACTACGGCCGCACGGACAAAGTGCCTCACCGCATCGACACCGGAGACGCCCGGCCTATTCGGCAACCACATAGACGCGTTCCGCTGGCGAAGCAAGGGGCGGTACGAGACATGCTGGAGGACATGAGATCCAGGGGAGTGATTGAAGAGTCTGACAGCCCTTGGTGTTCCCCTGTAGTCTTGGTGACAAAGAAGAACGGCGAGCTGCGCTTCTGCGTAGACTACAGAAAGTTGAACGCCGTCACCCGGAAGGACTGTTTTCCCTTACCCCGGATTGACGACACCCTGGACACGCTAGCTGGTGCACAGTGGTTCTCGACCCTGGACCTGAAGTCGGGCTACTGGCAGGTAGCTCTAGACCCGAGAGACAAGGAGAAGACCGCATTCTCGACGGGCCAAGGGCTCTGGCAGTTCACGGTTATGCCCTTTGGCCTCTGCAACGCACCAGCTACCTTCCAGCGCCTTATGGAGTCAGTGATGAGAGGGCTGACCTACGATGCCTGCCTGCTATACCTCGACGACATCATCATAGTCGGGAAGACTTTTGAAGATCACCTCGAGAATCTGAGTAAGGTGCTACAGAGACTGCGGGCGACCAACTTGAAGCTGAACGCGAAGAAGTGCCAGCTCTTCCGCAAGGAAGTTAACTACTTGGGCCACATAGTCTCAGCAACCGGAGTGGCCACAGACCCGGAGAAGACAAAGGCTGTGAGAGATTGGCCTCGCCCAAAGGATACGAAAGAATTGCGCAGTTTCCTGGGGCTGTGCAGTTATTACAGGCGCTTCATAAAGGGGTTCTCCAACATCGCAAAACCCCTCACCCGCCTGACAGAGGAACACCGGCCTTATGTGTGGACGGAGGACGCAGAAAACGCTTTCCAGCACCTAAAGGAGACCCTGTGCAGTGCTCCAATTTTGGGTTTCCCACAACCGGGTGGCGCCTTCATTGTGGACACCGACGCCAGCGACCATTGCATTGGAGGTGTCCTATCGCAGATCCAGGATGGCCATGAGCGGGTGATAGCCTATTACAGCAAGACGCTATCCAAGGCAGAGAAGAACTACTGCGTCACCAGACGGGAGTTACTGGCGGTAGTAAAGACATTGGAGCACTTCCACAAGTACCTGTACGGTCAGCCATTCCACCTGAGGACTGGCCATTCCGCCCTAACCTGGCTATTGAGCTTTAAGAACCTGGAAGGCCAGACAGCACGTTGGGTCCAGAGGCTGCAGGAGTACGACTTCACCTCGGAACATCGTAGAGGGAAGAGCCACGGTAACGCAGACGCCATGTCCCGAAGACCCTGTCCAGAAGAGTGCGGCCAGTGCACAAGAGTGGAAGAGAAGGAGCGTGCCGCAGCAGTCCGAGTAGTTGTGGCAGTGCCTGCTGAAGGCTGGGATAGCGCAGGCCTGAGGAGGGAGCAGCTGGCTGACGCAGACTTGGGGCCACTCTTGAGGGAAGTGGAGGCAGGGATGAGACCAACCTGGGAGGACATTGCACCGAGGAGCGCCACCTACAAGTCGTACTGGGCCCAATGGGACTCGTTGAAGACGAGAGAGGGCGTGCTGTTCCGGGTATGGGAATCACCCGATGGGAAGACGCAGAGAGAGCGGTTGGTACTTCCCCGGAGTAAGGTCCCGGAAGTCCTGGAGGAAGTGCACGCCGGTACTTCGGGAGGACACCTGGGAGCGAACCGAACGATTGACAAACTACGGCAGCGCTACTACTGGCTGAGACTCCGAGCAGATGCTGAGAGATGGTGCCGTCAGTGTCACATGTGCGCGGCGAGTCGTGGCCCTCAGACTAGGAGCCGGGGTCGCATGCAGCAGTACAACGTCGGAGCGCCATTCGAACGGATCGCCGTTGACATTGCTGGACCGTTCCCAGTTTCCGACCGAGGCAACAAGTACCTAATGGTGGTCGTGGACTACTTCACCAAGTGGCCGGAGGTGTATGCCATCCCAAACCAAGAGGCAAAGACAATCACAGACTGCCTCGTGGAGCAAGTGTTCTGCCGATTTCGGGTGCCGTTAGAGCTACACAGTGACCAGGGTACCAACTTTGAGTCCAACCTAATGAAGGAGGCACTACAAAGGCTTGGGGTGAACCAGACTCGCACTACGCCTCTACATCCCCAATCGGATGGCATGGTCGAAAGGTACATCAAGACCTTAGAGGAACACCTGAGGAAGGTCGTGGCCAGCCATCAGCGAGACTGGGACGTCAAGGTGCCACTGTTCTTGCTGGCCTATCGCTCCTCTACACACGACACAACTGGGATGACGCCAGCCAGCTTAATGTTCGGCCGAGAGTTACGCCTCCCTTGTGACCTGGCTTTTGGAAGCCCTCCGGAAGCGAAACAGCCAGCGACCGAGTATGTGGAGAACTTGGTGGACCATCTCCACGACATGCACGAGATGGCTCGCCAGAACATCCAGAAGGCGAGCGACCGCATGAAGACCAGGTATGACAGGCAAGCCAACAGCCAAGGGTTCCAGCAAGGTGACCTAGTCTGGTTTTACCGTCCTACCCGGACCAAGGGACGCTGCCCGAAGCTCCAGCAGCCATGGCAAGGACCGTACCGGGTGGTGAAGAGGATTAACGACGTGGTCTACCGCATCCAGAAGGTTCCCCGAGGGAAGATGTTGGTGGTACACCTGGATCGTCTAGCCCGCTATGATGGTGCTGTTCGGGACGACCAGCTTTGAGAACGGAGCAGTGTCACCCAATTATCGGGAAGCACCACAAACAACAGCTGAGAAGGGACCGGAGGCCACGCCACGCCCACTCATTTGTCTCCTGTCACTAACTGAAGGGATGGTTAGGGGAGGGATGTCGGGCCCCTGAGCCATCTCTTTACCCTTCTACTAGGGTCTGGAAATTACGGGATATTCAATTTAATCGAGAACCTTCTAGATGGGCAAGCGGACCCTATATAAGCGACACGTCGTGCAAGGGGGCAGTCAGTCAGTGCTTGACGAGCTAGCAAACGGACGAGAAGACTGTGTACGTGCATCGGAACGTTAACTTACGAACTGGTGAATTGTAATTGTGTGCATTACGTATTTCTGTGTAATCGGCAAGTGCTTAACTGTAAGTCGGTGGAAATAAAGAACATTTTTGAGTGGTGCAATTGGACTTTTCATTTCACGAACCCACAAGTCACAATATATTAAACAACACTGTCTGTCAATGTAGTTTAACAATATCTATAAACAAAACTGAACTTATATCATTAAAGGGATCTAATGCCTTAAGAGCCAAAATATTATTAGAAGGAAAAATTTGAATATTATCTTGGTTGTAATATCTCTTATTTTAAAAAGTGATATTCTAAATAAAATCAACAAATTTAATAATTCATGTGGCACCATAAAGAGAACCTTAAAATACGAGAAGAGAGATAAATTAAAGTTTTATAAAGTAATGGCAGTTCCTATATTATTATATTGCAAAGAATTTTGGACCTTAACAAAAAAAGAACAAATGATTGAAACAGCGGAAATGAAGTATTTAAGAAATACAGCAGGGTTCAATCTTCTAGATAAGCAAAAATGCGAGGACATTCCAAAAGAATTGAATATTTTTAACCTAGGAGATAGAAGCAAACAAGATAGAAGTAAGTGGAAGAAACATGTCCACACAATGAATGACAACCGCATTCCAAAATTAGTTTTAAATTGCAAACCATTAGGTGGAAAAAATATTGGTAGACCAAAATAGAAATAAATGGATACAACACTTTTAATTTAAAGTTCATGAGAACGAAACAAACCTTGATGAAAAGTTGATGAAAATTTGTTGATGATGATAATGATGATAGCCTAGATTTTGTCTATGACCCACAATATAACTAACGATGACTCGATGTGAATAAAATTGTTGCGTAATATATTTTAAAGTGGTTTTATCTGAAGCCAGTAGTTCCATGCCCTAGATTTAGAAACATGAACGAACCTCAAACCTGATAAAGAGGCCTTTGAGCAAAATAAACTTGCTTTTACGCCCTACACAGAATGAGACACCGTGAACCACAATACACTGAAATTCAGCTTCAATCTCTACCTCTACATCGATAAAAGGAACATATATAGTTACCTTATATCAAGTGAACATATTATCTGTAGTAGAATTTCGCAGGAGCAAATTATTCTACCGACAGCCGCTGGTATAGCTTTAAGTTTTTTACTTAGGTTTTAAGTACACTATATATAATGTATTAACAAAATTAAAGCATATATACTATTTGGAATAACGGCCTTCTTTGAAATGAGTGATGACTATAAATGACAATGTCACTTAAAAAGGAATATACATATGTATAATTAAGGATATACTCCAAACAAGAGAAAAACTATACGAAAATACTTTTAAAGAACACTAATCGCCTATTAACCAAACAATACTTCCAAAATTAGCACACCAATAAAGACATCGAAACCTAAGAAATTTAAGAAAGGATGGAAGGAGATGCAGTTGTATGCAGTAAGAGTTCCATCTAAACCCTGCAGTGAAGATGAGAATAGCAACTAGAGTTTTCTCGATATAAAATGTGTTTCCACTTTCAAGCTTTTTGCTTAGCGAGTGAGATGTGAAGTGCCTTCAGCTTCTTCAACAGGTCCGTTTGTTGTTATTTCAATACATCTGAACCTGGTTAGAGTTTAAAAAACCTTTGACGCGCCTTTTCTTATAGGCTCAATTTCTTTTCAAAAATTTATTGAAGTTTAAATAAAGAGAGAATGCAGGAGGACATCATCCTCGTAAATTGAATTCCCCCCTTGTACAAGTTACTTCCAGTTCGTTAGGTTGTAAAAGGAGTGGGGCAAAGCGTTATCCTCTCTCATTTCCGTGCATAAGAGCGTTTGAGTGACGCTGATGAAAGGCGATTTCCTTTTTCGCGCCAACCAAAAACAGCTGCCTGGAGATATATTTGTATACTTGCTATCATCTCAAGATGCAGCGCTGTTACTCGGAGCACACTAGGGCTGAATATTCTGGCGTAACTATCCTTTGTTTCACTCCCATGGCAAACACTGTAAATGCGATTATCCTTTTCACTTGCAAAACTTGCCCGAATATTGTTGTATTAAACGCACCTTTTAATTTTACCATGGAATTTTGTAATAGAGCGTAAGGACATAAAGTTTACGTTTACTTTTTCTGTATTTTTTACCCTTAGGCAATCTATACTCGGATAGTTTACTATGTCCTGACTGCGAACAACCCTAACACATTCAACAGTTAGCACTAATCTGTTTTGAACATTCTTAGTATTCCTTCTATAGCTATAGAATTAACTTCTCCTAGGTAACAAAGTTCGGTAATTGTGATACTTATGAACAGACATCGGATCGCATACACCTCAGCAATCAATGTATGCACACAGATATTATACAAGGCCAAGAGAGACAACAAACGTTCGGGTAAACAAGTATACCGATGCGCTCTGTGTGTGTGCGTGCGTGCGTGCGTTCGTGTGTGTGTGTGTGTGTACAGTCCGGTACGGATACAAAGTGTAACCTACGTTACAATATGTAATCCTCCTCATTGCTTTCAATGCGGGAATTACAGTGAACAACTAAACTCCAAAGCTTAGTCCTCTCGGACGATGAATCAAATGGGTGAAATGATGCTCCAGTGAGTGAGAATGGGGACCATGGAGCTTTAGGATAAGGGAAAACCCCGGAAAAACCTTATCCAGGTAACTCACCCTGACGAAGTTTCGAACTCGGGACCTCTTGATTGTGAGGCAGATACGCTAAGCTACCGAGGTGGCCATGAACAAATATGTACATTCTTAAATTGTCGAACGTGAAATTCTTGCGCCTATCGCTGAAATAATATAAAAATGTTGGCAGAAAGCTCCTTCCTTACATGATGTTAATGGAGAATACGAGTAGTACAAATCATTTTCATGTGTTTGTCCAAGATTTAGTTTATTTCTTACATTACGCAGCACTGAAAATACAACATTTATGTGCAGAATACTGGACAATTTATTTTTTGGTCGTTCGGTAGGTGAATTATTGTGTATATAATTTTTGCAGGCACCTCCTCGACTGCCTTTAGACAGCTCAAAATTACATACTTCAAGATGGTTAATGGCTGTTTATAAAATGGAGATTGTCCAATAATGGTTGCGAAAGTAATGCTATTAGCACAGTATGTCAAACACCGTGCACTCCCTGAAAGGCAGATCTACCTGCGTGGACAGTTATTGTAATGAAAATAAAACTATACTTCTCGAACCGGACTATCCCTGCGTATTGTCCCCGGGACTGACATCAGCAGTTATATACTGCGAGACTGGTAAACTTCATATCGCTTTAAAGGTGTAAGCGATCCCATGCTTATGAATTACCTTTAACATCTTCTGGTTATTAAATAATCCTCCTCCTTTTAGTCAACATAATCATCCTCATTATTATTACTATTGACTCCCTTTCTAACGTCAGCTGTCCTAATCCATGTTTATTTCTCACGGCAGCTTTCTTCCTCTTCGTGACATCAGACAGTAGCTGATCTTGAACACGTGTTGATTTCTCACGATAAGCTCATGCGATCGGCCATGTTACAACACTTTAATGGCTCTCTGGAGCTAACGTCTGACGTCTTTTGGTGAGGGATTTCTCTTAGGGTGATCTTTTGGTGAGGTATGGCAGGATGGTTAAGGATTACGTGTCGGTGAGCAAGAGTCCTCCTCTCAGGGTACAGCAGTTATCACCAGTCAATGAAAAGTCCTGCTACAATTACCTGTGGATTGTTTATTCCCAGGGATCTCACTTGTCTGATTGCACAGCTTTTCTCACTTGCTCTCACTCTCGTTGGTTCGTCTTGTTTGTTTGAGAATATTTAATTACACGACGTTTGAAATCTAACTCCATTATTACCTCACCATCAGATATTAAACCAACACATCCTCTCCCTTTCGTTGTAACCAACTGAGTGACGCTTTTTACTTCACCCTACTCTCGGCTTCTTCCTACGAGGGCTGTTCAATAAAGAATGATCACAATTGTTTTTGACAACGTACCTTTACTCATCGTCATACTTTTGATGCTCTTTCTCAAAATAGACTCCCTTGAATGCGATGCACTTGTCACAGCGTTCTCAAAGGCGGAAATCAGAAGTACAAACAATGAAACTACTACGGCGTGTTGGTTTCACATTAAGCTAACAGAATATAATAAGATTGAATTTTAGTGCAAAAATTATGACCGTAAAGAACTATGATCATTCTTTATTGAACAGCCCTCGTAGATTTGTTTGTCTATCTCCACTCATTTTCTATTTGTTCTCTATTTTACGCATATCACGTGGTTTTCGCTACGTTTTTGGGGGGAGTTTATTTCTACGATATTACCTTATTGGTCATCTCCATTCACATTCAAATTTGCAGTAGTCACGTGTCCAGCCCCAAAAGCCTATGACCACTTGGCGTCATAACGGTACTGCATCCTGCCTCTACATATTTGCCTTAAACCTCATTAGTGTCTATGGCTCCGTGCTGAAGAAGGAATTTTGGGCTTCTATTGTCCTATTGTTTCCGTAACCGGTCTCGCCTGCCCGTTCTAACTTAAGGCAACTTTTTCCCTATACTTATTTCGTTTACACGTTATTTTAATTAAAATGTTCCTGTTGACTTTTTATATCATATATTCCCAATTGCTTCTTAATAATTTATATGGCTTTATTATCTCTTTCTTACATTCTTCTCTCGAAACCTGTGGTTTCTGCTTCACCTTTTGGGAAATGTCAGGCAGCACTGACTGCAGTTTAGTGTGCATATTCCTAAATTAAACCATTGTTTGTGGAATTTAAGATACTGCAATACTTGCTGCTGTATACTTAAAGAGCAGGAGTGTAAGAAATAGTTTGCAGATTTTCAATCATATTATGAAGACGGTGCCGAATTTTAACAGTGCAAGAAACGGTAATGCCTAAATATAAATAAAAGGCCCTTAGAAATCAATTATCCCCCATATGTGGATTCCTCTTATTATTGCTATTATTTTATCTGTGATATACTATGTTTTCCTATAGTATATGATATAGAAATTTTACATACGTCCTAAAGGGAACACTAAACGTAATGTTTGATTGTTTCAAACAAATGTTTGGTTATTTATTTACGCTGCACCTCTGCAAACCGAACTGGCAAGTCACCTACTTCTAGAAGGAGGTTCAGAGAGTATCTAAAAGATAATTTTGGATTAAATTTTTATAACGACTTTCTCATTATATTAGTTACTCGTTGCTTGTTTGCTTGTTCGTTACAGAAGCAGAGTGAGCATGACTGTCACCTTGACTACATAATATCATGTCTATATTATAATCACTAATATCAATTCAATGTTCACCGTACATTAATTTACATGATGAACGATGTTTTAAATTGTGATGTCTGATAGTCACACTAATTACTATTTCACAGCTACTCTGAGAACATTATACAGCGCTATTTTTGAATGAAATTAGTACTAATTGCAGTAAACAATCTCTGGATATGGTGTTATATACTACTGTGATAATTTACCTCTCATTATTACAGGGGGAGGCAGTGCATTTATGCCAGTTCGAGCTTATAATATGAGCCACGCGAACGCCAGTTGAAGATTTAAAACACATTAGGTTTACAGAGATAGCTGATGGAACCAGACCTTAAACCATATAGTGTATATTTCAACTAAAGATGTAACGTTTTACTGTACATTAAGAACTCAACGCCTTTGACAGACAATTCAATGCATGTTGTGTGAGGAAGAGAGATTTACATTTAATCCTAAGCAACTTTTGACAAAAATATTAACTTTTGCTGAAATTGTATTTACTATGTAACGCATTATTATGAAATATGTTGTTATATAAGTACAGTTAAGGTAACGTGTTCCAAGCTGTTTGGAATTCTCCGAAAATGCTAGATAGCTAGATTTTGCAGATGTGTTTGAAACAATCTTTCGCTTTTTGAATCCCAGGAATTGTGCTTTCTTTTTTTCCGCCAAAATCACTGCCTCTAATTTCTGGATAACACACCACTTTCTCCAATTCAAGTAACAACAATCCAAAAAATTTAAACCTGTGTGTACATGTCATTAATTTGCTGGTGCTACAGAAGGAGCTCGAAACTCTAACAATTTTAGAATTGCATTTCTGCCAATTTGAAGAAAATTTAAATAATAATATGACGTTATGGTAGGGATCGTTCTAGACGCATATAGCAAGAAAGGGGCTTCAGGAAATTGCATGCTTTTGAAGTTCACTATTCGTATAGTGTAAAGCTTTGGGTAGAAACTTCTGTGATTCTCTGGGAAACAATCTCGAATTCCTGCATAAGAATTAGTATTATATGCTTTAAAAGTCATCTTGGGCTCGGAATTCTAGACTTAAACACAATTTCACCTAAAAACCTAAATGAAGGTTTGACGCCTAAAATAACCTAAATAGCTGCTTCCCCTTTTTGAAACGAAAAATATTTTCCAATTTCAAAGTTAATTTGGAAGGTCATATTCGAGAGTAAATTAATAAAACAAGCGAATGCTTGTCTCAATAACGAAGAAATGTGCAGGCAAATCAGTCGGACCGAGCTTTGAGTTCTGCTCCTCCTAAGCTTTTTGGTCAATAACGTTTTTTTAAAAGCTCCAACATGAATATAGTTGCAAACTAATTTTTCTTTCACATAGGCTCAATTGTTAGAGCGGCTGGACGGCCACCAGAAGATCTGTGGTTCAAATCCCGGCTATGGCATTCAATTTTTCAGTCTGACTCTATCTTTTCATACGTACACAATTGTTTCAAAAGAATGTATGACAACCCCTCTTCCACCAGAGCCGATACAGCCGTTGGGGAACTTGGCTGTCTGTTATCGTATATGCCGAGCAGTGAAAGAATATTAAATGTGTCAATGTATTTGATGAAACAGAAACTTCCTCCATTGCCAAAACTAAGGGATCACTCAAATGCTCCATTGTTGCAGCCTCCCTTGCTTATATTAACACACATTTTGGTTTTGTACCAAAAGCTGTTCTTCAGCTGAAAAGTACAACTTCGCGAGCGAAAGAAGCTCGAGATATCACTGAAAATGTTCCGAGAAAATAAATACTTGGACCCGTGGAAGGTGCAACTGCAGTAGATTATTAAACGAAGTCCTTGTTTGGAGACTTGTTTTGAAAATTCCGAGCCGTATTCAGAAAATATACAAAGGACTATACCCGAATAGGATATGCCTCAGTAAGTGGTATCGGTTTTACTCCATAAGCTCGATAGTAACAAAGAGCTGTTACACTTCTCCATAATATTTTATCACTGGTTTAACATAAGTGTTGTAATTGCATTTAATGACTTCCAGGAACTGCCACAAATAGTGCCAGCTAATATTTTCAGTAGTTTAATTTTTTGTAGCCTTTTCACATATATAGTCTATATGATCTTTCCAGGTTAGCTTATTATCAAAAACTAATCCAAGATAATTTTCTTTATCGGTTTAAATGTATTACTACTTACACATGGATGTGAAACACTATACGTCTTCCTTACAACCATACGCTATAAACCATGCATCAACCGGACTTATGTTCTATTCTAACAATGTTTGCGATCTTGTCATTATTTGCCATATCCTAAGCTAGCGTTTATTTTGAGATTTGTAGCGTTGGTCTCCCTCCTAACTTGAACAGTAAAAAGGAAAGAAAGTAGTAGCGTAGCAGCAGTAGTTGGGCTTAGGGCGCACAACTGCTGAGGTCATTAGCACCCTACAGGAAAAACAGCAACGTCCGTGTAGCAAGAAAGGGCGATAAATTTCAACATAAGGTTTAAATACCAAATTACGGTGACTTCACATTTATAATGGCTTGCTAACGTTTTTCCCTTAACTTTTTTAAACCCACAGTCGTTTCTCCGTAACTTCAAAGCTGCAACTAGAGTACTGTCTATTTTATAAAGCATAACGTACCTTAGTTTATGGATATCTACCTCTCAAACTTATGCACCAGATACTATTATAAAACGACAAAACACTAGTGGACAAATACACAAAAAGTCCCTACTTACACTTCATAATTACGTGGAGAAAACTCAGCACCAGCTAATTTCGTAATGCCAAGTACTCTCGTCACTTTTCCAATTTTGAAATAACTCTCTACCAATAAAATACAGTTACATAGAATAAAACCCATATCCTTGATAATTTCAGTGAAGACAAAACAAACGTTAAGATTTCTGAAAATTTTGGTTTTGAAATTGATCAGAAGAACCTCAAGATGCGAATACTAATTTACTTTTATTTTATTCTCACTCTTGCAGATTTAACTCTTGCGGTAATTGATTAATAACCTAGTTTCGTTCTCCATTTGAAGACCTTCCTTCACTTATTCACAAGTGAGCTGCAATGGAAGGTTCGACTACTATCAACAGATAAATGGAACCAATGTGTAAAAAATTTAGTTTCAAAGATCGCTTTTAGCATAAACAGTACTTACCATGAAAACGGCGTTCTTAATGGTACGTCTATGGTCACTCACCTGAAACATAAGAGAAAAATAAGTTATGCTTTTAACTTCGAGAAAGAGGAAAGCAGGTCGACAATACATAATATGATGAAATCTGAGTAGTTTGGACATTGAGTACAGTAGATTACTGATATTAGTTAAACTGAGTATTACAAAGCAATACATCTAACCTTAAGTAAGTGGTAGTGAGTACTCTTAATCTCGCCGTTTATCTGTCAGGTAGCCGGGGCTGCCGCATCTGCTGCCAGATTTGAAAAATATTTATTCCATAAATAAACAGATCAGCTAGATTGCTCGAAGGTTGAACTAGCCTAGACAATTAGGGCCGGACTCTGGTTTACACCTTCTGAGTCCCTTAGACGCAGTCAGATTTTTAAAAGAAGATACGTGAAGGCCATCAAGCAAGGGAGTCGAAGGGTAAGAAGGGAGGGTCGTTGCCATGGAAACGTAATCAAAGGTTGCTAGATTGGCTACAGGCCAGTTATCGCTAGCTATTTTGCAGTTGCTTGAGTGTTCTAATGCGTTGTGTATTGTTAGCCTACTTTTTGAAAACATAATTAAAGTACCTTCTTATGAAAGCAAGACGTAGTAGCTGTAGGATTAGAGGTAGACCCGGAACTCATGGCCCGAGGCAAAGATCCACGTACGGCCGGGGTGTTACATTGTATACTATCAGGCTAGAGAATTTATTTGCTTTCTTAGGGAATTCTTTCAACAGAAAGACGAGAGTTTGCTCCTTATCAATGAACAGTTTATTCCTTTCAAGCAGATGTTACATCTCCATGTAAGTAGGTATGCCTGCACGTAAAAGAACTCCTGTGGGTCAACATTCTGGCATATCGGCGGCGCTGATATGAACATTGCAATTGACAAATTCATTAATAGTAGTATATTGCGATACTAATGTGGTAAGCACTTTATATGGAACGTGGAAAGGTTTGAAAAAACGAGGCGCTTGCGTAGATTGTGTGCTTTTCACATGTGTATTGCATACTACTTTTCCACTATATGTATTTACATCAATCTGAATTTTAGTAGCTAATATATTGGCGGAAATATTAATAAATATAATTTAAGATGAATGATTTTAGAACGTGCATCGCCTATATGTGTTGCTATGGAGAAATTACTTTCCGCACTAGAATGAAAGTTTCAACTTACGATGCATAGCAACAGTAGCGGTAAGCATGGAATATTAGTTACATAGTGCAAAAATTATTTAAAAGAACGCATGAAAATGTGTAAACTTATTTTTGTTCTTAAAGTGGGTTAATACAGAACAATATGCATTTTTTCTTGAGACATGATAACCTCGAACGCTTGTTTATATTTCGTGTGTTGAGAGTGGTAAAGAGGGGAGTATGTGTAAGTTGGTTCTAGACAACATTGCAACACCCCATGTGCAGAAACAGACGACCTTCGCGTATATTCCTTTAAAAATCAGAATGTAGGATTGTAGACTTTTATTATACATCCTGTACAAATACATGAACTTGTTGACCCAAGATTTACTCGCTGACAAAGGTCCCCTGGCCAAAACCCTTTGGCTTTCTTGAGAAGATTTTCATTTCCTCTTGACCTTAGCTACTTTTACCCTAATCCATTTTTCCTCTTATCTTATACAAAAATTCTCCTATACATCTATTTTCTTTCCGCCCGAATACGTTAACATGCGTAACGCCACTACCTCTTTGCTCACGTTGTCCCACTTCATATCCCATACTTTTCTCCTGCAAATTGTTAACCCTTACATTCTACCAAGTAATGAACAGTGCTCTCTTCATCTCCACAAAATTCACATATCCCAGCTCATTACTTCTCGAACCTTTTAGATATATTATTCCATGCTATGCCTTCTCTTCCAGTTTTGTCACGTTGATCTATATATTTTTCTCTAGTCCATTCTGTCTTTAATTGCTTATAAAATTTCAAAGCTTTTTTATACTTTCCCATATCTCCTCCCCATCTATGTCTTGTACTCTGTTTCTCACTTCCTTCCAAAAGCCGAAATGATTTGACTCCTGTGCACTACATAAATTTCCCATGCCTATCTTCGATACCGTTCTTTCCAATCTTTGTGCTCTTCATGCATAGATTCAACAACTCCCGTGCCCGCCTCGGTTCGTAGATGGTAGTATGTCAGCCTCACGTTCAAGAGTTCGCGATTTGGAATCTTGGACAGAATGAGTTACCTGGATAAGGTTTTTCCGGGGTTTTCCCTTATCCTGAAAGACGAATGTCGGGTAACTGTAAGCTCCATGGACCCCGGACTCATTTGAGCATCATTTCACCCATTCCATTCATCGTCCGGTATGACTTAACGTTGGAGGACGTAAAATTAAAAACAAACATCCCCTCCTTTTTGTATTACCTAACTCTAGTCAAGTCACTTATCTTGGTGCCGATTTTGGCAGCCCTAGTAATTCATCTCAAAACAATCCATACATCTGCTCTAACCGTGTTCCTATCTTTGATGTGCTCCATACCTCCAATGCATACATCGTTCTAGATTCAAGGACCGCTTCATACAGGGTTTCTAGCCATCAAACTGTCATCTCCAGCTTATGTTTACATATTCTTACCCGGCATTGCCGCCCTGCCATTAGCTATCACTTTTCTGGCTTGTGCGCCCCGTACCCTCCATTGCTACAGATCCGTACACCTAAATAGTCACACTCCTTTACCACTTCTATCTTTTGATCGCCTATGTACCAATCCTCTTCTTTCCTCAGCATCAGTCCTCTTTTAAATACCCTTTTTTTAATATTTTGCTATTAATTTCCAGTTAGCGCAAATCCTCTATTGATTTTTGTAGACCTCGTACAGAAATTGCTCCTACCGTAAAATCATCCGCATACAGTACCCCAGGGATCTCTTTGTTAATTATTGGGTAATGGGAATTGCTTTCCTGAACTTTCTCTAGTATGTTAGATTTTTTAAATATAACCCAGAAGTCAAAATAATGCAATACTGAACGTGAAGAACTTCATGTAACCCATTACTCGAATCTTACTACACGACGCTCTCAGTTGGCCAGAGACAACTAAAGGCCACGAGTGTAGACTTCATTCGAATTACAGGTACCGAATGTTCCGTGTGTTAGCTAATGGAATATCATACTTTACGGAAATGTAATGCAGCCGTCCATACACATGCAAACGTAAGTACTGTGCTAAATGAAAGCCATATGCATAACCATATCTAAATTTTGGATAGTGACATTGAGAAAGCAATTGTCCGTGACGCTGGTAAAAGAAAAGCTTGTAAAGAGTTGGGACTTAGACCACTGAAAATAATCCGAACCGCTGTCAGCAACGGTCTCAAATATGATACAAATCTGACATTTTTAGTGAAATATGGAATGGAACGTTTTATACAAGCTCCCGATTTGTTCAATAATTGCAAACTCAAAATATTTTCCATGGGAAAATTATTATCAGGTTCTATTTTGCTTATTAATATTTTATATGAATAGATTGTTATGAAAAGATGTGGAGATGGATGCTTGTGCAATGATCGATTTGCTTCCGAATGAACTGCACGTGTTGCAACTAAAATGGCATTTGCTTCCGTCACGATTCAGTGCTGCCAATTTCATTTAGGATAAAGCTGGTATCGTAAAATTTCAACGTTAATATTGTCAGGAAGCAGCTGAATGGCTACAGTTGCTATTTTGGATTACCATCTTTTACTTCGGCAGAAAAGGAAGAAGCATTTGTGAACTGGATCAGCCCTTTACCCCGAATTGAGAGAGTTATTAATTTTTCAGACTACATTCTTGAAATCTACGTAGAAGAAGATGGTAAGTTGGGTTTATACCAGTTTATATACCCTTCACACTACTAATGGAGCCGAACGTTTCCATAAACATCAAGGAGAACTTTTATACGTCGAAGCCATCCATACACTTTATTACTGACGTGATAATTTATTTTAAATGTCAGGAGGATTATTACACAAACAATATTAGCCGCTTGGAGCTCCTAAGGAAGGTTAGTAGAGTAAACTTGCCATGTGACTGACTTGTATATTTTCTTTGCACCAATTTTTAAATATAATTTTTAACTACACCTTTTGCTAACTGCATGGATATCAGTTGACAGTCCTAACTCTGTAAACGTCTGTAAACGCGTTTATCATGCATCCCGCTGTGCGCTTTAGAATTATTTCAGTGTGGGCTTTTGATTGTACACAGGCTATTGTCGGGGCACTTTTGGTTTGCACCGCATTTAAAATACCAATGCTAATCCCCGTTTATCTCAATTGGTATTTTAATCCGACATTTTCAGGGGAATGGAGGGCAAATTTGATGGTCATTTTTCTGAAATAATTTGACATAAACCTGACGATTTATTAAACATTTTCTTAAATGCCTTATTAATATGTGGAAAAATACTCCGATACTATGCATGAACGTAGAACCTACAGTGCGACCAATATAAGTCTGAACCATTTCAATAGGCCATAACTTGTGAAGCAATAATAGTACACACGTGCGACTTTGGAACAATATGATACACAATTGGGACATTAAAATACACTATATACATCTGAAACAAAATTTTTAAAGTGTCATCCACCAGCGTCTATACATTTTTGCATTCGTCTTACCACATTCTCTGAAGTTTTACGGAGAGTATCCTCGCTAATGTTACTTATTACGGTTCGAAAGGATCCCTTTAGAACATCAATTGTCCGTGGCCTGTTCTTGTACACTCTATCATTATATACCCCACAAGAAAAAATCCGGTGAGGTTAGGTCAGGGGATCTGGGGGGGCCACAGACCTTATGAGCTTATTCGATTATCAAAGAAACTGGTTACAAGTTCCATGGTATCATTAGATGTATGGTACGATGCTCCATCTTGCTGAAAAGAACCTTCTTTCAACCCGATATCATCCAGCTGCTCCACAAATGTAATGAATATACTCATAAAACTTCAGTGTCTAGAGTCATATTAATGAAAATTGTCAACAATTGTCAGTGTTTTTAATTATCCCAGGGCCACTGAGATCATAAAAACAAATTTCTAATTCTACGTGATGTCAAAGGGAAATTATGACCTATTGAAATGGTTCAGATTTATATGGATCGCAGTGCATAATAGCGTCAAAGATCTTAGTTTACTTAATCTTTTTTTCAGCAATCTATGCGAGGTTTATATAGCTGTCCGTAATGCCATTACTGATAATCTCACAACATTCAAACGGACAACTTGATTATACGTTGCTTGTATTGTAAACTATAAAATTAGAATAATGCATATATTTTTGAAAATTATAAACCGCGTTTTGAATTTTCTGCTTTACACTGTTGCTTGTTTCCATAAGAGCTTAAATATTACCTTAATTTTGTGTGTTCATAAGCAAATAATTAGAATTTCTTCGTTTTGTCTATTTCACTTCTGAGGGACAAACGTGTAAGCTTTCATAAATAATGGAAGTGCTTATAAAGGGAACTTCCTAATCGTGTATTAACTCCTTTTTTTCTTGGGAATTTAAGTTAGCTCACTTCGTTTCTGAAATATCTGGGCCCTTATTTGTAGTTATATCGACGTCGTAATATTCGTATTAATTCTGATATTTGCCTGCGTATCTTTATCTATAAATCTGACGGTATGAACAACAACAAGAAGGCAGAGAAAGACCTTACACTGAATGTATCACTGACAAATATTTACTGAAACTACTTCAGTTTTAAGTGTGAAAAATTATTCTACTTTTGATCTCTTTCACTGTATTCGCAAAGTAAGCGACTGATTCTCGTAAAGCTACCTAAACAATAGAGTACATTAAGCTGGAAGTTGTAGTTATGGACTTAGAAAAACAGATATTCAGAAATATTTTATGTCTTTTCTTGGATTAATATTGAATTCAGAAATAAAGATTAGGAGCATTATTAAACTCCTTATTTGTATTTTGGTCCTACCATTAGAACGTGCAGATCAGTTTAATCCAGGAACTAAGCCTAGCCATACAAATATTACGAAAAAATTAAGAAAATAATTGCAACCTCAATTAAGACATATCTGTTTTAATTGTATATAATAAATTAAAGCTTTGGAACTTAAAATATTCTATTCCTATTGTAAAACAAGCATAAACATTACAGCATGAGTTCATTAGCTAGTCTTCTAAGGACATTTCTTTAACCATATCTTCATCGGCATAGTGAAAATATTGTTCTTCTTCCTTCCATCCTCCTCCTGTCCTCACCTTCCACTGCGTTTACATCTGAACATAACAGAAAGCAAATTTCCTATTTCCAAGAGCTTGTCGATAACATTAAGATGTTCGTCAATAAGTGTATACACCTTTCCCTTTTGCAAAAAATAAAACTTTTATTTATTTCTCTTACTTACGATTTATTTTGCTCCATTTCCTTGTGTGTTGCATATTATTCAATTAGACGTACGCATTTAAACTGCTCTATGAGAGGCTACTATAATCTTCACAAAAGTTAAAGGCATACGGAGGCGGGCCGTACTGCAGACTGCAGCCAATCCTAAGCTTGCCCTCCTATCAGTGCTGCCGAATGTGGTACACGCATCTCATGCGCCTGAACGGATAACATTATATTAATTAACTACGCTCGGATAAACATTTGAAAATTACAGATGCCAGTCTGATAATAAGAAATAATTTTATTTTCTGATCATGACCGCACAAAAATCCTGACTCTAGAATACTAAGAACACATGCGATGCAAGTTTTATCTTCACATGGTTATGGTTAAATGTTACGGATAAATATTTGAAAATTACAAATACCAATCTTATAAAAAGAAAGAATTTTATCTTCTGATCATGACCGTACATAAATCCTGTCTCTACGGTACTAAAAACGCGAACGATGCAAGTTTTATCTTCGCACATTTATAAGGTTACCCAACATCCATCGATTCAATACAGCCTGAGAAACAACACCATTCTTTCCTCAAAATATCTCAAGCACAAATAAATAATACACCTATCATGAAAACAGAGGTCATGCAGATTGAAACAAGATTAACTTTCAGTTCATTTTCAGAGCAGAGGCATGTTATTTTGTTAAAATGAGTGGCATCGTTAGATCGTGTGTTGAACTCCAGCTGAAACATTGTTAATATTACATTAAATTATTATTATTCACGTAACTTTTTTCCAGTGTTTGCGATCCGAGCATCTCCTCCGAAGCTTGTACAAGTGAATTTTTCGATCAACTAACATGAAGTGATGCATTGTCAGGGTAGAAAATGATATTTAATGTGAACAAGTCTTTACCGAAGCTCTCCAATGCAGAATATAGGGCAACTACAGATTTTTCAAAAAACACAGCAACTAAATATGGAATCTTGTGGTGTAGGTAGTGTACACACAGTGTCACGAATTTGTAGTGAAGCAGCTTCAGCCTTAGAAAAAGAGGATGTCGGTATTTCAATCTCCGGGAAATACGCACAAAGTGAGAAAAGCGAGTTACTGGATTGGAAACAGTGCTTGCTGTTCCACTACCGTGCCGTGTGTTAAGGTAAGATTTTAATATTTTAGGAATATTTAATGTGTTCTTTAATTACGGGAAAAATAGCCGGAACTTTTGCTGGCGGGCAAAACTGTTCGTATGTACAGAACCTCTGCGATACACGCAGAACATCACTCCGCTTGGGCATTGGCCAGCGTTCATATGTCTCTAACGTTTGTGAGCGGTATCGCGCCTTCTGTTACCTATGGGTAAAATCCATATCGCTGTAATATATAGCGGTATTAATAATTATTAATTACAAGTAACAGCGCTCTGCTCAAGCACCGGTATTAATAATTTTTAATTACAAGTATTTATATCTCTTAATTGATAGGATGATATCATATCAGATATCGTATCTCTCTTAATTTTCCTATTAACAGGCTGGCCTTAAAATATTGGTTGTGCTGACATGATAATGCTCAATGATTTTCACTTTTGCTATATTTACCTTCATCTATTGTTTTGAAGTATTAAAAATATTCAGTTCATACGCAAACAAATTCTATAATACTAAGCCAAGAGCCAAAATAATAGTGGCAGTGTGCAAAGCCCATCCTTACTACAAGTGGAACACGCGGAACACACGTCAGATTGCATCTGAAACACAATGATGATTTAGAAACCACATTTGGGAAGGAAACTTCGATACAACGTTGAAGTATTTTCCCGTCATTTTTAAACACTGAAGGAAACCTAAAGATACTTCAGTAAAGGATGATGACGAAATCTGGCGCAAGCCCTTCCAAAATGATGATGATAATTCATTCGTAAATGAAAATATGACACTACCAGAAAGCGATTATTAAGAGATAACTTTAAAGTTAGCTACTAATTGTCATAAATATTGATTTTCCCACTTAACTTCTACTTACTAGTTATTCGCTGCAAATAATTGATCGTACAACTTAACCGAGCCTATTTACTGCTATAACCTCCATTCCGAAAATATTGGTCTCACCATAAAAGTTGCAACACTGGTTGAAAGTTTAAACAATTTAGCAGGATTTTACTGCTAATGAAGGCTTTGTTTCATGAAGTGAACGTTCAGTATTAAACCTCTACGACTTAAATTACTTCGGTGTTTTATTAACGTAACCCTGGCAGTTCTCTGAGCTTTGGTTCATTCAAATTATAACAATTTAGTGGACCTAAAAGCAGAGACTTTAAATTTTGTGCTCAAAGCCCTTAGTCGTTGATCTGACGACTTTAGTACGTAATAAACTTGAATTACCGCCTGTAATTCTTTCGCACCATCTCCAAAAGACAGGCCGTTTGGCCAAAATTAGTTTTCTCCAAAATCCCGCAGGATACCAGTACAGATATAAATAAAAGGTAGTGCCTGTAAGTTGCAGGTTTCTGCAGAGGATTATTGTGTGAAACGCGCAGCAAACACCTGGGACAAATCTCACAGCCTCTCAACCATTAATCCTAGTCGCGGCCACGCCCAAAGGCTCTTGGATAGCAAATCACTCGACTGCCGCTTGTTACATTATGGGAAGGTCTTCCTGGAGTAAGTGGACACGAAAAAGGGAGCAAGAAAGCCCTAAAAACCTCTTTGGGAGTCTTATGCGACAAACGAAAATAAATGGGACCAGTTTGATGTGTTGCCAGATAACAGGAGCTCACAAGAATCTTACGCATTACTGATAGCTCAGGTCAATATGTTATAATAGCAATAATGATGATGATTATGATGATGGTAGTAATATTAAATAAAACATTTATAATACAGAATGCGAAAAAATATATTCCACTTAGGAATATCTAACCTCATTTTTTATAGCAATTCTTACAGAAACAAATCCATTTAGCTCATTTCAACCAGATAAACTATTAATCCACAATTATATATTTTGTTTCAGAATACGGTAGATAAGGTAATGCATACATAGTTAAAATATATTCATTTCTGAGGACTGAAATTCCTTTGTGTTTGTGAATGATCAGTGGATATTGGTGGCTCAGTTTAGGTACTGGCCAACTTATATCAAGATCATAGGATCAAACATGGCCCAGATCGATATTCAATGCCATGGCTGAGATTGAATTTTTCAGTTTGACTTTATCTATCCAAAACCTTAGCATATCCACGGCTAGTGTAAAGAATCGACTAATTTCCATCAATTAACATAAATAAAAAGGTTTAATGATGAAACCTGTAACTTTTGTACTTAAAATAGTAAATCACCACAAACGGTGTATCTACAATACGAGAGCCCCTAGTGGTTTTCCGGGAAAACATATGAGTCAACTGTAGAATTCAATGTCATGAGGGCACGTTGGCCATGGTAGCTCAATGGGTAAGCGCGACTGAACGGAAACCTGGAGATCCGTGGTTCAAATCCCAGCCGTGGCATTGAATTTTACAGATTGACTATCTATCCAATACCTCAGCCTATACACGGCTAGTGTGAAGAAACAACTAATCTACATCAATTAACTTAAATCCGGAAAATAGTTATATTCAGGAAAAGAGATATGTTTTTCAAAATTTAAGGTGTAACTAGCATTCAAAAATTAATTAATTGCACAAAAGTGCTTTAACTAGATCTTCAATATTAAAGCTGAAATTATATCTAATTTATTATATAAATTATATATGTATATATACAGTTAGCTATGTGCACAGGTTCTACTCCCATTAGTCCTGGACTCGTATAACCAAGGACCCGAGCCTCCTTCTAACCGGGAGCGATGGATACTCCGGGGATCTTTCCATAGGGCAATACCTGATTTCTTAAGAAGCCCCCCCCCCCGCTGAACACAACGTCAAGACGGGATGGAAGTGAATACGCCACTTACGCGCGTCAACCTGGCAGGGAAGACTACCGAATACCTCGGTGTGGCCGCGTGGTGATCTAGCACACCTTCTACTAGCTCTGCAGGCTAGAACCCGGGTCTTATTAGGCAAACCAAACCCCCTACGGGTGGCCGTAGCCTGGCCGGAGGTACCCAATTCCTCGTGGGTATCGGGAACACAGTGCCCCCTCGAGTCCAACCCAATCTGAACAATTCCCCGACGGGAGGGTCTCGGCAGTTCGGCCCAAGGTTCCTCTAGTAACGTCAGAAAATGTATAGTGTTTAACGCTCACTTTTACTACATACGGCACCGCAGGCGATGACACTGATGATACATGAGATGAAGATCGAGCACCGGTGGAATGAGATGGCGGGGGAAACCGGAGATCCCGGAGAAAACCCGCCCCAGCACCGTGTTGTCCACCAAAAATCTCACTTTGCGGTCACCTGGGATCGAGTCCGGGCCGCCTTGGTGAGAGCCAAGCGGTCTAACCACTGAGCCACGGCGCGGCCAGTAACGTCAGATGTACCACGAGTGCTAAGGGTATACATACAACTTATATTATTAAAATTGTTAATTTTCTTACAAATCCCCGTATTCTATCCCTGGAAATGGTAAGCTGATAAAGTTTGGAATTTGGCCCTGAAGGGATTTTCAATTTGAGTATTACTGTTCAAAAGACATACGTTCATGTATAATGACGGGCATAAAACATCTACTGATAAAATCTCAATTTAGAGTTTTCCGATGGAATATAGTCTACATTACTGAAAATATGTAGTAGAGACAGTCAAAATATTCCTATGATATCGTACAATTCAATTTTGGCAGCCATAAAGTACACATCGTCACTCTTTATTCAGTTTATACAATCCAATGTTTATCTATCTTAAATGTCATAGGATAACGGGAAATTCAGGTCAAATTGTCCATGTGTAGGCATATTGGCATATGTGACGCCCTCTGTGTAGGTAAATAGCACTTGAACACAATTTATATCAGTTAACGCATTGCAATTTATTTGTCCTACTTTAAGACAGTAAATGGCTCACAGATATGAGGCTATAGCTTAAGAGTTATAAGAATTTCCGCACAGTGTTATAATGCAGTCAGTTGGGTATACTAATATTTTAAGCCTGTTACCACAAAGTTTGAAGTAGCTGCAAGTTCAATTTTCAAAGTTAGCTGCAATTCTGTCATTACCCTGAAAAATAGAAAATAGAACCCTGAAATCAAGTTACCTCTAGTTTACATTAAACAGAATAAAATAGGTTATTAGTTCAATTGTTTTCGTTTAGTGTTGAGAATTTGCATGCATGTACCTTCAATTCTTATACAATGCGTTCAGAACTATTAGTAATCTCCAATTAACACAATTTAAGCTACCATAAATATAATGAGTTGCTGTTGGTATATTTTGAGAGATTATTGCCAACATTTCAACTGACTTTAATTTACATCCACTCCAGGCGCTCAACAACAGACTCCCAAAGTAGAAAAGGTTACAGGACTAGAGAGATTAACATTCGAATCACATGTTTTATTTGAACAATTGGGAGAAATGTGAATATTATGAACATAATTATATTATATCATATATTGCAGCTGTTAACAAAATCAAATGAACATTTTTATAGAAATTAGGGTTTCAGTAAATTAAGGAACACAAGAGATTAGATATGAGATTGTAAATATCCATTAAATGTAGAACAGGATATTTGTTGGGGCAGCAGTTTACTGGTAGGGAAGCCACTTCCGCGGTGGCGGACCATCTGGCAAACACTTAACAAAAAATACGGACCCTTCCTTAGTAGCTTTTCAACGAAACAAAGCATAAAAAAGGACCATATGGTAACAAAATGAATTTTGGTGTGAATAAGACAGCTTTCATGAGGGGATTCCCGGACACAGCTGGACTGCCATCCAGGAGGGCAGACGTGACCCAGAAGGAGATACTTGTCCCTACATAAATAACGAATGATATGCATTTCACTTATGGTAACACCGGACAGTGATATAAATTGGTGCCCCTTGGTCGGAAACTTCGCGATTTACGTGATGCTAAAGAGAAGCAGTCAATAAACAAGTCTTAAACTTGGAATCCAGTGTCGTCAGTCATCCTTACTCCTATACATTCCCACGCAGACTATCAGGGAAAACTCTTGCTCGAGACTGAGGCTAGACCGTAGATTGTTACCAAGTTGCATAACGTTACCCGGAAAAGTGGTGACATCATCATTGATTCTGAAGTAAGTAAAGTTTCATACAGTTTGCAGAACAATGGCCAGATAACCAGACTTAGGCTTACGACATAGTGCTTCACCTTACAATGAAGAGACCATTAATTACATTTGAAGAAAAATAGGTTAAAATTACATTTTATTTAGTAACAGTTTCCCATAGCGTGGGACGAAATAAACAACTTGTTTTTTATTGGCTCAATTGTTAATATTCTATCAGCGCCATAATTTCGTCCTAGATGAGGTCTTTTACATCCAAGCAAATCTAGTGTTATGGGACCACGCGGTTTGAACCAGTGACCTTTGGATCAGTATGGTAGCCCCTAAATAAATAAGCTACCCAGACCGACGTAGAGAAAGTGGGAGTATCAACAAGTATTCTCTATAATGACATTTACATCCCTTGGATCGCTTCTGCGCCAATAAATATACTTTTGTCTGAATTGGCAAAGGTTCATATTATGTACACGAATTTCAGTGATTGGTAAATTATTACATTGGAAGAGAATTGCAGAGTTATTTTGACGTAAATGTTGTGAAGTGGAATAATGTGCACTTTCAGAAAGTACTCCTTGCCAACTGGAAGTACGGCTGTGTTACCCAGCATTCGGAGCACGTAAGTACGACAATATTACGTGCCTCTTAGGAGGAACCATGCAAGTCGCATCCAACCATGCGGGAGGCAGTCTTGAGCTTTGGTTAGCTAATTGAGCACAAGTGTTGGCAGGGATTCATTATCGCTACATATCTGTGGAAGCATAACGGGGATGTTCGTACTTCGTTAACAGCGACCAGGTGCAGTACCGTAAGCAGTGCAGCACTTGAAAGTTATCCTTCTGTCGCAGTGCGCTGTATCCTTAATGTCTGTCTCTTGTCTTTAACAACACAAGCCAGAATTCCAACTTCTCTAATGCACAACTGTGTCGCTGTGTTTAAGAAATCTGCTGACGTAATTCCATAAGTTACTCCCCTTTGCGCTTCTTCCAACCTACATGCCCAAAACTAAATTTCCAGATGTATCTAAGCTATAAATGTGATGGTGATTCACAAGATTGCCAGGTATACCCATTTATACAAACATTAAATAATTTAAAGGTCGAATTTTACTAGTATTTCTATGACAGAATACTTAAAATTATTCTATAAACCCTATTTTCCCAATTAATTTGATCCTCACATTTGGAAATCATTTCTTGGGAAGAAAAAGTAGCGGAAAATATAATAGCCTGATTCTGTCACACTTGGAAATTGTAAACTATAGAAAATACAAGATAGTATTATGTTTAATTTCATATCTTAATATCACATTTATGCACAAATAAAAGGTGAGGTATAAAAATGGCTTATAAATTTTATATTTTTACATGTTTGTTGCTACACAATTTCAAACGTTTCAACAATTTTGCAGAACTAATATGTATTTTTCCATATAATTAATATTAAGTAAAATTCTCGGAAGTAAATTCCCTGATATCAGCATTCATTCTAACAACGAGATCTACCCCAAAGTAAGAAGATCAAGGCCTCTATCTCCCGGGAGCGTGGAAGCTGCGGGGCGCTTTCCTGTGGGACAATACCTTGAGTCTGAAGAGACTCCCGATCTCAAGACGGGTGGAAGTGAATACGCCACTTGGCACCATGGCAGCTTAATCCTTTGTAGTCGCGAAGGACGATATTCTGACCCAGCCCTACGCCATAAATGCAGGAGAACCCCAAGAGAGTATCATGGGGCCTCTGCTTTTCCTCACCTATATAAACACCCTTCCAACACTAAGAGGCTGCTACCTCTACCTATTTGCCGACGACACTGCCATAACATCTGCGTCAAAACGCCATGTTATCGCAGTGCAACGGGCTCAGATATTTGCAATATGTTGAATGCCTGGTTTGCGACCTTGCGGTTAAAACTGAATGCCACTAAGTGGAGAATCCCAAGCCGTCACCTTTACACGGCCCAATCTACAGGACGTACTCAATCTACGTCTCGGAGGAGCAGGCATATCCTGGTCAACGCAGGCAACCTACCTTGGTGGTGTTCTGGACATGCGCCTTACCTGGAAGGAGCACCTAACAGCTGTAGCAAATAAAGTCAGTAGAAAGATGGCTGTGTTTTACACTTCATACAATGTAAATCACCATGGCTCTTCGAAATAAGCTATTACTGTACAAACAGGTACTAAGGCCAGTATTTACTTATGACTACCAAGTCTGGGGAGCAGCAGCCAAAACCCACCTCTCCAAACTCCAAATCCTTCAAAACCGTTACTTTCGGACTGCAGTTGCAGATGACTGGTATATCCCTAATTACAACATCCAATCAGATCTATCATTCCCTAAAATATTTGACTCCAAACTCCCAAACAATTTCAACAACCTCATCCGTGGACTTGGAGAATATTGTCTTGACCCCGGAGAGACATACAGTAGACCCAGACTTGTGCTAAGACCCTAAGAACCACAAATCACCATCATTTCCCCTATACAATATCTACATCTCTATCTTAAATATTTTTAAATCCCAATTTCAATCACCACCACTTACCGAGCATCAGAAATAAAGAACACTCAGTCTCAGTGCCAGTAAGGGGCCTAGGCCCGGTATGGCAATAGTCGGAGGACCCTCCTCTAAGAGGAGGAAACGACCTCATGGCTGTGTGTGGATGGATTCCCTCCCCCACGGGACCCTGATACCAACAATGGAAACACTTTTTGAAATGTCTTTGTAATGCTTCTCCAGCTAGTTTGTAATATCCTCTACAAATAAGGCCAAAAATAGGTAATTTGTAATGAAATTGTGATTTTCTACCGTAAGCACTTCGAAGTCATGAAGCCAACTATACAGAACTTCACTTTCGATTCTGCTGTGACTGTAAGGGAATCTTTGTCAACTTGCAGCAGTTCTAAAGCCAAAATGTGAGTAGATTTTATTTATGCCCTTGGAATATCTTCACGAAACTCATTTACAACAAAGAATGAAGGTGGAAAATCAACTTGATGATTTGAAAAATCGCAAGATGGGAGCCTTGAATGAAATTGATACTACACATAAACTACTAAGTCGAAGAATAATCAGGACTCTGGAAGAAGGATCAGCACTAGGGGCAATAAGGAGTGATGGGCTACCAAAAAGTAAGAACTGTCGTTATTGCCCTTATCAGAACAGAATGACAAACCACAAGTGCATCAAAACTTACACCCAATGTGTTTACAGTGCTCAAGAAAACTTTGCAATGCTTGTGTTGCTGATATATGTTATTTTCATCCATTGTACGATTATAAAGCTAATAGTTTGATTAGTTTTGTACAAAAACCGTTGTGATATACAGTTATACGTATTTCAGCAAGTGCGTAAAACACTTAAAACAAATATAACCATCTCATAGTTAGATTTTCCCTTCTAAGGGTTAAACCATCTGATGGTTTTTGTTTATTTTGTTTTTTTATGAAAAATTCTGTAATGCTTTGCTTCTCATAGTCACATTTAATCTTAAGTATGAAACGCCGTATAATTTCACTCAGAGGCCTCTTTATCTTGCTTCATGATATTTAACTGTCATACAGCTACTACACCATACCAAGGGCCTTTCTTCGTTTCTGAATGAAGCCACGAATTAATGAATTCATCGTCCTCCCCATGTTTGAATTCAGGACCTTAAGAGCCATGTTATCGGTAGATCACAACAGACACTGGCTTTATATTTGTGGAGATTCCTAGCCTCTCAGATCCCAACTTGGAAGGCTGTCAAAGTGACCTCTAAAGTACGCAGGTTCCTCTTATCACCTGCGTAGGTGTCTCCAATAAGTCAAAAAATCATAGATTTGAGTTCTTCAATTTAATACATTTTTATTTTTCATAAATCTACAATATTTATCGTCACAGTACTTCAGAGTTTGAAATGTAAAACAATATATGAAGCATGATTTCGTAAACAGAAATTGCCTAGACTGTGCTTACAAGAAAGGTCAACGGAACGCATTTCCCATACGGATCTTTATGAAATGGAACAACAACAAATTCTACAGGAGAGCAGGTGTAACGTTGGCGGAAAAACTAAAATTTTCTTCGAGTTTTGTGAAAATAAATAGCTGAACTTCCCTATGTAGGGGTGGTGAACGATAGAGGTGCAGCGGACAGAGAGACGACCGATATTACCGCTTCGCCAATTTGCTTCAGTAACAAAACAGCATCAACCACGTCTGATTTTCCCAGTACAGTCAAAACACAACAGATAATGCCAAAATACAACAGATATTAACCTTCTCGTTTGGATAATATATTAAACATGTACAAGCACGTACTAAATCCCGAAAAGGCGAAATGTAGCAACAATTAATAAACCTTAAATCTTAAAAGTATTTTGTAGAAAGTTTAAAGATAGCATCGTAAGCAGAATATATTTCCATCGCAATAATTTGAAAATAGTTTTCTTTATCTACTAGAGAATATTAATCTATTGTGCAACAAAATGTTAGCCATCATAGAAGCTTTTCACAGATTGCAGCCTTACAATAGCAAACCAGATGCCTTTGTACTTTTATTCATCTGAACATCAGTTGAACATCAACAGAAGAGTTTAAGATCGGTGTCTTCCTATAATGAATGAATGAATGAATGAATTTGTTTTCTTAATTTTACTATCTATTGATCAGCAAACATGCTTTACAGATGTTTGTAGTCGAGACACTTAGCAATAGGACACATGACAATTGAGCCGTGAACGACTCTTCTAGCTAAATATGCCAGGATCACTGAAACACAAATTGAGGACTTCATGTCTGAAGTTATCACTCGTCTAGGTACTGTACTAGAAAGATTTCTCACGAGAAGATCTTGTGGCAGTCTGCGCTTGAGGCGAGGTGGTTGGCGAGTGCTAGCGCCGAGATTGTACGTAACAGCGCCAAGGACCTCCTGGGGATGGTAAAAGGAAGATCGTGCCTGCCAGCGGATGTACTGGTGAACGGGCAGAAGACCAAGCTCATGATGAAATTGTTGGTTTCTGACGAACTATGCAGCACTTGTCGCTGTACAAAGCACCCTGTTTTGTAGTTCTTGTAGTCGGCGGACATTAGTCTTGCTGGTGCCACCCCAGACTGGAGCTGCGTAGGTAAAAGTGGGACGGACTTGAGATGTGTCTATGTGTCGGCCTCTATTTCCTGGGAGCGTAGAAACTCCGGGGCGCTTTCCTGTGGGACAATAACTTGAGTACAAAGAGCCCCTCAATCTCAAGTGGGGTGGAAGTGGATACGCCACATACGCAGGTCAAAACCGCAGGGAAGTCTACCGAAAACCTCGCTGAGTCCACCTGGTTATTTAGCACACCTTCTACTATGGTTAGGAGACATAGTACCCGGGACATTTTAGGCAATCCTCTACCCCTCCAGGCACCGTATTCTGGCCGCAGGTACCCAACCTCCATTGGGTATCGGGAACCACTGCCCCCTGGAGTCCAACTCAATCCGAATGTCTCCCATGCGGGAGGGGGGTTCGAATTTTCGGCCCGAGGTTCCTCCAGTAACTTCAGAGTTACCACGAGTTCTTGGGTTTTACAGCGCCCGCACCACAGCAGCTGAAGGGGACGAGTCCCCAACAAATCAAAAGGGCCGCCACACTAGGCGTACTTCTTGACACGTAAGAAGTACCACCGCAGTGCTCACACTACGGCAGCTAAGAAGCAGACGGATCCCCTCCCCTACCGGACCCTGATATCAAATATAAAAACACTTTTTTGAAGTGTTCTTGTAATGCTTCTCCCTGCTACAACCACCAACTACTTTTATAGCATCTTTTACAAATTAGGCCACAGTTCATAGTTTGGAATTAAGCTCGTATTTTCTACAATAAACACTTTGAAGTTGAGATGCCAACTCTAAAGCACTTTTCTTTTGATTCTGCTGTGACTGAGTATCGTCGTCAACTTGCAGTAGTTCTAAAGTTCTCCGAAGTAATCATACAAAGAAGAGGCAGATATTCAAGTGTGGTGTAAACTCTAGAGTAAACCGTAACAACTAGTAAGCAGTTATCACTAATATCGAATCATCAGAAATAACATAATTAAACTCTGGGAGTTGATTACTCTTGAGGTCGAGTAAACAGTGCTGTGATTTCAACTCTGAAGTTGAAGCGGAGGGAGTTTTCTTTTATCACAGTTAACCCTAACAAGTGACATGTACTTCTTGTATGACGAACTTTTAGTGTACATAAGTAAACAGTAAGAAATGAGTAAAGCTTTGTAATTAAGATAACTGTTGGCGTTCGTTTCTTTTGTTTTTTTAAGAACATTCTTTACTGCTTTGCTACTCAACGTCACATTCAACCTTAAGCGTGAATTGAATTTTAGACTACTTAATGTTGCTCATAGGCCTCTTTACCATGTTTGATGGTATTTTACGCGCCGTAGAATTACTACATCTTTTCTTTGTTTCTGAATGAAGCCACGAATGAAATAATCCATCGACTCCCCGGGTTTGAACTCACAACCATGGGAGCCAGACCATAAAAAAGCACCGGTTTATCTGTGTGGAGATTCCTGAAATGTCTTATCCCATCTTGGAAGGCAGTCAAAGTGACCTTTAAATTAAAGTACGCAGGTTCCTCTTAATACCTGCGTAGGTGCCTCCACTGAGCCAAAAATCATAGATCCCAGTACCTCAATTTAATAAATTTTTATTTATTAGATATCTACATCACATATCGTCACGATATTTTAGAATTTGAAATGTAAAACAATATAGCAAGCGTGGTTTCGTAAAAAGAGGCTTCTTTGGCCATGCTTACAATAAAAGGCCAACGGAACGGAATTCCGCATCTGATGTTTGTGAGAAGGCACACCAACGAATTCTGCCGGATAGCAGGTGTAACGATGGCCGACAAATTAAAATTGTTTCGAATTTCGTAAAATATAAACAGCTAAACACGCCGATGTTGGGGTGGTGAACGATAGTAGTGGAGGGGACAGGGAGACGCACGATATTGCCGCTTCGCCAAGTTGCTTGTGACAAAACAGCATCTACCACGTCTGATTTTCCCAGTACCGCCAAAACACAACGGATAATGCCAAAATACAACATGAGGTGGTCCTTGCCCATTAAGTACTTCGTTGAGTCCTCCCGGCACCCAAAACCTCATAAGATAGGATATGTGATAGGTGAGGACTACGGATGGGAGGTTTCCAACAGGTCGGGGTTTTTCTCAGGGTAGATCTGCATGAATACTCGCTTTTGAGTTCCAGGGAGTGGGTGCGTCCTGACAGTGTGTGGGTATTATCACATAAAAGACACCACGGCCTTTGAATGTCAAGTTTATTGTTACAATTAGTCCTCTCCACTCGACATAGTTGACTTGATGTTATTCACACATTAGGCACGAGATTTGAGATTTGCCCGTGCTGTGCGCATGACACGACTTATATGTATCTGTGTACGCGTTGTTCCTGAACGTCGGTAGTGAATTACTTCGCACAACATAGTATTTTCGGAGGATTATTAAACAAACAAAAAAAAAAAAAAAAAAAAAAAAAAAAACGGAGTTTGGTGAAATCTTAATGACGTTGTAATGTGTGCAGTTTCTCTCATTCGCTAACACAGGGTGTTCGATAAGCACCTAATGTGAGTTACTCCGTGCATCCACGAACGCGGACTCTGAAGAATTTTCAGTACTTTTCGCCCCCTTCACTCGCCGAAACAGAGTGTTTTTCCTAGCAAACATCGAACGTCGCCATTGCACAAATTTCCCCTTCCTTTTGCCGAATTTTGGACACTTTAGGAGTCATGTGACCTGTTGCTTGTTCCTTATATGTTGTGTTTCATCCCTACTCTTAAATTTAATAGTAATTTCTAATGTATGAAGCATGTATGCATTCCACGCGATTTTCTCCTTCCCACAGTCCAGCTAATTAATGCATAAGCATGTTTGAAAATGTGTATCTTAAATCCCAGTGTCTGTTCTCTCGTCAAGTATCATGTGCGGACCAAAACATGGGCTAGCGACGAGGGTCTATCCTTGGGCAATGCCACCTTTGTCGGCAAGAAACACAAAGAAGCTACCTGTGAGGGAAAGTGTTCGTGTTTCTCGTTCTCATGACACGTTAGGGTCTCCTGCTTTCAATAATATATATGTATATATATATCGGGATTGCCTGTTTAGTTTCTGCAATTGTATATTTAATCATTATCCTCTATATTTGTTATAACTTTGTTTAATTCATATTGTGGTATTTATCCGCCCTTTAATTATGCGTTTAATAAGTCTTTCGCGGTTATTATTACAATGTTATGCCTAACAGGGACGGTATCAAACAGATATTAGCTTTCTCGTTCGGATAATATATTAAACAGGTACAAGCACGTACTAGATCCCGAAAATACCAAATATAACAATAGTTAATAAACTTTAAAACTGGAAAGTATTTTGTAAAATGTTTAAATATAACATCGTAAGTAAAATATGTTTTCATGTTAAACAAGCAATAATTTTAAAAGAGTTTCCTTTTTCTACAAGAAATAATTAATCTGTTGTAGAACGGTATATTTACCATTATAGAAGGTTTTTGCTGATTGCAAACCTACAATAGCAAACCAAATGCGTTTTTATTCTTATTCATCTGAAAAGCAGGTGAACATCAACAGCAGAGTTTAAGTTCGGTGTCTTTCTATGTATTAATGAATTGTATTTTCTTTAAGTGGAACATAGGGCCTGCTGAAACGCTTAATCCCGAGGCTTCTAGGTAACGGGTTGAGGATCAGAGGTTTCCTGATCAGAGAGATTCCGAGATGAGTGAACTGAAGGTACAAGAGGGATGTGGTGGTCGGTAAGATGATTATGGAGCAATTGGTGGAATGCTGACAAGGGAAACTGGAGGACCCGGAGGAAATTCGCCCCAGTGCTATGTTCTCCAACAAAAATCTCACTTTGCTGTCTCCCGTGAGTAAACCCGGGCCGCGTTGGTGAGAGCCAAACGATGTAACCACTAAGTCATGGCGTGACCCAGTCTTCCTATCGTGAGAGTCAAATATTCTCTGCGCCATCCTCTCAACACAAGCTATCTTTAACATTTGCACATGAGGTGTGCTTTGAATTTTCTGTGAATAATCTGCTGCAACTCTATTTAATTAAATCCTGAAATTTTGTGCATCTAGGAAACCATAAGGGATAAATAAACTAAACGAAGACCTTTTGAAAACATAGCTGTTGCTGTTACTGTGTTGTATATTAGCAAATTTTTAAAATATTCCCAATTCTGATGCACTTCATCGTAATTGTCTATATTTTGGCTTTTTACTTTTGATTGTATATGTTTATCTACATTGGCGTATCTTACTATGAATAAGCGTGTCTTAAAAATGGAAACGTGCGTAGAAACATTACCTCTTTCATGAATATTATGGGAACGTTTGACTACCAATTTAGCCTTCTTCAGTTTCAAATTAACTCTCAATATGGCGACTATAGGGCCTGTAATAATGATAAGTATAATATAAAATTTAACGTACATAAATGTTAAAGCTGGGCATTGTGTATTAATACTAAATAAGCTGCAAAATTTAACTTAGTTTATTTTTATTTTTAGCTACTCAATATGACATAATACAATACACCAGAAAGGATATTCATCTCCTTAATTTATAGAAGTTTTGCTTGAGATCAAAGCTAGTAACCTTTATAGTGATTAAGATTCACTGTGAGAATGTGACTGCATATGAATCATCCTTTTCTAGGTCTCCCACAACTCAAATCAAAGAATTAATGAAATGTTAAAATATTTGTGTAGGTCAGACCGCATTACACTATAGTATGTCTGGATGCTAATCCTACGCCATGGAGCAGTGGGCTAAGGCGTCATGTTTTAGTTCCCTGCCACGGAATTAACCCGGGATCGATCCCACCTCCGGGGAGTGAGGATTTTAAATCCAAGGTATAGGACGGATGCTCACTGAGCATCATGAGGAAAGTGAGGAGCTACGATAGGTAGCGGCACTTGTTGCGAAAGCCAACTTTCCGGCTAGGGGTGTAGAGATGCTCACTACATCTTCCCCATATCGATTGCATTATTGCCCACTTCCACCTTGCGTATGTGAGAGTGAGGTCGACAGTCGGGTTGGCAGGTCTTAGCTCATTAGAGCTGTTACCCCACGGGTTATGTCTAGATGCTAACATTGCATTAGTATTTTTCGTTTGTTGCGTACCTACTGTGATATAATTTGCTAGCAGAGTGACCCATGTCCAGTTTAGGCATGCAATTTAAATGATTACAACATTTTTCACATACAAACTATCTCAACGTGTGCACACATGCATTATGTATATAATTCCAACAATGTAACAACGAACAACCAGTGACCTAAGCTTTTATACATCTATGCCACAAATAGGTTGGGTAGAGTAAACAAAAAGGGATGAGAAACACCGATGGTGCTAAGGGTATTGTGTCGAAGTGCAGTGTAGATACTGCTCTTACAAGAGATGATACAATGAGATGTCGCCAACCTCCCGCGGGCCCGCAGAGGTAATTGGAATTCTGCTGGAGGAAACCGTGGGATAAATGGAAATGTGAGCGAAAATGGCATGTCCCATGGAAATCTTTCTTATCTCTATGTTCTTATATGAAAACCTACACAGAGACGTGTTCTGTATATAGGAAAAGAACAACTGATGAAATTCGTGAAAACGACTGCAGTGAAGGAACTTCAAATCAATTTCACAAAACTCTTATTTAGGGTGTCTTACAAAACTTTAAGATAAATGTTATTATAAACACGGCTACAGAGCTGCATGAATAAGAATGAATATCAAGTGTGGCGAGAAAAGCTGAATTAGTTTCATGTCATTCCCTTATTCAGCATTCTAGCACTGTGAAACCATAAACGGTGTGTGCACATTGTATTGGAATATTAGCAATTTCCTACGAGATAACTACTTTCAGTTGGAATTAGATTGTTGGATGTAACAGAAATGTTCGTTAGTTGGGGTATCTCTGCAGCAAAACAGGTACAGGATTCACCTTTTAAGAACAATGGAAATTATTTATTTGGGAATGGTCTCTTGAAATAACCATCATCGAACACCTGCTTTTAAAACCGTCTAATTAAATCACCGACATTACAAACTCATTTCAATTGCTTTTAAGGTGTTAAATTCCTAATTTTCTTATATTATGGGGAGAAATATTTCACAAATAATCCATCAAAATGCTAGATTTCAGTTCGTGGTGCTCAATATTATTTCTTACTCTGTCCATCTGCTATCTTATTCCTCTATTGTAAGTAGAACCATTATTAGGTGATGTTTCAGAATAAAGCAATATCAGGTTCAACAAAAAGTAAGCTACCAGAATGATCTCTTTCTGCTCCTCAAACTTTAAGGATGATTTACCACTAAAACAAAATTCATTAAATCGAAAATCTAATTTTATAAGATCACTTGCTAAAAATTACTTATTAAGCAAATGAACAACTACAGTCGCAATTGGAAAACTAATCCTGTTATGTTAAAATTTCACTACGGAGGAGATTCGGTGCGTAGGCCATTATGCTGGGCCCATTGTGCCTATGCCCCCCAAGTGGGGCAGCCACGGAAGTAAGGATGTGGCGAGAGGAGACAAAGGGCGGCCATTACAACGAGCCAAGATAGTACAGAGGGAAGGGTCCCTACAGTTTATTTAGATAGAGAATTCTCCCTACAGGCCAGAAAAACGGACACGCTCCCCTACTGTACGACGGCAACTAGCCCAGCAGCAGAGCCCCAAATGTCCTGCCAAATTACCAATGATGACAACATCAACGATGATAATGATAATAATAGTAATAGTGATAATAATAGTAATAGTGATAACAGTAATAATGATAATAATAGTAATAGTACAAGTAATAATAGTAACAATAACAATAGCAACAGCAACAATGATAATGATAATAATGATAATAATGATAATAATAATGATAATGACAATGATGATAATGACGATGACGATGACGATAACGATGATGTCCACATCGCTTCCTTGGCCAGTTTACAATTTCACGGAACGCATCTCTAGCTTCGTTCTACAGGATGCTCAGATAATTCACTCTCAGTTACTAAACGTGCAATGGGTCTCACCAAGGCGGCCCGGGTTCGATCCTTGGCGACCGCTATGTGAGACATTTTGAGAACACGGTGCTGGGGGGAGTGGTTTTCTTCTGGTCCTCCGGTTTCTCCCACCATCATTCATATATCATGTCATTCATTTCCCCCTTATACTAATCATTCACTTCTCTGGTCCTCATCGCAGGCGTTGAGCTGGTCCCTCTACCCTGGTTTCCTCTATCAGGTGCATGCTTTAGCTTCCCTGGCTCTGAGTTGTTGGGCTAGTGGAACCGAACAATCCTAACATCGGGATCGCTGATAAAGGAAGGGGGATGAAATCAAATAATAATAGAAATTAACTTCGGTATCGGGTATGTATACCCTCTGCTTCTGTTACTGCCCTCAATCTGCGGGGCATGGATGGGACCAAATTCCTAGTGAAATTTTTACGAGAGGATACTTCGCGTTATGCCAACACAATTCATAACATGAATGAGCTCGAGTGTTTACACAAACAACAATAGGGCAATTTGCTAATAAAATTGCATTTATTTTAAAAAAAATCAGGAATAAGCTATTTGCGTTTTTATTAATGTATGTGTTTAAAATATATGATTCATCTTATTTAAGAAAGACATGTGCTATTAAAGAAAAAATAAAGATAAACTTGCACATCCTGGATTCGTGCCCACCTCGGTAGCGTAGATGGTCGCATGTCTGCCTCACGTTCAAGAGTTCCCGAGTTCGAATCTCGGTCAGGGTGAGTTACCTGATAAGGCTTTTTCCGGGGTTTTCCCTTATCCTGATAGACGAATGTCAGGTAACACTAAACTCCATGGACCCTGGACACATTTGAGCATCATTTCGCCCACTTCATTCACCGTCCGATACGACTTAACGTTGGAGGACGTAAAATTACAAAAAAAATCTTGGGATCAGTGCACTAGCATCTAAGCAACTGAGCCAGCCAGATAGACACTATAACCACCTATTTTCACTGTACATTTTTGGCGAGGCATGATAAAAAGGTTTTGCCAAATTTGGATCTCCATTAACATGCAATAGAAGAAATAACGAAAAAGTTGTACAAAAGTGAATACAAGAAGTCACTTGAGTTAGTATATCAGATTTTACAGCTTGTCATTCATTGGATATTGTTTTAAGTTCCTTTAGTTGATCCTCTTTGCTGCAAGTCTAGAGAACTAGTTTATTTTCAGTTTTACGTGTAGATCTTTCCAGGTCAACAAATGCTATTGTCAATGCCCCCATGTTTGTTTTGGTAGATTATGTGCACGAAGCCCCAATCATAGTAACAGCAGCACAGTCTAGCCTTTGTTTTCATTGCGATGTCAAAGCCGAATGAATATGCAGCACATTCTGAAACGGGGTCGCCTTTCTACCACTGAACAGACAAAATAAAACGAAATCAGACCAAATGTCGAAGTTTTCTTAACGAAAACCATAAAGTGATGTCAGAAACAATAATAAAGAGATACATAACTAAAGCGATATTTTTTTTAAATTTACTTAGCCGCGTAATTCAGGATCTTTGTTGGTCAGACCAGCTTTTTTTTTCTCCTGGAAATAGCATTATCAGAATGCAAGTTCTATATGGAAATATGCTGTGACTAAATTCAATTTTAAGCATAACAGTTCAATGAATCGATTGCAAATTAAAATATTAAGTGTATTGGGAAATCTTATGAAGCTTGAAGTGTAGCGTAATAGGACACGGCTCAAATATAAATGAATCGCATATAATGAATGAATGAATGCCAGAGAGAGATGACGACAAATTTATTGCATTTAAGGGAGAGTTGATATCGATACAAATACTGTAACAGTAAGGAAAGTGGCTAGAAATGCTTAACTTTGGGAAGTTCAGTTTTTCTTCTTAAAATTTTACACTTATTTTCCTCTCTGAGTGGCTATAGTTTGAACCTGCAATGTAAACAAAGCTCCTTATATAGGAAGGTCAAATAGGGCTTCCCTGCTGATTCGTACACTTCTTAGTGCATGTTTTCCAGACTAGATAAATCTGAGAACTGTAGATTTGATTTGTAGCTCAGTATTTACAAGTTTTAACCTAGTTTGGTTACGGAATATTTTTGCCTCCAGAGACTATGAAGGGCAGACGTCCTTTATTTGTCCAAATGCAGTGCTTCCTTGCAAACGCCGCTTCTGTCATTTTTTTAACTGCATCGCTTATTCGCTCCCACAGTGCCGCTGCTACCCCAGCTCATTCCATCGACCCAATTTCACTCCCTTTCTCTCTCTTTCATTGGCCTTCGTCCAAAAGCGTGACCCCAGCTTGGTCTGGACTCCCTCTTCATCTCACCCGCAGCATCCAGGGAAAAGACCTAATTGTTTTCTAAGAATCAACGAAGGCTATGGTAAAGTAAAGCATGGATAAATGATTTAAGCCCTCAAATTACTACAACGGATGTGTAAGTTAAAACAAAAACAATGAGCCTCTAATATTTGACGTCGCACAAGTTAATTATTTATATTTGTCTTTCTTCAGTTGTAAATTTTAAAAAGGTAACCACAATATGAGCAACTGAGTTATTCGAGCAAGAACGCTGTGGTCTTAAACAGAAACATGTAAGATATCCTGAACAATATTATCTGGAGAAAGTCACTAGGAATTAGAAAACAAATACGAAAAACCTGTCCCCTCCCTTCCGCTTCTATTATTTAATTTTAATTGTGTTTGAGTTATTAAGTTGGCAACATAGCATCATAGACAAAGATGTAACAAAAGACACAGAACAATTTCTACCTTTATCCTAAATAAATGATGTAAGTTATCCTATAGTATGACATTTCGTGTTATTCGTGTAATGCACTGCAATGGTTCTGTGAGTTCTTGGTAAAATGGAAAGCAACCATGTTTGCTTGGTAAAATGTCCTAAAATTATTAATTAAACGTTTCATTAATATTCGTTAAGTTAATTATCAATAAGTACATAGCATTCCTTCTGTTCTGAAACAGGTACATTTGGCCCTTGGATCAGTTATTGATTTAATTATGTAATATGAGAACTGTAACTAGCATGTTTGTGAAAGTAAAATTATAGACTTTGATGTAAAATAATGTAATGAACCTGGGCAGATATACGTGAGAAACACTGTACTCCCGAACGACAGCCTAGAAAGAGCGGATGTTAGACAATGGAATGGAATGCTAGATATTTTGCTGTACAGTTATACAGGTCAATATTCCCTTAGTTTTTCCTTGTGACGCCGCGCTGTGTATATAAGAGGGTAGAAACCCCCATTCAGTCTCACTGCTCATTTGTCTCATCGCTCATTGCAGTTATTTGAAACTGCAGTTATTTGAAGGTGCCCGGAAATTACACAAGTGTAAGAATAATTGTAACAGTTAAGAGATTATCGTTTATGTTGATTATGTTTATGTTGTGTCAACCTTAACACCCTGAGAAGCCAAAAAGAGTCCATGCAGGAGACAGCAGCTAGAGCCAAGGGTATAGCAAGCAGCCGACAACGACGTGGAGACCGAGAAAGGAGTCCCGACGTCGAAGAGAAATTAAATTTTAAACATGAACTGCACAGATGATTTTATTTTTTTCCGCTTTCTAGTGTATTATGCCGACTTAATTCCAGGATTATTCCCGATATGTACTGATGAATGTCGCTTTTATGTAACATATGATTTAGTACGTCTTATACGACAATCCGTAATATATCTTAATGTAATATAAATATAATATTCTATGTGTGTGAATATATATACTTGTATAAGGCAGTCCACTCGCTTCTTCTCGTAGCACATTAATTATTTATGTTTTCAGTTTTAATGTGCTTTATTTCTTATATTAAAAACATATGTAATTTCTCTTACACTGGGTGAGTAAAACGTATGAACAGTGCTTATAACTTATAGTTTGAGAAGTGATCTTTTAGACAAGCTGTAAGGTATAAATATGTTATAATATTACTATGTGAATAGAGCGTGACCATTTTTAATGACAATATTACTTTTTTGTCCTCAGATATCGAAACGTACAGTTAGATACTTTTTTGAACTGTAATTGAAACTTATCAGGACGTATTTCAGCACACGAAATTTAAACCAAGAAAACATATCCATAACAAATTAGCGGTGCTGTGTTGTAACACATGATGATTTAACTTCAAAAGTTGCTCAAAATGACCTCCTTTTATTGCCAAACAATGCCAAAGTTGGTCTTTGGAATTAGTTAATCTTTCCTTCAACACTATTCACCGGATACGCTAAATTCTTCGCGTTAATTCTTCCGGATATCTTGGTCGGTCCTTGGAAACCCTCAAATATAACCAACAGGGAAAAGTCTATGGAGTTCAGATCAGGAGATCTTAACGGTCATTCAATACTTCCTCTTCAGCCAATCCATCTTCCTGGAAATTCATAATTTAGGTAATTCACCACCTGCCTTCCATAATGTGCTGGCGAGTAGTTAAATGTGCGTTTTCTTCCACTGATAATAAAACATCAAGTTCTTTATCGCTATCTGTAACTCCTTTTGCCTTTCAGATTTTGCCTTATTTTTAACACTTCCAGTTTCATTGAATTGTTTCAAATTGTTCTTACCTTAGAAATAGTAATTCTTTGTTCTGGATGCATTTCATTAAATAAGACACAAACCACTTCTTCGATCATCCTCCTATCTCCACTTCCGTTCTCATTAGTATTTCAATTCATTGTCTTTCTGTAAGTTGCGGCATGACGAATTATTTTAGGAAGATTTAACTTTAAAGTTATCATTGTTGTCCTTGTTACCTTAGATTTCGTTTGTATTTGTTCAGTTCAAAGCCACATATTGAAGTAGCCTAATGAATTGTGTTCAGTGACAGTTGGTCATATTGTGTTTAAAGGAGTTGGTGGACCTTTTTTAAAAATACAATGCAGAATCTTTGTGTGAATAACGCTGCGTTAAATTAAAACTTAAATTATACTGGTACATCGTTTAAAAACAATAGGAGAGGGGATAAGAAGTAGTCTAGTGAGTTGCCGTCAGTGCTTGCGTAGGGAAAATTGCTGTGAAACTCCGTGCAACGTAACTATTTTCCAGTCTCAGTACACCGAAATAGCAACTGTATCCGAAGCCTGGTTATTATCAACAATCATTGGAAGAGTTTTCGCCGTTTCCTCTCGGTTAGCTGATTGCCATTTTTGGTATAGTAAACTTAAATTCTTATTATAATAACAACTATCGTTGAATGTATTTTTGATATTCAAATCACCTGTAAAATATATAAAACTGAGTGAATGTAACAAAGTTACAATACCGCTTTTCGAGAATTTTCCATATTTTCTTCTTAATGGTAACTTTGTGAAATATTTGCATCTACGTATCTCTCCAAGTACTTCTTTTCATTACTCTATTCCGATATTATCCGATATGAGGTAAATATAATAGTATGCTTTTGTTCTAAAACGAACTGAAAATATAAGAACTCATGAACTTTGCAAGTTTTGAAGATTTTACTATGTTAACAATATTTAAGCATTCTATTATTGAATTCATATAAGAAAAATGCCAAAAGCATAAGTTATAGCAGCTCTATTAGACAATTTTCTGTTCTATATAAAAATTATGAGTAATGAAAATTAAAGCATAAGTTAGACAAAATCATCTCTAAGAGCATGAGAGAGATAATTGACCTTTAAACGATAAAAAAACTATTATACAGTGGTTAGTTACAGTTAATATATGATTTAAGGTTCCTTGAGCTTTAATATGCGAAGTTTTAGTGTTAATACTTTCCTGTTTGGTTGCAACCATACAAATTAACTAATGAAGGTATAGTTATTCAATTATTTCTCTTCGGTTTAACACATCTTTATTCACTAATACTAAGCACAACTGTTAGCAAACAGTGATTCAAATTCACACCATGACATTAAAGTTTTCAATCTGACTGGACCCTTCCAAACCTCGTCCTACATATGGTTTAGTGTAAAAGAACAATTGATTTTCATTAATTGGCCTAACAGTGACGTAAACTCTGAAGCTTGTGACTTACAGCACTAGGGTGGCTGTCTTATGTGTATATGAGATCTTCTTGTGACTTACTGGGGAAAATGTGTGTCATTTGGAGAGTTTAATGTCGTGATGGCATGCTGCCATGTTAGCTTAGAGATTAGAGCAACCGGGTGGAGACCGAGAGATTCGTGGTTGAAGTCCGGGCTATGCCATTGCATTTTTCAGTTTGACTCCACCTTTCCAAACTTCGGCTCTTTGCAAATCATTAATATTACTGTTAACTGACAATATGTAATGACATAAGCAGTAATATTACATAGGGATAAAAGCATTGTCGTGAGTGTTAATCCACTCTTGTTTTATAATTTCATTGTTTATGCCCATAGCAGGTCATCACCCAGCCAGCGTTTAACTTCTGCTAATCCAATACAAAACGTTTTAACTTCTGGACGTGATTTAGAAATGTGACTGCAGTGAAAAAGTTCGGACATCTGTGTTTATCCAAATTGCAGATAACCTATCTGTAAATAAATATGATGTCCTCTGGGTACAGTTGCATATCAGGTTATTAAACTTCAACAAACAGTAAGGAATATTACTGAATTTCCCTAGATAGGTTTTTGACTTTTGGAACACATTCTGGTGAACTAAAAGCATTGCTACTTAACGTTTACTGATTTTATGGTTTTTGTCAGATATGTACGGCACGGGCGGTTCTTCCTTGATGAGTATGAATCGCCGAGTCACCTATTTGTTTTTGAATAACTTACATGGTTATTTTTATGTTCTAGCATTTAATTTTCCTTTATAAAAGTTCTCCGAGTTATATTTTGTAATTGAACCGCTCTCTTGGCACTCACGTGTAGATAATGCAGCTGGCTTACTTCCCGACTAGTGATTCGTTATTAAAAGCTAATGTGACCGTAACACTTCCGCTGAGTAAGGAGAGGTTGGAGGGGCAGAATGCATTGCTGGTTACCATGGCTAAGGATTCAATTCATAGAAGCTGTATATTCAGCACCAACTTGTGTTGGCATCACAATACAGAAGCTTCGTCTTGCCTTTTCGTTTATTTGAAAAGAAATTTGTTGGTAGAAGTGGTAAACCGCTTTAAACGAGACCCACCTGTCATGTGCTACTGTTTATTATCAGTCTATGTAAAAACGCAATTTTTTATGTGATCAGTGATTAGTGTCTGATATGTGAGTTGTTTAATGTTTCATTTTAAGGGATTTACAAAGAATCCAACACACTACTTGGTGTGTCTGCAAACAGCCTTTTCTTTATAGAAAAATGATGACAAACGGGGTGTAGTAAACGTCTGTAGGCCAACACCAATGCTATGTTTAGAAAAACTTTGCGGCGGAGCATCTTCAAAATACAAAAGGAAATTTAAGACCCGTTGGTATGAGAAACGTAATTGTGTCGGTTTGAACGGGCTGAGAAAAAAAAACTAACAAACTTCTAGACGCTCTTCGGGAGGTAAACTATATTCTCATTGTAAAACACAACGTGAACGTTAGGCTTATCAGCCTGTACATGCAACATCCCACTAGGGAAGTAGACAAGAAATGACATTCCGTGGATATAATGAAAGTGAAGACTCTTTAGATACAGGTAATTTAAAGGAACTTTTGGATTCATATACAGAGGGAAGCCCCAGCGAAATTCAAAACCACTATTCCAGTATAAAATCCGTTTTTGCGATGCTCGTTTTACGAATTAAGGTAAACCAATTTTCCGAGTCACCTAATAAATAAACCCAGAGCTGCACCTAACTTAGGGTAGGATTTAAATTGTAAGACGTCACCCAATATCTTAGAATTTGTAGCACATGCAATCACAAAATATTTTCCAGGTGTATATAAACTTGTAAAGGTGCAAAAGCATCTCATAAATCACATTCTCTGAAATAAAATAGTGACTTTTAGGCGCAAAACATATGACTTTTCGAGATTTTACCTGTAAAACCCGGCAAAGTGGTCCGAAAAGCAACGAGCTTCTAATAATAAGACTTGTGTCTGATTATGACATATTGAACTGGTGTACTACGATCACCTTCTCTGGTGTCTTTCACGAAAGAGAAATTCTCCCTTGCCCTCTCTCTTTCCACTATCCTATATAATAATTATAGATATGCCAACAATAGGAAAAATTGCACAATTATTGTCTATTAAACATTGCATTTTCAGCATTCATACACAGAGAGATCAATACTTAACTCTGGAAATACTAGAGAAAACAAATTACTTCAATATTGTCACCAGGCCATTGTTGATTGGAGACGGCGCGGTCAACGAGATCAAACAGACGGTAGTGGAGTGCGGGGATAAAAGCTCGCCGAAATGGTGGGCGGGAGGATACGGATTTCTCGGGAGTTCGCCTTTGTTCTAGCCGTGTCTCGATTATTGGAGAAATTTCTGGAATGTTAGTAAACTGTAAAAAGGCAGCCCGCCCGCAAAGAGGAGTAAGTCGGTAATTGAACGCGTGTGAGTAAGCAGCTGTGTTTGTTGACCTTGTATGTTGTTTCGTGTATGTGTACGAAGCGTATTTCTACGGAAATAAAGTGCAAATTTTTGTTTGTAACCTGGACTTTTGATTTCACGATCCCACAGCCGCATAAGTACACAGGAAACGAAGCTAGATCAGTATGGTTTACTCTGGGAATTAAAGCCAATACCTTCTAAAGCTAATGTGCGTTATTGATGTAAAGCTCAGCAGGTCCCTCCCACAAGTTCTCTTCTACATATCGTGAAACCTCAAGCTGCTGTTTCCCGATATTCATGACATACGGTTGGGTGTGTGCTAAAATACCCATTTCCAGAAAAAAAGAAAAAGGAAAACAACACCGCCCTAAAACACACAAAGTTAGCCCGTTCCTGCTGTCATCAAAACGTGAGCCGTTAAGGTTAGGGGTTTACGACGCCTGTTTGTCAGGAAGTTTCCCGATATCGCGACATCCCCTGATTCCTGACGACGTGGACTTTCCTTAGAGATTCTCGCTTACGTTGTTTATGCCTTGTTCTCAAAAAGAATAGTGAGGACAAGGGAAAACTTTGAAATCTATCTCAACCTCCCGGCGATGCTCTCTCTCTCTATGTTTGAAACTTGGCGCCTGCTGGCGACTCCACCTCATTTTCCACCACAGTAAAACCAGACTTTGCTTCCATTTATCTAACAAACGGAACTCACTTTTGCTGTAGCATAAAGTACTGAACAAAAATATTCTATAGTTTTTATGAATATTTGTTATGTTCTCGAAAAGTTAGTTTGCCTGACTGATTCCATATGTTATCCAGAGTGTTTCATAATGTTTTATTTTTAGATTCTCAAGACTATAACACAGGTGTTTTCAGATGCAAGAAGTTGCAACACTTTACTCGTATTAGCTCCATAGGTAGACTACAAATTTATTACCTTCATGAAAATATTTGTTGTGGAGGACTATCTGAGACGGGAATATTTTGCATAGTATGCTATTTTTATTTATGAATGAACTCAGGCAGCTGGCTGTTCATTATAAGTTTTACTCATCACTTGTTTGATTGGAACTACAGGACTTCTATGCAGTTTCACCGTATAATATTCCTAGTAATATTGTAAATTCGTGTTCGATTTTATGATAGTGACGATTATGATAATAAATTATAAATACAAACTAAATTTTCAATAAACCTAAAATCGATTGAGCTAGATCGAAAATCTGCCCCGAAAACAACAACACATAGCACAATATTTTCATATACTGAAGTGATAAACGTTGACCTATTAATCCTTTGGATTCTGAGAGAATCTAATATGCATACTGAAGCCTGATAATACGGTGAGATGTTCATGGGGAGTGTGGAGACTTTCTGTGTGTAATTTACGTCCTCCAACGTTGTCATATCGGGCGATGAATGGAATGGGTGAAATAATGCTTAAATGAGCCCAGGTTCCATAGAGCTTAGAATTACCCGACATTGTGTTTCAAGATAAGGGAAAACACTAGGAAAAACCGTATCCAGGTAACTCACCCTGACCGAGATTCGAACTCGGGACCTATTGAACGTGAGGCAGACACGGTACCATCTACGCTACCAAGGCGAGTACTGTGGGGACAGTCATATTTTCCTTAGTAATGTGATATTCAATTGTCAAAACAATACATATTGTAGTTTGTTGGTTGTTATTAACAAGTTGAATTTGAATAAATAAAGTGACATAGTCACCAATAAAATAGTGACCCCGAGGTGTTATTTGAGAAGAAAGAGCATATATCATTGACGCCGATGAAGAAAATGTTACCGTTTCCAGTGAAGATGAAGTTAACAAGGTTAGTGTAATGGGTAGAAAAGCCCGATATATAGTTCTGTCAAACTGAAATACATTTCCACTTTATTGGTGACTATTTTAATTTACTTTGCTTATTCAAATTTAACTCGTTATTGATAAAAACCAGCTAACTAAAATATTGTTTTGATAATTGAACATCACATTACCAACTAAGGAGTTTATAACTGTCCCCACAGCAAGCTGCTTTGATGCCTAATACTTTTACTTGCTAGAAATAGATGAATTTCAATGTTACAGTGTGTATATTGCTGATAAAGTACAGTATAATTAACTTTTTAATATTAATTGTTTGTGAACTGATTTGGTTAAGTGGTGTCTAAAATCTGTTTGAGTTTAGTGACAGAGAAATATAAAATAAATCTTAACTTGGAAAAGAAATGTATGAAAGAACAAATACTACACCGACTGGATTAAGAAGAAGCGGCGAACGAACAATTTGGGTACTTAAAAATCCTAAAATGTAACCTGGGGTAAATAAGTCCACATGGAGTGCTCTTGTTCTTTAGCGAAATTAATGCAAGTTATTGTAATCCATTCCTTCGTTATCCTCGTCTTAATAACTCTGCGTTAGACTCAAGGAGCTTACTCCTTGTTTAGAATGAAATCTACACACTGATATAATTTTTATTCAGTCATGAAAATGTGGTATGGAGAAAACTGCTTATATAGTTAAACAAATTTCTCTCAGATTTGTAATATCCCTACTCAGTTTATTTGCTGAGTGTGCTCAAAATTAAATTCTCGTCAAAGAGTGCATACGTATAAATAAATAGGTTAACAAATAAACAATGTTGACTTATTTCATATCTTTTTCACTTTAATGCGAATAAAAATATGAAACTCCAAGATACACATACATATATCATTACTTGCTATATATTCACCGTTACAGCTTTCTACTTTTCTCACCATCTTGCTATCTGACTTTTCTATACTCCTTGATGGTAATATTGGCAAAATTGATAAGTTGAAAATCTATTTCTGGCAGCAGTTAGCTCTCTTCTTCATAATGTCGTATGAATCTCGATTTTCACAGTTGGACTGCCATTGGAAAAAAACTGGATATCACTGATTTATGGCACAGTATTTCAAGTATAAATTGCATTTCTTAGTCATGCCTCTTATACACAACTTAGGAGTTTACTTTTCCGGTGGTTCCGGATCTGCCGAAATTGCCAGTGGATTGTGGCACCCTTCATATGCGACTCTAATTCTACAAGAACTACATGTTATGTATTAATAGGGTGAACTTACAAGGTTCTCCACATTCCATGGAGCAGCAGGATATCTGTACCATATAATGCAGACTCAGAAATGTAGAAGCTCGTGTCCTAATAAATTTGCCCAATATAGTCTCATATTAGTCCTGCTTTTCGTTCTTAACTACAGTAAAGTTTCCTTAGGAGTATATTTGAAACTCTTTCGCCCAATGTTTTTTAACTTCAGTAAACCTCCGTCTTATAATATCAGCACGAATGCCGACCAAATTTGAAGTGATAGGTTAACGGCAATTTTAACACGTGCACCTCACAAAATGTGAACTGGCGTAGCTCTGATAAGACAAAACATCACAAGAAACACCAGATCTTCATCACAAGAAATAATCATTATGGTGTGTGTACACGAAAACAAATGCCACCTATAATTCGAAACATAGTTAATATTATTAGATAGATATGGTTGTTTTAAATGAAGATAAATTATACATACAAAACATTAACAAACAAAAGAAGTAAGCTTAAGCTCATAATCCCAAATACTTTTAATGTATGGAGATATACTCATCTCTGCTCTAAATAGCGTGTTCCACCTAACTCTGCGACTTCAAATATCTCCGAAATGAAAGAAAATATGAACATTTCAATTATCCAAGAATGTACGTGTGTCAAGGGGCTCACACAATGAAACGGTATGCGCAATCCATAAAGGTAAACAAACAAAATTTCAACACGAATTTGCGTTTTATAAATAGAACATGTATGCTTAATCTAGCAAAATAACTGGAGCTACAATTAGTGATAACACACTTCGTTTCACGTTTCTAAGCCTAATACATTCTGAAATACGTGGCTGTCAGAGGATGGCAATGGCGACACCACTTCTGACGTCATGTAAAGCATGTACTTTATGCTCACAGCGGGGTTTCCTTGCACTGGCCTGTAGCCTGCTGCAAACAAACAACCATCACCTTGGCTCGTTCTAGCTTCATTGTACTAGTGTTTCCCGATCTGGTCTGCAGTCATACTGTAACGTAATTCACATATATTTCGGATATTGCTTGCCATATTGACACATTAAACGGGTTTTCCTGAGGGGTGTAACAGTCATCTAGTCGGTATGCCGGCCTTCACTAATAGGTGGAATGGACGAAGAGGACCTGTGCGATGGCCAGCTGGGCCCTGAGAGTTCATTTTCTGGGGCACAGTGAATAATAACAGTGTATCAAGAACCGCCAAAGACAGTAGAGGATATGCAACATCGTATCACTAAGGCGTGTGCGGCAATATCTGTAGCAACACTGCAAATCATGCAACACTCTCTTGTTACCAGATTCCAAAAGTGTATTGTTGCAAACGGAGAGAACTTCCAAAATCTGTTGAAATGGCACGTTTTTATTCGGATAAGATGCTACTGGTGATTTGGGGGTGCATTTTCCATGTAGGATGAAATGCAAAACAAAGCATTTTCTGAGGACTATAGGCCACTAGAAAATGTTTTTAGAAAAGCGTAAAAAGTATTTCATCACTAATTGTAGCTGTAGTTTTCATTTTTCTAGAACAAATATACATGTTCCATTTGAAAAAACCGCAACTTGTTGTTGGAAGTGTTATTTACGTTTACGTCTTATTTTGTGAACCCCTGACATAGTTACATTCCTGGCCAAATGAAACTTTCTTATGTTGTTTGATTATTGAAATATGTGATGTCACAAAGTTAGGTGCGACATCCTGTGCACTCTCTGCTTCTCAAGATAGTTTTCATAACATGTTATCATCCTTAGTACAGTTTACACGTAAGTTTAACAAGTTAAATGCAAAAAAGCACGCAGCAGATATTAAGAAAATTTTGTGACATATATAATTAACGATATTTAGCGTTGAAAGAAAGCGTTAAAAGGCAGCGCGAATAAGAAAACAGCATCGGCAATTATAAATGCTGAGGCAAACAGTTGCCAGCTGTTGAATAAACAGAAGAGTGGATCAGAGTGTTGCTTCAGATTAGTCACTGCCACTCCTTTCAGGGAGTAAGAAGAGCATTCAATTTTGTCTAATTATAATTAAGTTTATAATTAACTTCTCTCCAGGTATTGAAACCTAATTTAATGGATTAAAAAGACGAAGTTCTCTTGCACCGCACTCAGTGCAAAGGAACAAAAGAAGCCCTTCAAGAGTGCCAGCAATCGTCTCGTTAACTTAATACGCCCTCTTTGTCGTGCTACTTCTACAAACTTTACATAACAGGGTGGTGATTTGAAACACGAAGAAAGCTTACTTTTATTAATTATAGAGGTATTACATTTCACCTTGTTTCTTTAATAATTTCATGTTTTGGATTTTATTTCTATGCTCTTCATAATACTAACAAGTAACATCCTTATTTAAAGTCAATATTCTCTGACAATACTGACAAGTAAAATCCTTATTTAAAGTCCGTATTCTCTGGGATAAATTGAGAATAAACCATAAAAAATATACTATATTACAATAAGTGTTTCAACAATTCAAGAGCGAAAAAAGTAATTTTCTACTTAGAAAAAGGCTTCTAGATAGCAGAAACGCAGAAAGAGAAACCCCACGAAATAAATAACAGTGAAAGGTTTACCATATTAATAATTAAAAATGTTTGATATAGAATTTACTTCTCAAGGCTTTATTTTTGTATAGTTCTGTAATCAGACACGTCTTAGTAGCATGAACTTATAGCTAGGACAATTATTATGTGCTTCAAAAGGGAAAAGTAGCGAATCAGATGCGTTGGCGCATTCAGCGTTGCCACCTCGTTATCTTCACTCATTTTATATTTCCCTCTCTCTAGCACAATTGCCAGTGTTCGTGGAGCTATGCGTAAGGGAACGCAAACTGAGTTCTCCAAAGTTTTATAATAATACAGTTGTTGAAATCACAATTGCAACATGAACATTCGTATATTACGAAAATGGTTTATATATTTAGTTTAAAATTAATTATAGTTTATGAATTACTTATTTGTCTAATCCAACGAAAATACCAGCAGTGCATCCTTATAGTTGTGATTGTTAGTTACGTTAGTAGATAATTCGTCATTGTCATTGTCTTCAACGTCTGAGTACTGCAAATTTATGATGATAGGTTCCAAAATTTCATTACATGCTATTTGTTTCCAAAAGTCGTCTTCTTGTAGTTTATCTGATGTATTAAGCAGTTTTCCAAGTCTTGTTGTGTTCCTTGTCAATTTCTTCGTGGATAAGTCGTTCAGCATCAGTCAGTTTAAAAATATTATTTCTGTTTGCAACATAATTTGAGCCTACATTAACTCAACTGGATTGTTCTGGCAGTGATATAGGAGAAGATGGATCGTCTCTCATTGATCCAGCTAATACATTTTTTCATGGAAGAGTAACTGAATAATGCTGCTTTGAACTCTGGAATAAATAGCAATCACGAACCATTCATATACAAAGACATAATGTTACCAGACACGTTCTGCCAGACCAGCAGGAAGTGTATTGTTTCCTCTCATGGAATTTAACAACACCTGCCTTATTCAAAGTGTATATGTCTTTTTCACGTCATTTCAAATGTTTACGTTTCAATTCTGAGTAATTTCAAATATACGTCCACGCATACGTGCCAACCAATAAAGATATTCGTTAGAGTGCTTAAGTCTCAATTCATTGTTATAATATAATGGTATGTATTTTATTTATTTGCATTAGGAAAACTATTTGAGATAAAAATATGGGGTTTCAACGGTTATGTTAAATACATTACTCTCTGCTTCCACATGGATCAGTTTCTGCAAAATCTGTACTTTTGTCTTAGCGTGAATAGTATTTATTAGAGATTGATGAGTATGGCGCTTGCCACACACCACATAGGGGGATTGAAATACGACAACGCCGTAGGACTACGATTGCTTATTCATCAAGTGGCGCTCAAGGATAAACATCATTACATAATATATTTGGATACGACGAATGACAGCGTTTTCCGAGATGAAGGAATGAGAATATAAATACGCCTTCCAGCACTAGATACATCCCAACGGGGTCCTTGTCCTTCGGAATGACTAATCCTTCTCTCCGCCAACAATCAGAGAGTGGAAGGCAAATTTTGATCAGAAAGTGTCATCCAGAAGCAGAAACAACCTCTCCTTATTCATATCCTTCTTGTCGCCCAGTTAGCTTTGTAATCCTAAAATATGAAGGATACTCCTATCTGATGTGTTGCTTCACTGCTTTCTCTTACGCAAGGCTCATTTTATATATGTACATTATTTTACACATTGTCTAACATATTTACATCTGTAAATATATCTATGGTACTATGGTATATGTAAATATATCTTTATAGATATAACAAATGTTTACTGTAAAATACAGAGTTGACATAATTGTCTTTATTAGTCCGTTTTTTCTTATTAATATGCCCTTTATTGGCTGCAGAATTAATTACTTCTGTACGTCTCAAACATAAACTCAGTTTTCACTCAAATGCTGCCTTTATTGCGACAAGCTGTAATGGGGACAAAGCCTAAATACTCGTGCAATCCACGTGCTTTGTTATTTTCAGGAAGACCGCTTTATTTCATCAGATCCCTGACTACATAAAATTTGGCAAACCCAGAATTTGAGTAGAACAAAAATGGGGTGTAACGCACTATGATACAGCAAACAATATACACTACAAGTACTCCAGAACAGTTAATATGAAGCTACTTTCTGTTGCACATCGTGTCCAAATTTCGCAGTCTGTTTATAACCTAAAACTTTTAACTAAATCTGGTTGGTGTGCGCTTCAAGGATTGTTTGTATTCCTGTGAAATTCAAACCGTATCTGCTAAAAGTTGAATAATTGTTCCAATTAATTTTAATGATGAACGAGACTAAGATAAGTTTATTATTAACAACTACATTAAGTTAGTGTACGAACATTTCAGGTGAATTATTTGAATTTTAAACAGCGTATAGGTATAACATGCTGATGTGGTATTATATATGTATTTGAAGCGTTTTTTATTCTGCTTAAATCCTGAAGCTCTATTATGTTTAAATTTAAAGAAGGCATATTCTTATATAAGCCCAGACAGTTCTGTATTTATCGGTGAAGGGACAGATCATTGGTAACAGTTAACAGAACATAGTAAATGCTTATTTTTTCGTTCATAAGTTAATTTTATTTTCAAACAGAGGACAGAAATAGTTTAAGAAAATCTAATTTAGGAATTTAATATTAGGGAATTTATGTTCTCTTTCCATTATGTTTCACCCGGTTTCACCTCTTCTTTAAGAGGTAATTTCTTAAATAATAAAAACTATAGCGTTATTGCTTCTCTAAGGGAAAATAAAGTTACGAGCTTACAACAGTGCTTTGGATAAATATAAGTTAATGTTATTCAATTAGATTGGATCGTTAGGAAGGTATTCGGCACATCGACCAGACTGGTCTTTTTGCACAAGTGGGGCACTGGAAGGATGAGATGAGAGGAGACAGAGGGAGTTCGAGCCCAAGGAAAATATTTTAGTGTTTAACGCCCGCTCTTACTACATATGGCACCGTAGGCGGTGATACTAATGATAAATAAGATGAAGATGGAGCACCGCTGGAATGAGATGGCGAGGGAAATCGGAGATCCCATTGCCATGTTGTCCACCACAAATCTCAACATTTGGTCGCCTGGGATCGAACCTGGACCTCCATGGTCAGAGCCAAGCGGTCTAAACACTCAGCCATGGCTAGGCCGGAACCCAAGGAGTCACTAGATTAAAGAAGTTGGGGTTTCTACACTTTACTAGACAGAAACTCCCCGGCGGTCCATGGCAATCGTAATCCCACCTAGCATTGCACAGAAACAGTCACGAAGCCGTTCGGAATCTGGAGACAGCCCTCCCCCAGAGCAAGGATGACTCCAGGCAGGCTTGCACAACCGGCATCTCCCCAGCCGCGTTCCGGAAGGCCGGCTCTCAAATCGGAGGCCGTCCCGTCGGAGAAGAAAGTCTTCACTCAGAAAATACCAACCTGCTATGCACCACCGAGACTCCCGCCGAAAGTTTCACGCAATGGGAGATGATATGAAATGATAATGGAGGTGAAATTAAGAGACAAGAAAAGATGGGGGATGTAGTTAAACTACACAGTATTCGCCTAGCGACCCGGGAAATCCCCCAGAAAAACCCCATGATTCCGGTAGTTGGGTCATGGGAATGGAATCCGTGTTTCATCCGGAGCCATCCCGTCGTTAACTTAACCTCATATTCGATATGCACTGCACGTTTATTATGTAAGGCATAATCAGCACCACAAACATGCCAGGAATATTTTCGTTCTTTAGCTCTGCATCCTACAATGTTGACAGTCCTTTCAATGTTTGCTTTTTCTGCTGTGAGTGGAGGCTTATCCCTTTGTGGCCATGCATAGCGTGTCTAAATCCTCAGACTGCTTGAATTTGAAGTACGTATAGCTCACATTTTTAAACACAATAGAAGGAAGGACTATGTTTATTTACAATTTATTGTCGGAGCAAACATTTGGCTTAAGTTCATTATCTATCGGTAAGGCACGCATGCTTATAACTTAGTATATTAGGAAAGGGAACAAAGGAGCTATGCTTTATACCAATTATGAAAAGTTATTTTATGACAGCGTGCTAGACGAGTCTGATAACTGAGAAAAAGAAATACCTTAAATGCTAGCTCCATCTAAGTAATCTTACTATAGCATTACAGTCATTATTGTAAGATATCACATCAGCCATTCAATTGTCATATTAGGCATAAGCTCAGAAAACGGGAGGATAAAATGATAAAGAACAGATATAGTAAGAAAGAAAATGAAAATCAATACGGTATTTTGTACATTAATTTAACATTCCTATAGCGCTTATATCCCTAATGATCTGGACATAGTAATTGAAACTTATTGTTGGTATCTTATTAGAAGATAATATCTAACTTCAGCTTAATTCAAAATTCATAAAAATAATTTAATGCTTCAAATTTCCTTCTAATTTGTCTAAATTCAAATGAAGCGACCTATTTCAGATGTTTTGTCAGTAGACCGTCATTTTTTGTTTACACGAACTTGAAAATTATCTCTCAACCAAAACATGGCAGTTTTTTATTAGGTCTTTAAGTTTATTTAAGTTATATCGGATGATTAATGGAATGGGTGATATGATGCTCACATGGGCCCAGGGTCCACGGAGCTTAGAGTTACCCGACACTCGTTTCGTTAGGATAAGGAAAAGCCCCAGAAAAACATTTCCAGGTAACTCACCCGAACGGAGAATCGAACTCGGGACCTCTTGAACGTGAGACAGACATGCTACTATCTACGCTACCTAAACATGTAATTAACTCGTGAAAATTTTCTTGAGATCATCTATTACGAATTTTGAGGTGGATTATCAAAACAAGAGTGCACCGATCCACTAACTTCCACATTTGGCGAAGAAGCTCCAACCTTTCCCACAGTGAAACGCTGGTTTAACGAATTTAATATTGGCCGCCGTTCACTCTGTAATGAAATTCATGAAGGTCATCCAAAATCAGTTGTTGTACCATAAAACACTGATGCTGTGCAAAAACTAACAATGAAACACTGTCCTGCGACATATTGCGAGATTGAGGCAACCCTGGGCATTAGCTCTACCAGCATGTATAAAATGTTACATGGTTATCTAGAAGTGAAAAAAAGTTGGATCCCACATAACTTGACACAATCTCAAAAAGATGCTTGTGTCGATTGGTGTATAAAAATGCTCAAGAATCACAATGGTGGTATCTCAAGAGACGTATAAAGGATTGTAACAGTTGACGAATCATGGAGTTGCGCGTAAGAGCCGGAACGTAAACAGCAGTCGACTGTATGGGTGTTTCAAGATTAAGCAAATCCAACACAAGTTGAACGCACTCGAAGCAAATGGTCGCTTCCTTCTTTTAACGAAACCAGTCATGTGGCAACAGTGCCTTTAGAGAAACATGCACGGTCAATGCCCAGTGGTACACGATCATTTTTTGCCGGCAGTCCTCTGTGAAGTACGGAAAACCAGAAAGATCCATATGATTGTTCTTCATCAAGAAATGCGTGTGCACACAAATCTCATCTAACAAGTGGGTATTACAAGGTTCAAAAACAGAATTGATGGGTCCTATATTTCTGATTTGGCACCCAATGACTTAATTTGTTACCGAACATCAAGAATAAATTGCGTTGACCAAGATTTTCGTCGGCAGAAGAAGCCGTTGATGCCTCCAAAAACCATGTTTTGAAGGTATCTAAAGAAAACTGGAATAAATACGAGAGGTGTTCAAAAAATAATTATCATAATTTTTAAGGTCATAAGTTTTCGTACTAAAATTCAATCTTATTATATTTTGTTAGCTTAATGTAAAACGAACACGCCGTAGTAATTTCATTGTTGGTATTCCTGGTTCCCGCCTGTGAGAACCAGGCAAGTTCGCACATGTTCAGTATGGCCTATAGCTGCAATGGAGGTGACATGCAGTTAAATTTGATGTTAGAGGAAGATCCGGAGTTTCTTCCAAACGTAATCACGACTGATGAAACTTGGCTACATCATTTTGATCCTGAAAGCAAACTGCAAAGCTACGCGTGGACATCTCGTTCATCACCAACCCCCAAAACACCAAAAGTGGTTGCTTCTGTTGGGAAAGTTATGAACATCTCATTCTTTGATATTCATGGAATTGTTTATCAGCACGTTGTACCTGCACACACATCAGTGACTGGACAATACTACAGGGATGTCCTGAAAACATTGCAAGTTCCTATCAGGAGCAAAAGCCCACATTTCCATGAAGCAGGCTAGATCCTGCACCACGATAATGAGCGGCCGCATATTGTCAAAGTTGTTTCTGAATATCTTGCAAAAATCAACGTGAAGTGCATCCCCACCCTCCCTATAGGCCGGATTTAGCCCCATGTGACTTTTTTCTGTTCCATAACTTGAAGAAACGCCTTCGTGGGAGGCATTATCCGTCATCAGAAGCAGTGGTGAAGGCTGCGGAGACGATTTTGAAGGATCTCTCAAAAATGGTTTCCAGCATGTCTTTGAATACTGGCAGACACGCTGGGACAAGTACATCGCATTCAAGGGAGACTATTTTGAGAAGGGCTATCAAAATTATGAGGATGAGTAAAGGTACGTTTTCAAAAAAATTGTCATCATTCTTTATTGACAAATGATTCAAATGAATGCAAGATTGTATTTTTCATAGATGAGAATATTTTGAAAAACCAGAAAACAGTTTTCGAATAGAAATTACTTAGTTTTAGTTAGTATACTCAAAATAAATAGTGGCCCTCCTACAAGTCTAAGTATTAATACTTCGATAGAAACGTCATATTTCATTGACAAGCTGCATCATATTTGAGTCATACATACATTTGGTACAGAGTGTCTCTCTTTAAATGAACAGATCACATTACTTCATGGATCATACAGAAATCACAGAGCAGATCAGTGATTACAAAACACATGACATATTGTATATTTAGGGATGCATTGTAGAGCTGTCAGGGGAGGCCTCTATCGACGGAGGCTGCAGCCTTTTTTGTACTTCCTCACAACTGGTCACTTTGGTTCAATCGAAAGCTATTTGCATTTGCAATTGGATGCGGGGGCAGTTGCTACGCCTCACAATTATGTCATTGGATTAACATGAAGTAATTTCCAATTCAGTATCCAATTATGTAATTGATAATTTCGCTAAAATATTAATGAGGGTATTATCTGTGAGCATTCAATGAGCAACAGCAAATATTGGTTTGTGATAGCGAGAGGCATAATAAAAAGAGGCAATCCGAGGTAGCAGAGTTAATAGAATAGCTAAACCAAAGGGAAAGTCAAAGGATGAAAAACCATGAATATTTTCATTCAATTATCTCTCATTTAAAGTTTATTGTTTGCGGAAACCGCAAGCAAAAATTAACTGAGTCACACTTTATTATGTAGATAAAGCTTTTTGCATGTTATGAAGGCAGATGCTGGAGCAAAAATAGAAGTTATACGATTCGTTGTTCAAATCATAAAAAAGCCAGAGACCGACGGAGAAATGTACACAGTTGCATTTTAAAATTACTAATTAGTGTTTTAAATCACATGGTTTAACTCCCCACAGTTTATTTTACATTAGGTTTTATTCAAACTTCGGATGATATGAATTATATAAAAGTCTTGATGGATCAATTATACATAACTTCATAACACTGCTTCAATAACTAAACTTTATATGGAAATGGCTACTATCAGGTATGAATCAGAACAATTTATCGATATAAATTAACATCTGCAGGAAAATACGAACAGCTGAAGTGAGATTCCTTAGGTCTATCGCAGGATATACAAAACCGGACAAGTGTCCGAGAAGAACTCAAAGTAGAAGAATGTGATAACATAATTAAGACACAAATAAATCTGAAAAATACTAAGGGGTGTTATATAGTTTTAATTATCACCTTTAAAAATGCGATAGTCAGTTTGTTTTGATATACGCTTGTAACAAGCGTATCTTATCCACGTAGTCCCTCCAGATTTACACATTCTTCCCAGCGTTTCTTGACCTTCCGAATACCTACCCTTGACTACTACCCTTGACAAGATAATCTGTAAGGATGATCCCACGACAGTCCCAGAAAACTCAAAACGGGACATTCCCAGCTGACTTTTGCACCTTTGCCTTTTTTGGGAGGGGGTAATCAGCATGTTTCCAGTCCATGCTCTTGGTTTTTGTTTCTGGACCATATGGATACATTTAGAATTCATCCATGTTTACCAGACGATCAAAAAATCATATTGATCCTGTTCCAACAGCATCAATACCTGTCTTGAAAAGTCATGCCGTGTTTGCTTTTGGAAAATGGTTGGTAAATGTGCAAACCATCTTGCAGGCACCTTAGACATTTGCAGTTCTTCGTGATTAATTTTCCGCACACTACAATATCTAAGATGTGTCTCATACAGGATCATTTGGATGGTTGCTCGTCTGTCTTCCAGTATTAAGCACTCCACTTTCTTCACTGTGACAGCATCATCCGTCAATGACGGTCTACCAGCTCTTGGCTAAACTATCAGGGACATGTGACTCGTTTGCAAAAAAAATTTCCGGCTCACAATAGTGTCATACGATGGGAAATTATTTCCATAAATAGCCATCATATCAGGCAGCTTTGCCCTTCAAATGCAGGAACTTGATCGCACTAAGAGCTCCAATTTTTTCCATCTTACACCTCAGTCATTTCTGGCATTCACTGAATAAAATAAAAGGACTCAAATCACAAACTACCAACTTTATGTCCCTAGAGATCAATGATGACACGGAAAAATTTTCATCACTCTCGCATAAAAGGTACGACACCCCCTCGGACAGAACCCAAGACAGTTCTAAATTGATCAGCTACAATTTGAAATAACATTCTTACTTAACCGAGATTAACTAAACTAACACTATTTGATCTATTTCGTGTAAACTTTATACCTTATTGTGATCAGCGCGGCCCGTATATTTGCAGTTTTTTCATTATTTTGTTTTGAATGTGAAATGTAAGCAAGGGACAGTTTCATCCATGGTGATTAAAATTAAGCAATCTTATTTGTGTCTTATAAAAGGTCACATTTTGGACTTTAAACATTTTGTAATTTTCTCATTTAATTACTTATAATTAACTTAAGTGTTCTTGTTTTTTACATTTATATTACAGTGGTTTCAAAGACTAATATTTCACATTTCCTAAGGGCTGTAAATGTTCTCACACTTTTCTTTCTTGTGATAGATATTTCTGAAAACATGGCGTGGTAAGCTAAATAGAAAATGATAGATGCAAAAAAGGGTGTTTAATAATTCATATATAAGTCATGGTTCAGAGGAAGACAGCTTTGAGAGTTGTGACCTATTTCAGCCGGGAGCGAGGCCTGCAGTGCGTCAGGCAAGTGCCGTGTAGCACCTAGTTGCCTATATAACTGACGCTGTCAGTACAGAATCGGAGGATTCATTAATGTCTAACGCACTCGATGACAAGAATGTTGCTGCCACGTACCTAATGGAACTGTTACATTTACAATCATTTATTGTAACGATTTATTGATTCCTTCGCTGTCAAAGCCCTAACAGATCAAACTATTTCCTTCCTTTTTGCCCACAGAAATCAGAGCACTGACCTCACACGCTAACCTGCATTTAGTTCGGGAGCATATTTGGCGGTTAGAGCTCACGAAGATGATGTCATACCGCCACTTCCCCTGTCATGGTCTCTAGGCTACTAGAAACTCGACAGTAAATATAAGATTTCTTATAAGTGTGTGATTGCGAATATTTGAGTGCATCACGTCAAACAGTTCAGCACAAGTGACACTATTCTGTGCAAAACTAAAATAGAAGCTAAACATATTTAAATAAACTGCTGCAGAACAAAAATATAGAGATAGTTTGGTTCAATAAGTTACAATAAATTCAGAGAACCGCCAACAACATCTGTTTCGGAGAATCTCCTCGCCGTTCTAAAACAAGCAAAACTCTATATTTTAACAAGGATTTACATGCATGATGGCATCTGCTTATATGCCGCTGAAGTAAGTTAATAAGTACCACTTCAGCAGCTTCTTGCACACATATACTAATTAGTACATTCCCAACGTATTAGCACTTCCCAACAACTACTTGACTGCATCTTACGAAGATGTTTTACGCAGAAGAAAACGGCATTGCGTCGCTGATCACAAGAAATGGGCTTCTATGGATGAAACCACCGCGCTGTAGAATATATCTTGGGAACGTTGTTGTTAGGGTTTTAAGGGAAGAGCGAGGAGGAAATAAATTTACCATTTCCTGTGAAGGACCGGATACAGCGAGCCAACCAACAATGATTGCTGCCTTCGACAATATGACGAATTTATTGTGGCCCGAAGGAGTGAAGAAAGAAATCGTTGTACTTACAGTCATAGATGCCGCTCTGTATTCGCTGAAAGCTAAAGCTTTTCTATCCTAAAGCCGTACTTGACATGCATTGTGCAAATCATCATGTGGATAAATTAGTATCAGCAGTGAAAGAGATCTTCATCAAGAGATTCACTGCGACTGAAGAAAGTCAAGGAAATTATTCAAGCTGTGTCATGTTCTCAGCAGCCCATTGTCACACGTTGAGGAACATGGCATCAAACAAACATGGCAAATTAATACTCTACCAGTTATATTACGTTGATAATGCAGTCAAGGAACCCAAAGTTTCCTTTATACAAACTTCAAAACCTTGTTTTTAAGCGCCACTTTGACCGGAGGTCTTGCTTGTATCAGTTCAAGTTTCAACGTGATTTCAAGAACTGTCATACAGTTAAAGAAGGAATGCGTTGAACTTTGTGATGAACTTGAACTGTCGAAAAGTGTTAATCGTGATTAGAAAGCTGTACGTGGTAATTTTGGTGGATCAAGCGAGTTCAAATCTACAGTATATTTTGGACTGAGATGAGGGATGCTGTACTCTGTAAGATACTAACATTCTGATGAGTAAGCTGAAAAGGTAATCCTCAATTAAACCCTAATATATGACTTATTCCAGATACGTCACAAAGTATCCTGCAATACTAAGAGGCTTGCTTCCCGATGTAGTTACATGTTGCGCCCAAATAAAACATCATTACTATTTGAAAACGTTAGGATGCATGCAATTTGCCGTTGTAATTCCTTCAAAAGCTGACAATTCATTCATTCTCAGGAGAGTTGAGGGTCAGTGAGTGTATTGACCAATAAATAAATTCAGAGTAAAACTTCAAGCTTTCACAGTGAACGTTATTAATCAAGACTTTGCGGATGATCAGCCGTGTCAAATTTATGAATGTCGAGCTTTCAGCCATGGCCTTCTTCAGGATCTGAATGAAATGACTAAGCTCCGCTCTGCTCTCTCTCTCTCTCTCTCTCTCTCTCTCTCTCTCTCTCTCATATATATATATATATATATATATATATATATATATTCATATCATATATGAATGAACTCTAGTCTCTATAAATACAATCAATTTGTAGGTGAGGCTTGATTGTATAGATAGATAGACAGACAGACAAACAGACAGACAGACAGACAGACAGATAGATAGTGAGAGAGAGAGCGAGAGAGAAGAGTTCAGTCATTTCATTCAGATCCTGAAGAGGGCCATGGAGCATACAACGCTTGACATTCATAAGCATGACACGGTTGATCACCCGCGAAGCCTTCATACATAAATTTAGATTTAAATTAATATCATTACGTATTTATTTATTTTTTGGAGAGTGCTAGGCTTTTAAAGTCAATTTTTAATTATATTCAAGAGCTGTGTGATTTTGAAGCTCTAAAATATGTACCAAAACACCTTAAGTGATATTTAGCGTAATATTTTCTGTTTCTTTGTTCATATATGCTTGTACATTCCTAACATTTTAAGGTCATAGATATCAGGACACATGCGATCAGTCTGTGACTCTTTAGCTTCTGTTTTCTTGCTGCACAATTAAATCATGTCACGTGTTCAAATGTTATTACCTTTAGTTGGAGGTAAACTGGGTCGACCACTAAAATCAGGTAGGTTATATTGTTACTGAGTTTGCAATCAATGAAATGAGCACTATCCCTTCTGTTCTCATAAAACACACACACGCACACACACGCACGCACACACACACAAACACCTATTCAATATGAGATTTTATAAATAGTATCTTCCGGACATACCTCCAATCCTCTACTCCAACATTTTTCTAGTCATGGCCTTGCATAAACGTAAATGTTCATGAGTTGGAATTTCCATCAGGCAGGTATAAAATGTCAAAGTTTTCCAATCTCAGCAGTGCAGTAATTACACTCGGATTTATTCTAGTTATGTATGCAGTATTTTGTATTTTTCACGTAAAGTTTTTTTTCTGTAGTGAAGGAAATGAAGGCATATGCAGTACCATCAATACCGTGATCAGAAACTGAAGAAGATGCCTTTTGAAGGACTAGATCACCAGTTTCTTTAAATTCGGTGCGGTTTATACGACATTTATAGAAATATTTTTTCGATGTTAAATCACGCAGAAAGTTTGGCTCATATGCTGAAGTAAAGTGCGAAATTTTGTATCTCTTCACTTTAAAACAGCTAATTTTCAGGAAAGACGTGTCATTCAACAGTTCTCATTCTTGAGTATTCCAAAGTTGAGAATTTGGCTCCGGCTATGTCAGTATGGTACTTTGATTTCAGTTTAAACAACGAAATACGTTTGAAGAACGTAAATTCATATGAACCGTTACCTTATAAACGAGAATTACTAATATGGAACAACATAGAACCTTTCAAATTTAGTGGAACATGCAGTTCCTGAAAGCAAATCAGATGATAGAATCCAGGTATCAGGAAAACTTAGAAACCATCCACTGAAAGCAATGAAGAGTAGTCTTGTACAGTACCAAAACAATGATTTAGGTAATAAATTAAATAAACTTAACTTTACCTAATATTCTATCTCTCTCTTTCACACATGGTTTTGGCTGGTAGGCATATATAAATTAAAACTTTGCAAAATCGAGTAAAATATTTAAAAGAATGAAACGCTTGTGGCACTATACATATTTCTACAAACATGTAAAATACAAATTTCCACCGGATGATTAAAATGATTTCTTTATATCAAAATTAAATATCAGACGTCCAATCAAAATAAAATAGGTCTGCACAAACATATGAAAGACATGATGCATTGAACAATAGACTACACACCAATGAAGGGCTTTGAGGAAATCTTAGGCATTAAATGTGTTCCGTTATTGAGAGCTGTGGCCGTCAAATCAAATCTCACAACCTAAATGGTCTGTATCAAGAAGTATCGGCGAATCGTCAGGAGAATGAATGCCTGATGCTTGTCATGACGTATTTAATTTATTATTCTCAAAGCTATTACACCTTCATACTTATCATTTACTAAAAAATTTGCATATATCATTTATGAAGAATGATCACTAAGTGTGTTACTGGTTTCAGCAAACAAAAAATTTCAATAACCTAATTTCAGCTGAAATTAACATGGTTCTTGCCGCTTCACTACGTATCTGGACTGTCTTTTTCTAAAATCAGGTCGTTCAACTCCCTTGCACACAATGCCACCAACTGTCACTGAACAAAATGCATGAACTTCCTGTCAGCTCGTAGGGCTTTTGTGATATGCGAGGTGAGAAAAAAAAAATCTATCTACGTTCCTCCACTTCAGTGATCCTGGTTAGCAACTTCTGACATTAGGAACAAGAATATTTGCTCATTTGCTCATTATTTCTTCATTCCCTCACTCCTTCACTACTCACCCACCCGCTCACTCATTCATCCACTCACTCACTCATTTATTTATCTATTTATCTATCCATTTATGTGTTGATTTATTTATTATTTATCTATTTACAAAGGGCGTCCAGAAAGAAAGTGCTGTTTCAATTTATCTCCACTGCAGCACTGCGATTACAGTTCCGCACATGTGCGGTAGACGCTCTGTATCAAGGAGAAGAAACGTGTGCCATTGTGAGATCGCTGTCACCCATGTACGCTTTGTTGTGCTTGTTTACAGTGTCGGTGTTGATTAAAAACCCCGCCGCTTGTGAAAGCAGATGTTTATTGAGAGGCATTTAGGAAATTGCGCCGCGCAATACAGAATAAGCGCCGAGGAATGCTGTCAAAAGGTGTTGTGTTTCTTCACGACAACGCACGACCACAGACTGCAAATGTGACGAAAAAACATCCTACAGGGATTTAGCTGGGACGTGTTTGACCAAACCCCGTCCAGCCCTGACCTTGCTCCTAGCGACTTACATCTGTTTTTGCATCACAAATCTTTCCTTGGCGGTCAACACTTCAACAATGATGAAGAGCTTAAAGAAAATGTTTCCAACTGGTTGAACACACAGGCGGCAAACTTCTATGAAGGTGCACAAAAAATTGTGTCTCGCTGTGACAAATACCTGCAAAATTTCAGCAGTTATGTGGAAAAGTTGTACAGTTTTGTGCTGTAAATAATTTTTCTGTATTTGTACACAATTTAATTTTATTACCAAACAGAACTTACTTTCTGGTCGTACCTCATACTTATCTGTTTAACTATTTATTTAATGCCGATCTTTTGATATCTATTGTTAGCCATAACAATGACAACAGATATCAATATATGTCAATAATTAAACTGCAGTTAAATAATTCAATAATTAATAAATCAAAAATTAATAAAAAGCAAATATATAACGGAATATTACTACCGAAATAGTCCGTAAAGCTTCTTTAATAAATGTTTAGTGAACAATGGCATTTTGAGAAACTTAATATCACATTAATAATCTCATAATAATCTTGTATTTTATCCTGCTATAAATATTTTGGAAATATCACAATATAAACTTTCTAAACCTGATTATACAAAGGGTACTGAAACAATACTATAGAGTTATAGGGAGCCATGGTACTTGCAGTATATTGTTAAAAAATTAACCCCCATTAGATTTAAATTTTAATAATTACTGAATTTAACAGGTACGTGACAAATAAACAGAGAAATATCGGCAGTGTTTATGAATAACAGCACCAAATATCCTTGTTAATGCACTTACGTTTGGGAACATCGTGGTGACAATAGGATTAAATGCTTTCTTTAAAGATACCCGATACGTTTACGCCTTTGAAAATACAACTTATATATTTGCGTTTGTAATATTTTGTAGTCCCACACTGGTGTAACGAAAAATGAAAAATAACAGCTTCTCTAAATCGCCATTGCTATCTAGCACATAAATTCTGCGTGGTGATGTAGCCACGGTTAGAGTCCATCAGTGTTTCGAAATCATTTTCCTATCTCTGAACCATTTGAAACGAAAAAGGCATTAGTTTTATGGTTTGCCATTGTCCGCAAAGTAATGAAAGGCTACTAGCCCTCTAGTGGGATGAAGCATCGGATCGGAAAACCAATGATTTATGATTCAGTTTCGACTTTTAGCATTGCTTTTTCAAATGTTTCATTTCAATAAACGTACCCTTTTTCTATAGGTACGTGTATTCCTGTTCCCATAACTTCTGCCTTCCATATCTTATTTCACATGTTTCTCTAATTACTTTTAAGTATATTTAGGTAGTATTTGTTGAACTTTTGGTAACTTCATTGTGTGACATGACACTTGAGTTGTATCAATACAGCATTGTGGGAACATCCATAAAGCAAATCTTTTATATCATTAGAATAAAGTCTGCTGTCATTTCTAGTGCTCCACCCAGTGTGCTTAAAACAGTTCATCACAGTCCCATAATATTTGTATTATATAATCACTTCATTTGAAGGTAGCACTTATCAAAATTATTTGCAATAATTTCACATTAATCAACACGATATACGTTTGACTAACGTAAATAACAAATGTCAATCGTATAATACAAACTAAACAAATACATCACGAAAATTACTATCGTGTAGGAAGTTTAATGGGAAAATAACACTAAAAATATGTCTTTGGCAGTCTTCGGAAAATTACTTCTTAAGACATATGCAAAAAATTGCGAATGTTTAAAGATTACAAGGAATGTCTTGGAAACCGAACGGGATGCCTCAGGCGGTGTCATCTGTTTCTCAGGTCCGGATTCACCGGCCAAACTGACCCATGGGATTTTTGGGTGGTTTTCCCGAGTAGTAGACAGCCGAAGATGGATAAGTTAATTACATCCACCGACTTTCCTGTCACTCCATTTAATCTCCATTATCATTTCACACCGTCTCTAATCTAGTGGTCTCTTTCAGAGTAGAAAGTGCCGGCGGAAATGTCGACGCTGCATGGCACGACGGTATGCTCCTGGTAAACTCCTCCTTCGGTATGACGGTCTTCGGATCTCGAGCCTCCTATTGAGCCATTTCACGAACATGATGGGCGGGATGGCGATTATACTGGCCTGCCGGAGTGTTTACAACTAGCCAATGATTGGAATCTGCCTTCTACATTGTTGTGGCTCTTTGGGACGGCCGCCCCTCTCTCCTCTCGCCTCATCTTTCTTCCCGGGGATACCCCCTTGGGGCATAGGTACAACAGATCAAGTGCGGTCTACGTATATACCGCGCTTGTAAGATTCTGCTTATCCAAACATCTTGGAAACGGTTTACACTGTCAATGATGAGTTATACATCAAAGTGATATAAAATATTTGATTAAATGCTCTTATATCCTCGTAAAAACAATGTTATTTATCTAAAATTACAATATGAATACGTTTAAGATTCAGCTAGCTTTTCTTCTTACCAATATCGAGGTTACTATGATACCTAAAGACCGGAGAGATGTGCGCTCGCATGCGATAGAAGTTAGCCGGCCAGAGTGTGAAGGACGTCATATACACAGCACGGCCATCAAATACGCAAACGTCGAAAACAACGTAACATAGTACTCTGAACTATTGAAGGACTGTCTTGCAAGTGTATGCAGACGCAAGGTCAAGGTGTAGTAGAACGCGACTGTTTTGTTTCCTCTCGCAGTGAGGCCATTGTCATGATCAGGTTATACCAACGTACATGTTCTTATTATATTTTCAGTTAAGTTTTCACTTAAAAGATGAAATGATATAATTAATGCTTATAAACCCAACCCTCAAGCATCAAAAGTAAAATAATATTTCAATGCCTTTAAGATATGTTGATAATAATAATCGTTGCATAAGTTAAAGTTGTTTACATACGCGACCTATAACAGTACAGTCCATGAGCAGTATACCTCTGGAAAAACGCAACGCGTCCTGCCTTTAATGTAAACGTTCATTAAAAGGTATTTAAGAAATAAAAATTAACGGAAATATTTCATTTATGTGGCTATTTATAAGGAAAGATCATGCTTTAAATTCTTTGCTTTGAGCCCTTAAACTTCTTCTGCAAAGTAAATAGAATGCGGCTTTAACCTTCAGGGCATCAATTTCTTCTCGTAATCTCTTGGTCAGAATTTGTAAAATGGCGTTATAATCACCTATCGTTGACATTAGCATGTAATCAACACTTTGGTTTAAAATTACGTATTTTCTGACTAATATTTACATCGCGTAACACTTCATGATACATATGAAATGATGGTTAAGGTAGCAAACGTGGGAATAAAGCTCTTCACAGTTAATTTTAGGGTACTACCACCCCAATATATGACCACAGAAAATGTTATAAAAGCGCCAGTCAAGATAAACGGCCACGTCCGAACTGGAGCGACAGACCTCTGAACGGAAGTCTGAGCGTTAATGATACTGGCCACGTATCTGTCTCAATTGAGCATTTGATACTGGCAATGCGTGTACGTCACGACCCATTAGCAAGTATCATTGTGTACATAATGCCTTAAAATGTGTATCTACTGATGAAATGAATGCATTTGTTAATTAGTATTCTTTGGAAAGGACAAAGATGGGATTGTAACATTGCCCAATAAGGAGTGACAATTGATTCAGAAGTGATTATAGTAATTGAAAGCGCTCTCGAAGTTGTGGAGTAGTAAAATTAGCAATATTAGTTATATTACTGAAGTGCTTGTTTGTTAGTCGTGTAATTTTACAATTTTACAATTTCTACAAATTTTGATTTGTGATAAGTTGTTCTCCAACTCTTTCTCACACATGTGAACCCCCACAGACACCGGTTTCTTAAAAATACTAAGTTGGTACTAGGCGCTTTGAGGTCGTTTATTTTTTGTCAAATATAAATAATGAGCCTTTCCGTTCTTGGTAATATTCCTTCTTTAGATCGGAAGGCCTTATTAGAAAGCTGGTAAGAAAGACAGATAAAAGAAGGAAAAAGAAAGGATAGAGAAACATAAATAAAGAAGGAAGGAAAGAAAGAAAGGAAGGAACGAAGGATGGAAGAAAGAACGAACGAACCAGCGAACGAACGAACGAACCAGCGAACGAGCGGACGGAAGGAAGAAAGAAAAAAAAGAAAGAACCAGCGAACCAACGAACCGATGAACGAACGAAAGAAGGAAGGAAGGAGGGAGGGAAGGAAGGAAGCAAGCAAGAAAGAAAGGGTCAAATCTTGTTGAGGAATTAATATTACCGACCTACATTTTTTTTTTTTTTTTTTTTACTTGTCCATGTATACCCCGCCTTTAACTACATGGTCATATCGGCGGCCGTTCTCCTTTGGAACAAAATCGAAGCTGTTAACTCGTTTTCTTTAGGTTTTAATCATTACATCACACACACATTCACACTCTCATTCATACTTCCAGACTCTGAGGAAGATGGAGAATTATCTTGGTAGGAGAAAAATCCCCACCCCCACCGCCGGGAATCGAACCCGGGACCCCTAGCACGGCAGACAGGTGCTCTACCGACTGAGCTATGGGGCCAGCCCCTACAATTTTAAGATTATAATTTTTTCATGCTAATAATAAAGAGATATTAAAAATGTTCTTGGGTAACATACTTAGCCCTATAAGAAGAGAAAGGTCATCAGTCATTAGATTTAAATTAATTGTGAATACTGTCTTGGGGTGGGGGAAGAACATTGCATTTTCTCTACAGTTGTACCAAAGATATGTCACAAGTGGTAAGTGATATTTAAGTAATTGTTTATTGGCCTCATATATAACTTAGATATGTGGAACAATTTACATTTTTTAAAAAAACATAAAAGCTTTACAACAGGCAAATATATTCATGCTAGGGTACATAATTCCTTTTAAACATATTTGCATGGAAAAGTGCGTCTCTTTGCGCAAAAGGAGCTGCATTATTATGGGGAGTAATTTAAAGCACGTAAGTTCCTGGAGATAATTTTGCACTTATTGTTGTTTCTATAGGGTTGAGGCATTAACAGTACTGTTAAAAGGGGTATTTTATAAGCTGTGTTAAGTACGACTATAAAAATGATAAATTATACGTATACAAGACCAGTTTAAGTCAAGCTTTGGTGGTGTATATGTGAGGACGGGCACACCATTTTATTGTTACATAACTAGGGGGTAAATCGATGATGCAAGAGATGGCATTTTTCTCTATTTAAATCACAGAGGCCTGAATGTAAACCTTTATGAAGTAGTTTTGGTGTGTCAAACCAGTATATCTGCCATAATTTAATGAACTGTTTAATTGCAATAGGCACGACAAAACAGTGCATCTTCAAGGTTTTTCCCTAGAAACTGGAGGATGAGGAACCTTTTACTACATAGGTTAATTTATACCCCGTTCTTGAAATTAAAGCCCTGAAAATACTCTTTCCTAAGATCAGAAAATCAAAATAAAAGAATATTAATTGTAGCCGCATTTCACTTAGAGTTTCAGGAAGGATTTTCCCTTTGGATACGTCTGGAGTGGTCAGAATAAAAAATTTAAGTCTGACAACTGGAAAGAAAAAAACTTTTATATTATTTATATGGATATACTTTTAAAAACATAAGTTCTGGAAAATCAACTGTATTCATTTTAGGATTATGCCCGTTGTCAGTATCACACAATTTGTAAAGAGGGACATAAATATTTTGCTGCAGATTCTCAAGAAAATACTGTGTGAATAATAATTTCTACCCTCAAAGGAAGGAAAGACTATCTTGAATATGAAATACTTGGACTATCAACCATAAAGCATTCTTTTCAAGAAACACAGTGCTACCCCGAAGCGGAATATTTTCATTCTTTTAAACAAATGAATATAATTTTATTGGACTTCCAGCATTCATAGGTCATATACCTATGTATATACCATATACATATACCCTTATATCATATACAATATGACATATACCTTTAGTGTGTTTCTGTGCTACTCATGTTTGTTTCAATTCCAGAGTTTTCTGCCGCACGTTAACATCCACTATGTGCAACACGGGACATTCGACAATACCAATTGTTATCGAAAAGAAAAACACAACTGTCACAATTTTGTCTAAATATTGTTCAGAAAAGCCTGTCGGCGGGCACTGAATTTCGATCTTATTTCACAGGAACATGTTTCAGAATTGGTGATAAAATACCATGTGTAACAAAAGACAAGCACGTCTACAATAACAAAGGAGAAAACGTAATGCAATATAAAATAAAAGCTACATTCGAGGCGAAAGTTTTCTTGTCCTATTTGAATGAAATGCATGATCATGTCCACATTTATGAGAACTGCTTCAAATTACTAGGATTAGGCCTAATGTATTAAATTTTTTTCTAACATATTTCACCAGTTGCAACTAGTTTCAGTGGAATATGTATTGGCCTGAATAAAAATGTATATTTCATCTGAAACTAAACAAAGGTAACTCAATCTCAAACTATAAAGCCAGAACTTCAGCAAATGACTAAAATAGTAAGTAACTGATTATTTTTTGGGCATTAGTGCACGAAGTATGAAACTGAAGCAACTGCCGGGACGTCTAAATGAGTCCATAAAAGAGCTCAAATCCTTTTCGATGGTAACAGGTCTTTATTCGTTATGATAACAATATGGGGACAAAGTAATGGTACTTACATAGGTACCATAAGCATAACGGAAAGTTTGCAGAGATATTGCTGTCAAATCCTAAATGCAATGTTGAGATTGTGAACGCCAAATCATCAAATAAAATAGTAACCATGAAGATTAGCATAGTCCATTAGGCCTAACTCAATGCTCCACTTCAGGTTGATAGAAATGAACTATAGGTATTTCAGAAACTATTTCACTAGATTTTTAATTATTTCCATGAAAATATAGAACCCTTTTGCATTGCTAAAAGTGAAAGTCTCGGTTTTCAGTATGATATTGTACATTGTTTGGATAACCCTGGACTAATCTCTCGGTTATACGCTTATCATTTGAAAATTAGGGCACCAGAGGCTGTAGCTGTCCCTATTTTTGGTATACAGTGTAATAGAGTAAAATGGGAGATGACATTTACTAGTACATAATCTATATCACATTTGAAATTACAGTGTTTTCTATAGTAAACCATATAAAATAATTAGGTGTATTAAGTAGCAAAATTTGGCTGATAAACATGACCTTTTAACGTGCAAATGTATCAGCAGTTTAGTAGTAAGATTTTCGCCATATACCCTATAGCGTGTATGGCCTATTGATTCGAGATAACAGTTTGTGTGCGGTGGTAAACAAAGCAGGTGTGTTTGTACGTGTATAAGCAGGGCCACTTTGCAGCAATGTGCATGCCGCCGATGCTGACGCAACTGTTTAACGGTTTTGGCGACAACTTTGCCCTCAGCGCTTTGTAAATCGTACTAGCTGTACATGCAGCATGCATTCCTTGCAGCTAGACCTGGGACGCGGTGTAATAAACGGCAATACTTGGACGGCCAAGTTTATTGCATTACTGCTGCACAGTAACATTGTTACGTACTCTCTATGGCTCATTCGTCCAATTAACTCTTCTGAGCGAAAAATATTCATATACACAATGCCTCAAGCGATTGCGCTGTGCGGTAAATAAATGTTTAGGATCCCCGACAACTCTCTGTGGGGATGGTGAATGTGAGAATTGTCAAATGAGGTGTTAATGTCATCTTACTGAGGTGAGTTCACCGTAATCTGTTTTATGCTCATAATACCCAGAGACCCAAAAATATCCGAACCGGCTGCGCAGTGTTTTGCCTATCCACCTCCTCGGCGATTGCCCTCTGCCGCTGTCATAAAAGGCGCTATCATAAAAGCCATGAAGCATTTTGAAACTGGTTTTAAAGGCTTTAGGCGAAGGTCGTGTACTATCGGCCGGGTTTTTAGACTTTACTCTGCATCTGTGGTGGTTAATCGGAATCTTACTATATTATTCTCTTACCTCAAGACATGTTCTACAGATAGTATAATGTACTTATTTTTATTTTTTATTTACAGTACTTTATTACATGTAAAGTAAAAGAGCTAGAATTGCAAGGCTTGAGGAAAGCGTCTTGAAGTATCGGCCACTGCCCTTTCTGTTACAATATAGATTGTCACTGATACATTGCACTGCCACATATAGGACAATAGTAGAATAGGAAAGTATGGGATCTTATTGTCACCATTTCTGCTCAAATCACAAATGTTAGAACTTACTACTTTACAGATATCGCAAATAAAGTACTGCTATAGGCCTCAGAATATCTTCCAGAGCTACACTACCACAATCAAGCACTCAGAGCAGACAAAGAACTGAAGACATGAAGATATCCAAACTATAGCGCACGTGGATGCACAAGCTTGCTACTGCTTACTCTAAGCTTCAGCCGCATGGAGGCAATGAGGGAAATCGCAGTAGTGGCCGGTACTGCATTCCGGCCGATACTGTATGACTATCCCCTACTTATCAATGGTATTAAAGGAGACGCTGAAACTGGATGTTTGGCACCCCTTTAGGTACCTATACATCACTCGCAGTAGCTCATATTGATAAAGGCTGGCAATTTCCTGGCGAATAATTTTCGTTTAATTCTTCCAGGATGTTCAGGTTTGCCTTTACACTTTGTGCTTCAGGTTACCCCAGAAGTAGAAATCGCGGAGGACTAGTTCGGACACCAATGGGGAATTACATCTCTACAAGTAATTCTGTCCTGAAGTACATTTTCAATTGTTATCATCAGAAGATTGCTGTATGATCTATTGCAGTGTTCTTGAAAAAAGACAAAATCTCCCTTCCTACCTGTTAGTTATCTAAAAGAAATAGAGATGAAGGGTGAAATTTGATTCACGTATGTATGGTGTGAACTGTTGACTCGAAAAATAATATTCAGATTATAATTCTTTCTTTGCAAACATTTCTCAAAGTGAACTACGGGAGTGATGGATATTTTCCTAAAAAGGAGGCAAATATGTATGGGCAACTGTTACAGCCAGTCTCCTTTAATGACATGGGTAAGTAAAGGTTTTAAGGTAGTTCCTAAACTTTGAATGGTTTCATTCGCGCCTTTTTATGACAGTAGCGGGAGGCAACGCGTGCCGAGGGCGTGGACAAGGGAATCACCACGCAGATGGTTCGGATGTTTTTGGGTCTATCTGTAGAAAATTCCAAAAACAGCCGACGAAGTTCAATTTAACTTCACACCTCGGGTATTATATTGAAAACATACATTTCATTTTTTACACAAATGTCTAAAGCATGCTGTACTTTAATCAAAATATTTAAAGCCATTATTGACAAAATAAAAGTTCTCATACCTATTTTTGTAGAGGGTATCGCTAACATGTATGATAGGAAGGTGCTTTGCTATGATAACAGTTACGCTTTTTGCACACACACACACACACACACACACACACACACACACACACACACACACACACACACACACAAACACATACACACACACACACACACACACACACACACACACATTACCGTAGTTATCTTATTCTTAAGTGCAGGGTTCCAAAACTAATATTTTCGGTGAAATCATAGTACCGAATTTTTAAATGCAGTATAACACTTGACCTACTTGCCATAAATGTTAGGGAAAATTAAGATGATTCTCTGCTTCGTAAAGCTACTCATTTTTTGTAACGGATGTAAAAACTTCGTTGTCTCTAGCAAGGAGATCCTACAAGGTAGTAACTTCCTTAAGTGGTTCCGAAAGTACTCTTTAAACACATTCTTTAATCTTAGTAAAGTGAGAGTTAAAATATTTAGGGTGTACACAGAGCTATCCACACTGATAAAGAACGTAGGCACCAAGGCCGAGTGTCTCCATGAATTAATAGTGCCCTAAAACGTTAAGTTGAAGAATTTCCTAGCAGCTCCGTCAGCTGGGACAATGTTAAGAGAGCATTTTTTAATTATTAACTCATTCTTAGGAGAGAAACAGAAACTTTGTTACTGTGAAACATTTATCTTTAATTAAACACTATGAAAATAACAATGGTAAATAATTGTGTATGACAACACAAAAAGTGCTGAATACTCAAGTCGCTTTATACAAATATGGTGCCCAAGTTAAAACAGAGCATAGCAAGCGAAATGACAGAGTAGTAATACTCCAGTGGTTTGGGGAGGTCTGCGCGAGCGTATCCCCGTCCGTCCGTCGCTGCTTGCATGCTTTGGTAAAAATTAGGTTGAAATTTTGAAAAAGGGTGCAATTTTGCCCCTTTAAGCTAATTTTGTTGAACGGAATACCCGGTACACTTTGGTGTAACTAGTTTTGTGTCCTGTCGGGATGAGAGTTAAACACAACACACTTTGATTGGAGCTTACCTTTAGCTGCTGTTTGGAGCGGCTAGGTGCTGGGCAGCAAACACTCCGTCCAGGTAAAGCTGGACGACTCGTCTCTTCTGCTGGTCTGCTAGCTGCTCCATGGTTATCTCGGGTGCCCGCGTGTCATGCAGGGTACTTGGTGGCACCTGCGGCGCCTAGTGGGGTCTACCTTTTTGCAGTTTTACGTCCTCCAACGATGAATTGAATGGGTGAAATGATGTTGAAATGAGCCTGGGTCCATAGAGTTTAGCGTTACCTTACATTCGTCTTTCAGGATAAGGGAAAACCGCGGTTAAACCTTATCCAGGTAACTCACTCAGACCGAGATTTGAACTCGGGACCTCTTGAGCCTGAGGCAGACACGCTACCATCTATGCTACCGAGGCGGGCAGTGTAGTGGGATCATTTTCTCCCAGGAGACCTGAATGAGGGTGCTTTGAGGTAGTACTAATCTTGCGTAGAAATTTTGAGACCGGCGCCTAATTTCATACTCCACATATAACACAGGCTTCATGAAGTAGTCTTAGCGGAAAGTTACCACCAACAAAGTAGATGGACCTGAGTCCGCTATCCTGTGCCGTTTGAAGATCCAACTCTCTGCGGCCATACCCCAGACCTCGCAGGCATACAGAATTACAGGAATTGCTAGTGATCGGAAAAGGTGTAGCTTTAAGTGACCTGGCATCCCATAAGTAAATATAGGGAACCTGTATTCAGGCAGAAATGCTGACAAATCTGTGTGTTTAGCTACTACAATTATTGTTCATCTCTAAAGCCCATTGGTCTCTTACGATTACTCCAACTCATCCGTTCCTCTATATGTACAAAACATTCAATTGCGGATCGAGGTATTAGCCGTCCACTGCTGATACCCAGCTCTTTTACCTCTACCAGCGCATATTGTGACTAAGTTCACCTTTCCCTTAGGTGGCAAGTTTAACGGACTTATCTTATTATTCCATGCACTACATCTTGTACAAATAGGTCATTCAATAATTAGTGGCAAAATTTTAAATAACAACAAATAAACAGTCTTGGAGCAGTCACATTATTGCCCTGCTCAGAAGTAATCTACTCCAGCATGAATAACTCGCTTCCGCACACCAGGGAGCATCCACAGCGTCTTGTTATCCTAATATTCGAACAGAGTGCTTCTTCTGCTGCTATAATGGCCTGTCCGGTTCTAAAGCGAACTGCTTTAAGTGGTAGTTTCATTGTCACAAAAAGTTCGAAATTGCATGGGCTCATTTCTGGGGAGTATGGAGGATGCTCCAGAATTTTTCAGTTTAATCTGTGAAGTAAATTGACAACAGGGGCAGACATATGAGAGCAAGATCCATCATGTAGCACAGTGGGATGAGAATTCAGCAGATTTGGACATTTACGACGCACAGCTGGTCTACCACAAGAAGTCTGTCTACCACAAGTTTCCAATAATTCTGTATGGCGTTGCACAACATCCATACTTTCTGCAATTTGAATTTTATTGAAGCATCTTTGTTCGTATTTATTAAACATATTTAGAGCACTAAAGATAACAGCCTTCTATTAAACTTGCTAAAATATCTTATTAAATCAAATTATTTTACTCAAAATCACAGCTAGCAAACATTAGATTTTCTAATTTTTAATTGTTATCTGCTTACATGATTTAAAGCTGATACCACCAAATGTAAAGAATGTTGCCACTGATTTTTGAATGACCAATATACAATGAATAAGTAAGGCTCAAAAGGGTAAACAGTTAACTTTACTTGATGATTACGGAACATTAGAGAACATAAAACTCATAACCTTTGGCTCATAATAATTAACCGCCTTGAATAATAAAGACCTGGGCTTAAAATCAAAACGAAGATTCAAGAAGTAGTTACCTACTTTTGTGTGACTTACCAGTTCATTGCTTTCTAATGACCTTAAGTGACTCAACAATCTTTACTAGTTTTGTATATATTTAAAATATATTGATAATTATATCCTTTACATGTTGCATGCGACTCTAGTGCTTAAATCCACGCATTGTTGCTAAACTTAAACGCTAATGGACGCCTTTGGCCCTGCTACTACTTTGATCATGAATCATCTAAATTAATGTTTATATTATAATTATGTTATTTTTAAAAGCATACCACTCCATAATTCACACGTTATTAATAAATAAATCTATAGAATTTTAATGTGTAGAAACAACTGCTTGGATTAACATAAAATATAATTTCGAGAATGTCGTTTTATGTTAATGTTGTATATTGTAATAGATTTTTGATAAGCTTAGAATATTCAGGAAATAAAACGTTCTTTGTGAATGACATTGACAGTCGCCAATATCATTAACCTTACCAGGCACGGCAATTTCTTTCAGTTTTTTTCCAATTCTTTCAGTACTACCATCCACTAACATGCTGTTCTCACTTAGAAACCACTGGACTGGGTCAGCTTAGCTTCTGACAGCTTCTAACCACTGAGCCAGCCAGACCAATAAACATATTCTAAACCAGACTTTCTGAGACAGAAGATTGAAGCCTCAACAGTACCTCCTTTGCGTCACTAGGTCACTCACAGCCGCTGGTCCATAACGATAATCTATTAATTACCCTTCGATAGCTAAGATTTCAGAGAAGATACCAGTGTCCTCTACTGAAACTCTCAATCGCAGAATGAGACATACTAGGAGCTTAAAGTCAAAACTGGTATACGAGATACGTATTCTACGTCAGATAGGTCACTGAGAATATAGAAATAAAGACCAGCGGTCAGTTATAGTTTGCAATAATGGAACATTAAGTTCTGCATGGTTCACAATAGACATAATATTCACGCAGTTGATAATTGCCACAATAGGTTAAAGTAACAATTTACACAATCCTGGCTAACATTATTGCCACATTGGCGTTCTCGTGCCTGCCGAAAGATTTAGCCGCCATTGCTATTGTTTTGGAGAGAAACGGTCATCAAAGAAGCGGGAGTATGTGCTCAGAGTTATCAGACATTCATCTTTCAGGATGAAGTAAACTCCGTAAAAGACCTTATCTAGATAACTCACCCTGACTGAGATTCGAAGCCGGGAGATCTTGACTGTGAAGTTAGCACGCTACGGTTTCCGCTACCGAGGCGGACCGAGGTGAGAGTGGGACCCCTTTAAGGCCAGTGATGAGGCCGGGCGGAACTGTGTTGCTATTACGCTAAAAACCTTTCTGGACCTGTTCCAAGATTGATCCAATTTCAGAAAGATCTAACAGCCTGGCAGGTATATAAAGTCAGACCATAGACCCTTCCTAAAAATCCACGACTCATCCTACAATATCCTGGAGAAAAAAAAAAAACCCTACATGCGGCAACATCTTTAACGGGTTTTATACAGCCAGCTAGCACCAGAAGGGATGGATGGTGGATCTAAATCAGTAGTGAGTTGGCAGAAGTCATAGTCACACAGTAGTACACTGTGGTATTTCGACCCGAGTGTGGGGCGTTCAAAGCCCCGAGTTAAAGAGTCAGTAGGCCATGGAGTGGGCAGAAAATTGTGTTCAGAAATAGTGTGCAGCTCCGCGTTAGAAGTGGACCTGTCTGTAGCTTAGGAAGACGACAGCGTGTTACAGAGACTTAAGGGGACATTATGTAGAAGTTTCGAGGTGCTATATTTGTGCAAAAGAAATGCAAGTTAGTGTTTCTCTAACGATTTGTTGAAAATAAAGTTTTAACTGGAACGTTTTTGTCTTTTGTTGCACTATATTGGGATATATGGCTCAGATATCGGTTGCTCTGAAAGGCTGCAAAACGTAATAAAAGGTAAATTAGATGTGCTTCTATAGTTCCTTAATTAGAAAGACAAAGAAAAGAATTCCTAACTTCTTACATTATTCCTCCAATCAATTAAGCTAGTTGAACAGGTTTATGGAGGCCAAAGGAATTTCGCGAGCAATCAGAAATAAATGGCACTGCGTTAGCTCTTAAGGTCTAAAAGTCAAGCTAGCTGCATAACTAATTAACGGTCGGTGAGTTGCTCAAGCACTCCCGTTTTACTCCTTATGCCCCAGTGCATTGCTGACTTCCACTGCGATAAAAGTTTGGCATAGCCATATTAAAAATAAACTAATAAAATAAAAAGTTGGGCTGAAAATAACTTTCCCTAAGCTCTCATAAATTTTTGTATGTTAAGTTTGTGAGCCCTTTCTAACCTCCATTCTTGCGAAAGCGGCACTCTCTTAGAGGATTTGATGGAGGTTTTAAGTGCTTCACCCGGTATATAATTACACACGAGATTTAATGGCGTACCAAGTTTCAAGAGAGGTATTTTACCTAAGCTGATTAGCATTTCCCTTGCAGGGGAAATACCTTCAGAAAGAACGAAAAACCGTTACAAAAAGAATTCAGAACATTTAAATTCGTCCATAAAACGGCTACATTTATTTGTGTAAAGAAAATCGTTTTTGGAATGATTTGTAATAGGTAATAATATGCTTGAACTCTAATGTCTATAATAATTTACCATTTTAGAACAAATTCTGAAGGTAAGACTAAATACAACCCGTGGATATCAGGTTTGAATACTTTGAGTACAATAAACTAATAAAATCTATGTCAAACTGAGATCTATGTTTTGACAAATACCTGTTTTTTCTCATTTTAAGCAGAAGCAATTGTCACTTTTAAATTCCGTAATTGCATGCAAATAGAAAACGGTATGCTATTTAACGTTTTATAAAGGTATATTCTATTTCGTTTATAAACCTTAGCTTTCAAAAACATCACAATCATGTCATCAGCAGATTAAAGCCATACACCTGCCTTTACGCCACCTATCCATTCGGCTTTTGATTACTGTGCTGTTTTGAACGAGCAGACCTGGTAGTTACAGTGTTGCGGTCACATAAAGAACCGAAAATACTCCTAGACTTGGCTATATCATCACCCAAAATATATTGTCTATTGAAGCATTATCAATATGTGAATCAACTGCCCGGACATCAGCGTTAATTTCTGACTTTTTTTCGTTTGTCAATATTATAAACGTTATAACATTTCAATTTTATGGTGGATTATGACATTCTGCGGAACAAATACTGAACAATTGTCCTCTGACAGCACTATTCCCTTAACTAAAACACTATCCTCATATCGCAATTACGAACTTCATCTGCTAAATAAATTGACAACCTCACTGGCTTCAAGAAAACTATGCGTATTTATTTCCAAATTTGTTTCGTGTTAAAAAATTAATAACCCAGAAATGTGTAAATGATAATGGTTGAGCACTTTCTTTATTCATTTATGCTTTATGAAATTCTAGAAATATGTGTTATGGAATGTTATGTATTATATTACTTAAAAGAATACGGTTTGATTTTAAGCTTACTACTTCGTTCAGTGAAGCCCTTGAAAAAGTTTAATTAACGTCTGGCTGCATGAGTGTCTGGACTGGCGCTAATGCATGATGGGGGCTCAAAGGCCCTCTGAGATTTTTATAAATATTATACTTCTTTTCGCACCTTTATGGCATTTATTGTGAAACATTTTTTAAATATGTAAATAGTAAGTCGCCACAAACGGTGTATCTCGAATACAAGAGCCCCTAATGGTTTACCGGGAAAATATAAGAGTCAATTGGAGAACTTAATGCTAGGACGGTACTTTGGCCATGGTAGCTCCATTGGTTAGAACGACTGCACGGGGGCCAAGTGATCCGTGTTTCAAATGCCGTCTGTGGCATTGAATTTTTGATGTTGACTCATCTCTACAAAACCGTAGCCTGTATACGGCAGGTGTAAAGAAGTGATTAATTTTCACTAATTAACTTAGGTAAATACACTATTATAAAACATTTGCAGTTAGTTTAAATAATTAAAGGAGTAAAGAGAAAGTTTGCAGGGAGGCTGGATTTGCTACAGTATTTATATTTTCAAGCTGGGCTGTGCTTGGTTTGCAGCTTGAGGTCTAGATGTTCCTGGTAAGTCTGCATCATTTACATCCCAAGAGTCATCAAAAATATCTTGACATTCTAAGCTGTCCGACTCGTCAATTTCAGCTTCCGAAGCAACACCAGATTCACATTCGTCAAGCCATTCAGTTATAATTGACCAAGCGTTCGCATCATCTACATTCACAGTAAAATTAGATTGTTTCGAGAATTGATATACGTTTCCATACTGAAAGAAACGAATAATCCTTGGTTAGAAAGGGAAACCGCAACAATGAACAGAAGGCTAATTATTGTCGTTAGTGAAGTCATACACATGCAACAATTGACAGTATAAAGTATCACAGGTACCAGCTTCCATAAAGTAGCAGAAAAATTACTGTAAAAGCACTATTTCATAACAGGGCTAAAAGCCCCTTTTCATGCATTATATGCATAGGATTAAGAAAACTGTTTTCGGAGAACCTTTGCAAATTAAATAAAGTTCTATTATGTTTCCTATTCCTAGTTGTATTTTCAAGAATTGCATAAAATAGGGTTGGTTTATATACAATTTTACTATGATTATAAGGGTGATTAAGTGCTCTCGGTCATATGCATCCAAAGGGTTAAAGCACAAGCTGTTTTGTTATATTTCATGTATTCTCTCGGAAGTTTCAATGAAAAAGAATATACTCTTATTAAAGCAGATGCGATTTTTGTCGAAAGGAATGTAAACTAGCGTGTTTAAACAATAATGGTCCAAGCTGTTCCTGTTGTTTATTTTACATTTCACAGAACATAAAATGCAACAGAAATGCAGTTGCAATATATGACGTGTTTTATGATGTTATAACCCGTAAAGCTCGCTGCATGAAGGGCTCGTTATTTGCCCCGTATTGCATTTTAAAACGTTAGCAGTATTAACTGGTTCGGGTCGCTGGACATTCACAGTACCACATTCATCAAGTTAATACAATAACAACTGACTGATTACTAACATTAGAGTCGTACATCGATTTCCTACATCCGGAGTTCTCAATCCCAGATTTTCAGGATGTTTTGGGGGTCATAAACCATTACTGAACAATTACTTCCTCCAAATGATTTTAGCACTCTAATAATCATGGTGAACCTAAAGGTGAAGTTCTCTAAGCTTATAGTGAAATACTATCATTAATATAATAACATTGCTGATATATAAAGGAAACAAGCTGTTGCAGTCAACTCCGGAATTAAATGTAGACGAAGTTAATGAAACCAAAGACTGTCACTGAAACGTTTATTAACTCGAAAAAACTTTGGATTTGAAAAGAATTCATATTCAATCATTCAGTTCAAGTCAGTCAATATTGCTAACAGAAAATTTACGTCCTCAATTAGATTTATTCCCAGGCGAACCAACACCTGAATAAGCTTTCTCCGGGTTCTCCAGGTACCCTATCACCTTTTCTTTGCTTCATACTGGGAATAGGGCTGATCGTACGATACCCATGACGTATCGAGAAAGGTGGCAACCTTGCAGGAAGGTCTGCGAGAAGGAGGGTCTGTGTTGTAAAACGATTATACGGCTTCGTCAAAGGCAGCGGCCGACGTGCACACCAGTTAACTAAACAGACTTGGGGACCTCTGGGGACCTGGGCTTCCTCTGCTTCTCGACAGAGTCCGAAACCAGGCACACATATGTAAGCCAAGAGATTGCAAATTTCCCATACGATGGGGTTATAATGAAATAAGAAAATGGATGACACTCAAACAGATGCTAAGTTCCTTGTTTAGCTCGGAAAGAAGCGTAATCCCATTAATATTTCGTATTTACAGTAGATTTCAATGTGTTTCAGTTTAAAGAATATCCTCTATTATGGATAAAGATAATTTAATTATGTGACACTTAATGCTCTTTTATCATAAACACTTTGTAGGTTACAATATATACATTAGTAATGGTTGGAGATAACATTCATCACAAATACATAATTAAAGTTCTTGTTAAGAAATTAACTATGATATCAAGCAGCTAATGACCTAAATAACGACTCTACTACATAATTTTTGGAGCATCACATAGCGAGAACGTGCCATTATCGGTAACAGTTCCTTATCTGGGTGAAAATATCGACTGAGACACGATTTGCCAATGAAGATGTGCGCAAAACAGTTATGCTACTTGAACTCGAGTGCCAGAATACCTGACCATGAAATTGGACATATTCCAGATTTATTCACTCGGATGTAGGTGTTGCTGCCTCTCTGTATCACAAGCGTAAGACTGGAGTGTCTGTCAGCTTCGCTCACTTTAGACTGCTAGATCAAACACATGGTCCTCCAACTGGTTGCTATGGCTGCAGTGGACGCAGAACATAAGACTCAGGTCCATCTAATCTGTAGGTTACCTTCTTCGTGTTATACTTTTTCTCGAATACTTATCTATTACATGAAAGCTGAAATTGGATTCCCAGTTAAAAATTATTGTACAGTTTGCTAAAATTTCCAAGCGTAGTCTAAACACCTTTATAACGCGTTTGGTAGCATATGGAACTTTCTGTTTCATACAACAGCGGGCGCTCCACAAGGCATGCGGAAAAGAGAGCAAGCTGAAAGCAGAAACCGCAGAGATTCACTCCTGAACTTTTTGTTTTATAAATTATATAAAGCATACCCAAGTACATAATCTCCAGAGGTGTGTATATATAAGCACCATAGCCGTTAAGGTGTCATTAAAATCAATACAACATAATTATAACTGCCGTCCCGAACTTCTTAGATACCCCAAACGTTACAGCTAAGCCTGGACGATTAGGTACGCTGCAAAGGCAGAATCGGACTAGCTCTCAAACTGGCGAAACCGCCGGAGATACAAAGAATACGCGACGTCGCGTGATTGCCAGCGAGAAAGCGCATATCGGAACGATAAGGCAACAACGATTTATATGGGACCATTAAAGAACGCTGAAAATTAGAGCACAAAAAGAAACAATGCTAAAATTTTAAAGTCGATACAGTACCTCATCTTGACTTACGGCTCAGAAAATTGGATCATAAATAGGAGGGAAAGAACAATTACAAACACTGAAGAAAACACATGTTACTGGATATCCCTTTACAGATATCATGAAAAACAAAGCTATCAGGAAACAACTACAAATATTTAACTTAAACGATAAAATTAAGAATTACATTTACAATTGGTACGACCATATACACAGAATGCGGAATAATAGACCAGCAAACCAGGGAACCAGAAATGTTGCAAGATCTTCATGCCTTTGGAAAGATGACTTCTGAATCAGAACAGGTAAAACTGGCCCATCTTAATAAAGATGACGACGACGACGACGACGACGACGACAATGATGATGATGATGATGATGATGATGATGATGATGATGATGATGACCACCTTCGTGGTTTAAGCATATCATCTGTTTCTAGAGGTTTCGTGTTCAAATTAGGTGGGGACCGATGGATTTGTTCCTTAACCTGAGTTCCTTGAGAATTAATGTAAAGTCGGTGGTCACTTATGTATTAACGGCACATAAAAGATGTTGGAGCCAGATGAAAGAGGCTCTTCGGTAAAATTATTCAGTTTTTCACATCTATACACAATGTACACATCCACAAACAAAATAAGAAGCAAACACCGAAGCCTGAAGCGGCTTTCCTACACATCCAAACACAAAATGAAGTGTACTAGCAATCATGGATTGTAGGAAACTGAAAGTCCTTGTTGCGTTGCAGCACATAATATAAATACTTAGTATATTTCAAACTTTTGTTAATAATCACATAAGAATAATTTGCGTGTAATGAGATGGTGCATTTAAATATGCTCCACCAATTATTTCTTAAATATAATATCTATAGTTAGTTCGATTTTCATTTATTTTATTTGTTAAGATACCTGCCTCTGTTTTATATTGCAATAGTTATGCTCTTGTTAGTGTTCACAGGCTCTGGAAAGCTAAGACACTCTGGAATTTTTCAGTTGTGAAGTTGAGTAAAACGCGGAAAATACCTTTGTCAGGGAGGGGTTTGGACGAGTTTTAAATCGCATACCTTCCGTTTGCGAATCCGTACTTCAAAGAGCACAACCGTGATATAGTCACACAGTGGTACAGTGTCAGTTTTGGATGTGTGACTGGGATGTTTAAACTAAATGTATAAATAATAACTCATTTAATGAAACCGAGCATATGGGCGAGTCTCGTGTACGAGTTGTCCTCCGTCGTCAAAGGTTTCTGGTTCAAACGTCCTGGTTTCAAACCCAGGAGAACGCGATGGACATTTTCCTCAGGCGTAAAAATATTTCACATGGCTTCATTCGGAAGGAAAGAAAAGCCGGTGTCTTAAATTTACGGCAAGTAAAATACTTAATGTTTGATAAACATATCTCTGATGAAACTTACGCGGTATTTCACGCCCAATATAGAATGCAATGCGAAAAACACGGTAGTTAAACAGCGAACAGAAATAAAAACTCAATTCTAACTTCTGTGTACGACTTTGTAATCTCTGCGTGTCTCTGCAAGTTTTATCCACTAACATTTCCATTTCCATATGTATTATTTATAATCATATAATATTATATAATCATGTCTAATCACATGTAAGACATGTAACTATTTTGCAGCTTAATCGAAATTAAAATTGACTTGATTTACTTAACGTGATGGAATGTAATACGCAGTGAAGGAATACTATTACACTAAATCTTAATTATAATTATTTCAGTTAACCTAATGAGAGTGAATTCAATTGAACTCTATTTTATGGTACTTTCTGTTCATCTTTGCCAGTACTTCATGCCGATTGAATGAAATTTTCAGGTGATATGAAACTTAACCTAACGTGAAAGCTAAGTTCCGTTAAGTTATAGCATTAAATCAAACCTAGATAACCCCATTTCATACAGTATCGTAGACTTCCACGTTTATCATTATACCAAACAACAGTACGTTGATATCATCGTAAACCTAGCATACCTAGTACAAGAGAATACGGAGATGCTCCGACGGACGCATAGTAGCAGACTTTTTTTCAATAAATTCTGCAAGAGCGACCTGATCGGTTAATTTCCTCTTTTAGTGACTGATAAAAGTGATGTGTCACATTATTGCCTCGTCATTTGTTCTGATAGAATTTATTGCTTTTCCATTATGCATCACAGATCTATCGCCGCATCAGCGCAGACGCATAACAAATGCGGAACATGCATGAATGGAGAGGTAAAGTGCAAACTCAGAATACGGCACGATTTTATTCGTTTAACTTTCAAACAGCATATCAATATCATTAATGGGATCTGAATCAATATTGCGTTATTGGAGACCAGAAAGTCCAAGCCAGCAACATTTCGTTGGACTGCTGGGTTTGAAATCATCTACTATGAACATTTTAAAATGACCAGTAGAACAAAATATGCTCCGAGTTTTCGGCTTGTTGCTAATTTACGTACTGGTTCTTCCAACACTCACGTTAAAATACATACATGTGTAACGAAAATACTTAGCAGTGTATTTGATGATGGTTAAATCCCACGTTGCGTAGACAATATGTATCGAATTTATGCAGTTCCCTGATGTTCTGGAAGTATTACCTCGTCCACAGCTGCTCTGATGTTCGCATAAGATTCTTTTTCCCAGGACGGGTCGCGGATGTAAAGAAGATGGTGGATTTTTAAATGAAACACTATTTTATCGAATTACTTTTGAATAATCTTTTCAATTTATCGATAATTTGATTTTTTAACACCTGATAATTAAAGATTTTCACAATAAATTGATAATTATTACTCGTAGCACAATTGCAATTATACTATAATAACTTTTGATGATAGCGTCCTTCATCTCGTTCTTATATATTAACTGGGTCGTTTCTATGACGACAAATCAACATTATTCAATTTTTACAAATTTGATTGATGATTTTCTCATACTTTTTACAGATAATTCCATTTTATAATTTTTAGCATTTAAACATATTTGAATAACCATATTAAATCGTCTCACATGTTTTTGTATAAAAACCAAGAATTAAACGGAACAATGTATAAACCCATATTCATTGTTTCATCTAAATATAATAAGTTTCTCTTCTCCATTTTCACTCTTAGGCTTAGTTTCCCAAATTTCTACTTACATAACTACATTTACCACTTACCCATTCCCCCAACATAACACTACTCACACATGAATATGTTATGATTTACTTTCAGTCACTTTTCTTAATTCTTTCAAATATCCATTTCACTGAACTACCTCATATCTGCTATTTGATATTCTACTATCTATCCAGGGGTATTTAATCTTCGATAAACACTTTACTTCAGCAAAAAATGCTTTCCTTGTTTACTTTAGTATTATGAAAAAAAGTATTAAAAACTCAAAACCCGTTTCTGTACTTCACTTTTGTTCCATATTTTCATGTATTTAATTTTTGGGTTTAAAACTTTAAATCACAAAGTTCTTAACAGTACATTCACGGTGTTTTAATTTGATAAAAATACGCTATTTATATTATATTGCTATATTGTACAAATAAAACATAAAAACACCTTTATCAACTTCAAATTGTAGTTTAAGGTTGAATTTGAACTGGGCTTATTCAAACAAAATTAGAATTTACAGAGTAACACACTTTACTACACACAATAACTGAAATTCAACATAAAGTGCATTATTATGTATTTATAAGTCAATCTAATAATTAATTATAGGTCAATGATTCTATGGTTACCATTTGTCTTCTCGTCAGTTTATTCAAAGAAATAAAGAAATGTGAAGAAACTGTAACAAATGTCCAAATGCCCTCTTAGATAAGAAAAGTGGTAACTCCCGAAAAAAATGGTCCTTAAAGATGACTTCATTTCATTCAAAATATTATTAGGCACATAATCTCCTTATACCATTATTAAAGCTTCATAAGAAAAAAATATGATGTCTGCTCTTTTATAGTCGCGCTGCTGGAATGGTTACTATGGATTTATCTTTGGTAATAGATACCTCTCAGATAACGCGCTGATTATTCTTGTAAGAGTGAGAGGGGAACTGCTGCGCTTCTCGGATCTTATACTAAGCACCAATGAATGCATCACTCTAAGACAATGGAATTTGCAGGAATCGCAAATGACAGATACATGCTTATTCCGCGTGGAGCAATCAGTACGTTATCTGAGAGGTATATACTACCAGAGGTACCATGGTAACCGTTCGAGCAGTGCGAAAATACAAATCATGTAACAAACGCCTATTCCTCACCAAGAAATTGGTGATGAATTGCAGAACTTGTCTTATTGCAACTTACCTGTAGCTGCAAGGGTAACATGTTATTACAACCAGAGTTGGCTATACACTCCGTATAGGCATGTGTTGGGTTAAAAGCTTTAAGCCATATTAAAGATAAATGTGGTGGATTTGAAAATAAGTTCACCTTACACACTAAGATATAAACATAAAAATAACTACTAGACATTTGAGAGAAATATAGGTATGGGACAATTCAAACAAATGACAATGAGTATCTCTGAAATGGTTCTTTCCTCAAAATACTTGTTCATGTAAATCGTGTGCTTTAATCTAGGTACATATTTTGTGCATAATAATTTGTCTTTCTCTTAAGGCTTACTAATTTAGCCAAAGTTAACCAGAGTAAAACACACTAATGAAAACATATCCCCAAAAATTAAGATATACATTTCATTTATCATGAAACTGTCTAAATCATATGCTATATAAACTCAAAGTCGTTAGATATTTTTGAGAAACTGAAGACTTTTCATACATTTTCTATGTTAAGGCAGAGTGGTTTTTATAAAAACCTCCTTGTCTCATTAGTGGAAGATGCTGAGCTGAAATCCAAATGTGCTAGTTAAGTTACTTTTGATTTTGGGGTAATGGTGTTAGCACACGCACACGGACGCACGCACACACACATTCGCGCGCGAACTTGTGCATTAACCAGCCATTTCACCAAACAGGCGCATCCAAATAGTTTAGCATCATCTACTCCTCCAACAGCTCTACCACACCACCAGCTTCACCGCAGACTGTTCCAGATGTTTCCATGGCCTCGGCGACAAGGAATGCCATTCAAACTTCCATGTGGAACTCCCGAACGTCTGGGCCCGTTTAGCTGACCTTGAAGAGGTAACATTCACATAGTCGCAAACCTCTAGGAACTGCAGGAGGCCGTTATCGCCACCAACCTCCACTGGCAACATGACAGCTTCTTGGCCCGCCTGAAGATCTTGGAAACCAAACCGGCAACTCCACCATCTCAACAGCTTAGACGCCAGGAACCACTTACCAGACATCCACCGATGACAAACACTTTCACCAAGGACTCAGAGAACTCCAAGACAGGATTCTTCAGACATCGGGGAAGGACCTTCCAGATCTAACACCAACTATCCTTATCTGGAGTTTTACCTAACTTACACCATCGCTCCGCTTGGGGAACAAACTGGCCTCCTAGCCAATTTTGCGCACTGCGAGCTAGTCCTAATTTACTCCTGGAATGCGCGGATGCCTTAGGCGGTACCGCAGCACATTTCTTCCTTACAATCCGGTGGAGATATTTTAGCGGGGTAATACCCTTAAGGTGAAGCCTACACTCCAGTGTGCCCGCCTCGGTAGAGTGGTGGTAGCATGTCTGCCTCACGTTCAAGAGGTCCCGAATTCGAATCTCGGTCAGGGTGAGTTATCTGGATAAGGCTTTTTCCGGGGTTTTCCCTTATCCTAAAATGAATGTCGGGTAACTCTAAGCTCTATGGTCCCCGTACTCATGAGCATAATTTCACCCTTTCCATTCATCGTCTAATATATCTTAACGTTGGAGGACGTAAATTACAACAACAACAAAAAAAAAAAAAAAAAAACCACTCCAATGTGAGTCCATAAATGGATTTTCTTCCACTCGGAAAAAAGAAACGAACCTGTTTCTAGAAATAGTCATATTGGATTTGAGGGCGGGGTGTGTGGTGGCGGTAAACATGTGTTACTGGTGAACTTCATTATCGAATTATCTGTGGAATGCAGCACTTCGCCTACTTATACATGGCAGAGAAACTAAAATTATGTAAATCATCAAAATCCAACCCCTAGACATCAAGCTAAAAACTAATTCCTGAAAATAATAAATATCCCAGAGTAGCAAGGCAATTAATAATTTCAGGATATTGAAAAAAAAAAAAACAAATAAAGTTCACTTCAATCTCCATTATTGTTACTAAATCTTTAGCCCAGTGCTAACTTGAAATTATATTCTGTTTTTACACAAATAATTATCTTCGCTATTTCCCTTTAATGTTTTTAGTTATTTCTCTTTAGCTCGCACCTATCTGTGCATATAAGTATAGCCATTAGAGGGAGCTGCACGCCTATTCTGAACACAACCGCGATATTCACTCGCCAAATGGTTCACTTCACACTGCCCGCTGATTCCACACCCTGGAGCTTAGATAGTCGGTACGCACTTCTTTGCACTGTTTTGTCAATAACAACTCAATTGACCAACTCAGTGAAACTCCCTGTTAGGCTTCACATCGGCCGTATATAACCGACATTTATAGCCAGAAGCTTCTGGAATACAACCCTGTCGAATTACATATGGGAACGGTCTCAAACGGTCATTCGCACACAGTGTTCGCAGTTATTCGCAAAACAACAGTGTTCGCTGCAGCTTCAAATAGTGTCGCCATGGAACATTTCCTACCCCTACTGTCAACAGACAACAAAGACAATTCTCCTCCCTCCACGTTAGGTGGCCATCAACGTGACAATATGTACTGTATTTAGAGAGCCCTTATGGGCCGGCCGTCTTAGCCATGGTCACTAGTTCGTATGACTCTAGCATTCCATCGCGTAGAAGATCGTGGGTTCGAGTCCCACCTTGGGCATTTGTGTTCATGTCTATATGTGTAAAGTACAGAAAACAGCCAGGAAAACAAACGGGAACAATAAATCACAGTTAAGGAAAATAATATATATATATATATATAAGAAAAGTACTTCCCTCCGTTTGCTTAGCTTGGGATATTAGATTATTTTATAACGATTATATTGAATAATAAACGTCAAATTTATTTTAATTCACCCCTGTGTATAAAGAAACTTAGGTAATTCGATAATTTTTTGCACATTAAAGTGATGACTGGAACTAACGACAAACCCAGGCTCTGTACTGTAAAGTTGCAATTCTCTGCGATTTCCAATCGATAAGCTCTTCACACTGTGACGATCTTAACCAAAGCACTCAGCACTGCCAGAGATTCAGCTTTTATTGAAACTCCTTTGAAGCGTTGCACATGAAAGGGTGCCTCTTGTCCTCGGGCTCTGCATTCTCTAATACAGAACGCTACATTATGACAAAGGGCATTAATAATTTCTCTGTCTCCTTCTGTCAACGTAGAGGTATTTTAATTACAGGTACACAGTGTCATGCACTCGCATAAAACCACTGCACCACCCAGTTCTATTTTCTTCTCCATAGCTCATTAATTCCTTTATTATGATTTCCAACCTTTGTGGGTTATATATCAGTCATTCCAGACTAATTGAATTTTGGAGCAAAGGACAATAAATCAGTGAAATATTCATTAATTACAATAGCAAGCAAATTTATCTTCATAGATCTATTTTTTGTTTACAATAAAGCACATTCTTAAATATAAGAAACGAACTTCAAGTTTATTGATCAACATCATAATATATAAAATTAACAAGTAACCGTCCAAAAATAGTCAAATTTTATTAGATTCTGAGGGTATATTTAAATTGAGAAACTATTACATGAAATGTAGAGTTAAACAATGAAAATACAGCTAAGCGATTCCTAGTTTAATTTTCTGTGATACATTTCTCTATTTATGTTGGAAGCATATTTAATTGTAGAATATAATGTGTTTCAAATGCGAAGAGTTCTCGCCTGTAGCGAATCATATGTGTTAGAGCCTTAACCGCTGCCACCTAGTTATGCCCACTCTTTTTATATTTCCCTCTCCCTAGCGCACCTGCTAGTGTTCATGGCGTTAGACGTAAGGAAACGCAAACTCAATTGTACAAAGTTTTATAATAATGAGTTGTTGAAATCAAAATTGCAACATGAATATTCGTATACTACGCAAATGTTTTAAATATTTAGTTTAAAAGTAATTATAGTTTATGAATTACTTATTCTTCTAATCGAACGAAAATGCCAGCGGTGCATCCGTATAGTTGTGAATGTTACTTATGTTAAGAGATAATTCGTCATTGTCTTTGTCTGCAACGTCTGAGTATTGCAAATTTATGATGATAGGTTTCAAAATCTCGTTACGTGCTGTTTCTTTCCAAAAGTCGTCTTTTGGTAGTTCTTCTGATGTCTGACGCAGTTTTCCCGGTCTTGTTGTGTCCCTTGTCAATTTCTTCGTGGATAAGTCATTCAATGTCAGTCAGTTTAAAAATATTATTTCCGTTTGCAACATAATTTGAACCCAAATTAACTCTATTGGATTGCTCTAGCAGTAATAAGAGCAGTGGATCGCGTCTCATTGATTATGCTGATACACTTTTTAATGTAAGAGTAACTGAATAATGATGCTTTGACCTCTCATGAGTAAATAGAGATTACGCACCATTCATAAACATAGATATGTGACCAGACACGTTCTACCAGACTAGCAAGAAGTGTACCGTTTTCTCTCATCGTATTTAACAGACACCTTGGCTTATTCAAAGTACATATTTCTTTTATTACGTCATGTCAAATGTTTACGTTTCAGTTCTGAATAGCTTCAAATATACGTTCACTCACACATGCCTACCAATGATTGTGTTCAATACAGAGCTTACGTATCAATGCGTTGTTATAATATAATGGTATCTACTTTATTTATTTGAGGTAAAAATATAGGTTTTTTACTGTTATGTTAAATACATTTCTCTCTACTTCCTCATGAAAATCTGAATTTTGTCTTAGCGAGAATAGTATTTATTAGATATTGATTAGTTTGGCGCTCGTCACACACCACTTAGGGGAAATGCAATACGACAACACCGCAGGAATCCGATTTGTTGCTCACCTAGTAGAGCTCAAAGACAAACATCATCCCATTTGAAACACATAATAGCTGCATATTTCCGATATTAGGTGATCTGTGTTAATCAGATTTAGTAGAGTGCAAGCAACGTGTCCTTAGAGCAAAACGGTTAGTATGTTGTTGTTGTTTTCAAATGCTAGGCCATTAGCTCTGTTGCTCTCCAATATTTCTGTGTACTGGATCCGACAGGTAGGGCTTCACAGGTTAAAAGATGTTCTTCAGTCATTTCCTTTTCTTTGTTGCACAGAGGACAATTTGGACTTGTAGAAATTCCTATTCTGTGTAAGTGTTTGGCCAAATAATCATGTTCGGTAAGTAATCTAAAATTTGCTACTGCAACTTTACGTGGGATTTCGGGAATAATTTCTGGATTTTTAATTAAAATGTTCCATTTTTTATTTTTGGCTTTGTTAGATATTGATTGGTTTTGTTTGTTTTTATATTTTTGCTTTTGATTAATCTTTTTATGGATGTAAAGGTTAAGTTTTTACTTTTGTTCTGAATTAAATTTGCACCTTTTTGGCAAGAAAAGCATCTGATTCATTTCCAGCAATTCCACAATGTGCAGGTATCCACTGTAATATAATTCTTTTCTGTAGTTTTTGAAGTTGTTGGATCATTTTGTGACATTCTTTAATTTGGATTGATCTCATTTAATATGAACTTATTGCACATAGTGCTGCTTTAGAATCAGAAAGTATGACAGCATTTTTTAATTTATCTATTCTGTGTAGAAGGTGTTGGAGTGAAATATGCATCAAAATTTGCTGTGTGGTATCCTGCTTGTTGATAGAATTCCTGCTCCTGAGTTGTTGTCCAAAATAAATCCATCTGTGTAGATATGTAACCATTCTTCAGGTGGGTATCTATTGTTCACAGTTTCTAATGATAGTGCTTTTAGTACAGGTTTGGAAGTTTCAGATTTGCTAACTATTTGTTCTAAATCTAATTGAATATTAATTCGTTAAAAAGTCAGTGTGTTTTCTTTGATTAAAATGTTTCCTTTAGAATTAGGAAGATTCAGATCTATTTTTAATTCCATAACTTTGTATAGGTAACGGTTTGTGTTTTCATCTTTATTGGTTGTAGTAATCTTTTCTCCCATTTTGTTGTTTTTAACCGCAACCTTTTTTCATGTCGTATTAGTGCCTGCTCCTCTAAAGTTAGATGTATTGGACAGTTCGGAGTTAAGGCTTGCATTGCCGTGATTGGAGTTGATTTTGCTGCACTCGTTATTAGTCGCAGGGCCTGATTTTGCCACACTTTTAGGTGATTTATATTAGAACTATTTGCTGCTATTATTACCTCTGCATTATAAAGAAGTCTTGGCTTTATGAACGTAGTTCGTTAGTATGTTCCATTGTTCATTCGAATAGAATCTACAACCTCGATGATTTTTTAATATAAACGCAATTTTGCCAGTGTTTTTATGTAGCTGCGTAACAGTGCATTCTTCACTCTTCTCACGGTCAATATAAAACTCAATTGAACCATATTTAACACAATATAATCATATGTGTTCATTTCGCGAATTTAAGGAATCACTGTAGCTTTCCCCAATTGCCTTTCGGTTGAAGCTGGATATATACGTAAAAGGCGCTACGGATGGAAGATGGTTAATTATTCTCACCTTCTGTGTCGATTTTGAAGTATGCCTTGGCGCTCTGGAGCAATGAGTGTCTGTCTGTCTGTCTGTCAGTCTGTCAGTCTGTCAGTCTGTCTGTCTGTCTGTCTGTCTGTCTGTCTGTCTGTCTGTCTGTCTGTCTGTCTGTCTGTCTGTCTGTCTGTCTGTCTGTCTGTCTGTCTGTCTGTCTGTCTGTCTGTCTGTCTGTCTGTCTGTCTGTCTGTCTGTCTGTCTGTCTGTCTGTCTGTCTGTCTGTCTGTCTGTCTGTCTGTCTGTCTGTCTGTCTGTCTGTCTGTCTGTCTGTCTGTCTGTCTGTCTGTCAGTCTGTCAGTCTGTCAGTCTGTCAGTCTGTCAGTCTGTCAGTCTGTCAGTCTGTCTGTCTGTCTGTCTGTCTGTCTGTCTGTCTGTCTGTCAGTCAGTCAGTCAGTCAGTCAGTCAGTCAGTCAGTCAGTCAGTCAGTCTGTCTGTCTGTCTGTCTGTCTGTCTGTCTGTCTGTCTGTCTGTCTGTCTGTCTGTCTGTCTGTCTGTCTGTCTGTCTGTCTGTCTGTCTGTCTGTCTGTCTGTCTGTCTGTCTGTCTGTCTGTCTGTCTGTCTGTCTGTCTGTCTGTCTGTCTGTCTGTCTGTCTGTCTGTCTGTCTGTCTGTCTGTCTGTCTGTCTGTCTGTCTGTCTGTCTGTCTGTCTATCTATCTATCTATCTATCTATCTATCTATCTATCTATCTATCTATCTATCTATCTATCTATCTATCTATCTATCTATCTATCTATCTATCTATCTATCTATCTATCTATCTATCTATCTATCTATCTATCTATCTATCTATCTATCTATCGATCTATCTCTCTCTATCTATCTCTCTCTCGCTCTGGTATCAGAGCGAGAATAATTTGTAGAAAACAATAACAAGCTTTCTCTGCTTCAAAATATTGGAATTTATTCTATTAAAGCCATTATTATATCCTATCACAATGTTAAGAACTCCATATTATAGCTCTATGGACCCCGGGCTCATCTGAGCATCATTTTACCCATTGCATTCATCGTCCGATATGACTTAACATTGGAGGGCGTAAATTACAAAAAAATAAATCTGCAGGTTATAGTCTTTTATAAAATACTCAATACTGAATCCTTACAGATTAAGATTCTGCAAAATTCCACATCGGCACTACAGATAACACATCTTTACACTTCAATGATCTGACGAAAATTGAAGCCAAAATTATTTCGTTTTTACACACATGCTATTTGTGCATCTTACATGCACACTCAAAATAATTCTGTACAACCTCGGTAAGACATGAATGTACGTCTTTCTCCTACAACGTTCTTAAGCAGAAAAAGATGTTTAAAGCTTTTCAGAACTTCCTCTAATTTGAGGTTGCCATGGTTACATATAACCTACGTTACATTTTATCCATTTCATTAAACATTACAGTTCCTCTCAAACAACATAAAACATATAAAATAACTGATTAAAGGTACAAATATCTATATGAAATATATGCAAAACTACATTAGTATAATTTCCTTCTACAATGCATTATATAAATCCGAAAGACGGAATTTACATAGTAATAAGTTTATGTCTTCATATGTAAAGCGCAGTACTCTTATTGGGTTTAATACTGGACCATTGAAAATGCTTTCTGTGTAATTGAAAGTTTCCTTTTGTTCTTTAGAGTATGAACAATAGAGAGGGAAATAACGAAAAAACTTCAAATGAGTTTGCGTTTCACTGTATTATGTGTTAATCCAGGCTTTCCTTATTATAAAAGATCAAAGTCGGTGATGGACTGAAGATTAAATTTTTTGAGATTCATTTAATTCTACAGATAATATTTGTACATGGTAGAGGTAACTATCAGTAATACAAGGAACCATCACTGTTTTGCGTGGTATATATTTATAAAAGTAAACCAATTTTCTCACGTTAACCAATTTCTGTACAACACATTTGGCATCATTCAAAACACGTTGCTGCAAAGTGACTATAAATGAGTTAAATTTATGGCCTGCTTTGTATAGATAAATTCACAAGTAGGAATAAAATAACGTAGCACAACTGTTCAGAGCTATATTGTTATTATGGTTCCAGGCAAAGAAAACCTTTGCAGATGAATAAGCTCGAGGGGTATGCAGCACCCATATATTTCCAGTCTAATTTCCTTGTGATGTTTGGTGGAGGCGGATTGCTCTCTGGCGAGATCCATGGTTTGTTATACTTGCAGCGGCAGTAACATGTCAGTGAATGGCAACATGCAGTTCGGGTGTTCAGGCGACTATCAGCCCTGACCAGTTAACCATGTTTTTCCCTACTCTAACAAAGGCCGTGGTCATACGATCACTCTATCCAGAAATTCAGGAATCAAGAGTAGGATTACCAGATCTACTTAGCTGAAATGCAAATAACAGCAGAGACTAGTCGCTTAAATTGAGCTTCAGTGACGCGACAAAAGAATAATTAAGATTTTGTCATAACGTTTTCTCAGAAGTGGTCAATGATTTGGTGATGTTTAACTTGTAACAATTTTGACATTTCGCAGTCTCGTTCGTGGAATTTAGCTTCTGCACCACGTTGCAGCGACATTTGCATCAAGACTTTTTGTTGCTGGTGAGATTATGGTTTTTCATCACGCATTCTGTTAGTAAAACCACCTGAAGCCGTTTGAAGTTTCTGTCGAAAAGTTCTCTAAACTTTTAATCAGTTCTTATTGCTTCGGCAGCTAGCATGGAATTTCTTCTCAGGTGTTTGGTCCCAAATGGATGTCGCAACTTGAAAGATGTCCCAGGATGGGATATTGGATTAAAAAAAATTAGCTAATATAATTTAAATTCTTCTAATAACTGTACTGGTTTCCAAAATTAACAACCTTGTATAGTTTTAAAATAAACAGAATATTAGAACTACACTACTGCAATAACTTTGCTGGATGATTAAACGTCCTTAATCGCTTTTCTATGCAGACATCTAACTTCTTTCAGGTGCAAGAGACTACTAATCTCATTTCCTCTAAGGAATATTGATTTTTCTCATCGTTGTCCTTAACATTGCATTTAAAGTCTATTAAACACACACACACACACACACACACACACACACACACACACACACACACACACACAATCTAATTTCCTTCTTAATACACTATTTAAATAGTATCACTTATTTATCACACAAATGTTTAAACACTTTCACACCTTGATCACAAATAACATAATAAATAACAAGTAACATACTCCAGCAACTCCACTACTTCTCAAGCTGCCCGGCGACGAAGAGACGGGCGAAACGTCAAGTGTTGTTTCAGCTAATCGACCATGGTCAAAAAGTCAGGATAACACATTTTATTTGATCAACGCCGGTCGTGAAAGCCTATGTACAAATAACATGAAAATCTTACAAAATTAACAATTATTTTTCCTGGGGATTAAATTTATTACAAATAATTAGTTTTAAAATGACATTTCAATTGCCTATTCCAGAATTGATCCATTCAACTGGTAATCTCGTCCAATTCTGAATTAACTTGATTTATTTTATATGGCCGTCAAACTAACCATAAGCCAGTTAGCAGAAATTCGTGACGAGAAAGGGGTAGACAATGAGCTAGGTAGTTTAATATATCTGGTTAACATTTGTAGTGACCAGGCTCAATAGTTGTTCTAAACTTCTCTTAAATATGTTTTAAGTATGTAATTAATTGTCAAATACCTCTAAGTAATGCTTTATTTGCAGTATATTCACAGAAAACTAACAACTCTCTGATTTCTAATTACCTTTACTTGCTAAGATTTATTTTATCTCATTTACAATTCCTCAGTTGCGTCTAACTGTTAATTTACTGCTGATCTGGTTTTAACTTGTGTATATTTTTTTACATTTGCAATATAGTATCAAATTCAATAATTATAAAGCCAATGGGAATAGGTTTCTTCAAATTGCAATGCGGTTAATTGAGATAGCGAAGTCAGTCTATCTTTGAGTTATGCAGGATTTTAGTTCAAGCCTCAACTTATTTTGTTTGGGTTGTTACACAATATAACTCATATAACAGACATGACGAATTCATTGTTGTAACTTAGGCAGTCAAACTTAATACAGGCACGCCAACAATAGACGCTTATCAATTAAAATACTTCAGAATAGATGGATTAACTGTATCAGTTTGCTTAATAGGATTACACCCGGATAAAACACATCTCTGCTTAACATTCGTGACAAGAACGCTTTTATGAGTGACAGTTATTTTTGTAAACCAGGAAGTTCTCTTAACTGTAAAGGGAAATGGGTTTAGTCATTGCATGAATAACACCGGGCAATTTGGAAGCCAAACTGCATTGTCACGAAACGTGGGAAGTAGTGAGAATGGCTCGATATTTATAGGTATACCCACGTAGCATAATTTTAGTTCGATCCAGCTGCACTGGCGAGAAAACCTTACTGTTATGTACTCGCTGACTATAACTTTATAAATTGCACTACGAGAAAATCCTGCCAAATGCTTTTGCGTAATGTTGTAAGACCTTTTAAGGAAATGAAGCACCCTACGTGATCCAATGAGAATAACAACACAGTGTTGTGCTTTTGCATGATCGTCATCAATATGCTCAAAAACCACGGAACTTCTGATTAACTTTAAAAGAGATGAATGTGATCATTTCTCTTACAGCTGATATTTGGCGCTGGCTGATTTTCATCTTTGTAATTATAGTTTTACCTTTTATAGCTTTTAAATAAACTTTATGGCACTAAACACCTCGTATTTGTCTACATTTACTATGGCCGCACCATTGTTGTAAGGTTGTGCTAAGTGTAGCAACAAACAGTTCTTGCTAGCGCGGCTGGACATGTACCGAATTACCCCTCCCCCCTCTTTTTGGTAATTTTACGTCCTCCAACGTCATATCGGACGATGAATGGGATGGGTGAAACGATGCGCAAATGATCCCAGGGTCCATAGAGCTTAGAGTTACCTGACATTCGTCTTTTAGGATAAGGGAAAACCCTCGAAAAAACCTTATCCAGGTAGCTCACCCTGACCGAGATTCGAACTCGCGACCTCTTGAACGTGAGGCAGACACGCTACCACCACGCTACCCTGTATGGAAATATGAAAGTGTCAGCGGAGGTTAGTTTCGGAACTACTCTCGTATTATGATTACGTCATCTTTTAGTACAGGACATACAAGAAAGGCATAGCCAATATAAAACATTTCCATGCGATAGGGTATGCGCTTTTGGGTAACATTGGGTAATAGCTAGCTCAAAAATATGTAACTGGAAAGGAGTTCTAATGTTTATTCCTACTCAGGAAGGGAGGAAAAACTGGTACTATATTGTGGCTGTGTGAGTTCGTGAAATTAAAAGTTCACCTGCACAAACTCAAAATGTTATTTATTTCCACCGAATTACAGTTGGAACAGATGGCCGATTACTTAGAATTACGTAGCGCACACAATTAACATTCGCCAGTTGGTCTGTCACAGGTGCACTCTACACTCACAATTACGTAGAACTCCTCTGATACACGTACACAGTCTTCCAGTCCGTTCACTGGTCCGGCGCTCCTCACAGCTGCTTGCCAAGAACTGAACTGACTCGCCAACTGCAGCCCTTTTTATAGGAAGATCACTGTTTCTGGAAGTTCTGCGGTTCAGTGAATCATCCCAAAGGTTCCAGACGGCAGGGGGAGGGGAAAGAGATGGCTAGTGATGATTTTCCAACCATACCCTCGTTAGCGCTACAAGATAAATGGGTAGGCGTGACCGAATGCTTCCCGGCCCTCACTCAGCCGTCAGTTGGTCGTGCCTTCCGATAAGTGGGTGACAATATATTGAGCAAGAGTTATATAAAACAAGATTATTTACAAGTTTGTGAGGTATAGACGTAATTAGGGTTTGGCATACTGTTTTCAAATGACATCAGGACTATTATGTCTCGCTGGGTTTACCAGTCATTCACAAAGTTAAAATGTGCCTCTGAGGCGTAAAGAGACACCAGGCTTAACTGTAGACAATACTGTAGTGGGCGGAAAGAAGCACAAATAGATGCAATAGCGTCAGCTCATACGACAGTGGTTAACCCAAAGGGTATTTAAAGATACGTCGTTCCAAATTTCGGAATTTAATGACACACATCAACTGATGTGAAGTAGGGAATATGTATATTAGCCAAATAAGCAGCAACCACTTTTTTGCTCCCGATTTTATCCGTCGGCTCTCACTAGCCAAGAACATGCCCGGAACCTGGACTGTAGTTGCACTCTCTGCTACGCACTCTCAGATCTCTGGTTATGAACAAATACAAATCGACGTTAAAATAGTAAGTGCCTACTTCTGGGTTTGGTTCGCTTATTAAATGCCCTAATATACCCTTTTTGTTATAACTTAAACTCTGGAACAGGAATTTGTGTCTATTCACTGTTAATTTTGATTTCTTACTTGGATCCTCCTGTACAAGGCATCCACGCACAATTCTCTCTCTTCTCGTGTGAGTTTTTGCGGCTATCTATTTCCTCTGGTCACCAATTGTATCATCTTATTCTAAATAAGAGTCATGAGACATCTGTGTTTCAAGGCGTGGTTCGGAATGAAGAAGTCAAATTCTGTAATTGGTTATATTTATACAGATTCAAATTATAACTTAAATGTTCCTGATCTAGTACCAGTATTCATCACACTCCACCATTACAACATTGATTTATCTCTTACTATTCAAAACTTTTATCTTCTCCGCGTCATTTTTCCACCATGAGGCCAGATTATTGATTGATCGTAACTTAACAAGACTGAAGAACATACCTTCCTCCTAAAGATTATTGACTTATCGTAACTATCGTTACTTCAACTTAATTTTGTGATTGACCAATCCAATGGCACGTCACTACATTACGTCATATTACGTCATACCATTATTATTTCGGCCAATCACACAATTACATCCATTTTTATAAATTCATAATCCTTTCATAATTCCTCCGAACATAACCCAAAAATACTGTTACAACTCTATATATTTCTTAAGGTTGTAACGGCTTTGAGTTGTTGTGATTAAGTTGTGGAGGAACAGATGATGATGATGATGATGATGATGATGATGATGATGATGATGATGATGATGATGATGATGATGATGATGATGATGATGATGATGATGATGAAGAAGAACCTCGTTGAAGATCTAGTTGCTTGATTCTAGTAGTACCACGGTTGCTCGTGTACCCGCATAAGCTCTTAATTTCAGGGGCGGTCTCAGATGGGAGCAATCTATAAAGAATCGTAATGGGTTTCAAAGGAGTCTTGTATGTTTGTTACGACACGAAAAGGTGCAGGTGTAGTGGAGTCAAATAGCAGTTTGGGTGAATAAGTAGTTTTAACAAAAGAAATGTAAGAAAGAGTGTCCTTAGCAGAGTTCTAAAGGGTAGCTCTTGACTTTGTTGAATGGGCTATTCTTCAGACCCTTCTTAATGGCATGACAAAATAAACACAAAGGGAATCTTTGGTTGAATAATGGGCTTCCAGAAAGTGAAAGCTATACACCCACACGCAGATGTGGAGAGCAGTCTACGACGTGAGGCCGATTAGGGCGGTCAACTTCTTCTGTCTTGGTCGAGGACAGACCAGAAGTGATGAGAGAAAGTATTTGTCGGTTTATACGTAACTAATTAAGTATTATCGAGTAATAAGCATTCCGCCTTCAGTAACTTTAAACAGTGATATTGGTAACCCTTGGTCGTCAACCTCGAGTTTAATGTAATAATAAAAGAAGCAGCCATTAAACCAGTTTGAAACGGGCATTCCAGTGTTATTAAAACCGTCCTTCTCACACATGTCCACGCATACCCTGGGAGAAACCTCATTGCTTTAACCTGAGCTAAACATCCATTATTTCCATTTGCATCATACTGTCGCGCCAACGTGGTAAACTTAGCTCGCCAATATATTTGCTTCAAAGTGATAATTTAATTATAAATAAACGAAAATTGTAGTTCCTCCTTTCTTCAATAAACATTGTTATTTTAATTAAAATTATATTTTTTCATAATTAATTACACTTTGCAATGATTTATATACGTTGATAGTATATTAGCTTGTACAATCATTTACAACTGTCCTCTTTCCAATGCAAGACACCGAAGCACCAATTCTGCAGAAATGCAGACACACGTAAAATACGTCTTTACACTTTCACGTCCATTTGCAGAAGGGAAACTGGTTCAAGTGCATGATCCGTTTTAGTCCTGCCGTTGCGATAACAACTAAACTACTTTCAACTTTTCTGCATTACATCATCACTTTTTAAAATAACTTTTTCTTAGCGTAATTTTAACATTTAAATAATAATTCTTACACTAATTTTAATAAAAAGATAAACTTAAAATAACTACTTAAACCGTCTCAAGGTTGCATTCTAACACTTCTAATTTTTGCATTTTATATTAAATATACTGCATTTGTAATTATTTCCTTAATTTCATGCAGGAAAACTTAACCGTTTTAGACAGGTGCTTTAATTATATTACAGTAATTCATTATTTAATATTTTTGCACACGAAGCATTAATTTAAACTCTGCAAAATTAAAAGTACCATCACCTTATTGAAATATTAATAGCAAAAATGTGCATACATGAAATTTTTCATTCGTCTGGCGATTTGAAGCATCAAATTTTTAAATCTTTCCATAGGATTTATTATTGGTAGTCGGGTAAAATGTGCCGTTATTTCTACAATAGAAACTTGTAGCGAAACTAATACGTCTATTTTGAGGTCATCATCCCCAATTTTCTGCAGAATGTTTAGACAGTATTGGTTATAGAGTCATTATCCAAATATTTTAATGCGCAAAGTTGGAATACAAATAAAAAAACAAATAAAAGGAGTAGAACAAATATGGGGGAGAACAGCCTTGTCCTCTTCGTCAAAGTTACTTACTGAAGCAGTATTGAAACCCTAAAGTGCTGATCGTCCATTATGACTTAACGTTGGAGGGCGTAAATTAAAAAAGGAAAAACCTAAAGCGCTCGGGAAGCAAAGGCCATGATATGTAATTGAAGTTAAAGTTTCAAGGATTTTTGAAAATAAACAGTAAGTTTAAATTTGTGAAACTTTGACGTCATACACCGTGTGCACTTTTAAGTTTCTGATATTCAAGCAAACGTTTATTACCAAACATCCACAGGAAGAATATAATCGAAAATAGTACGATGTTTTGCATTAGATAAAATTAATCAATTGTCAACGAGAGTTTTGTTAATAGCTAGATCCGTTTGTACATTTAACGAACATTTTCTTTTGTTTTGCTAACAGTGAACTCGTTAATTAAGATTCAGGAGTCAATATTGTACTCATATTCAATCAATATTGTAGTCAGTGGACAACGGCGTTTCCCTCACCCAGTGATTAACCTCTCGTGATATCTATAAAATAATTAGAAAATGCGAAATTTAGTATCTGTAACGAGGCAGTTTTGTGTTACTATTGATTTTTTGTTTATTTGACTATTTATTCATCTTCTGAATTCCAGGTACTTTTGACTACCACTACTTTTGAAAAATAAAAATTATGGCCGAAATTCAAAACTACAATGAAATTATGAAAACAATTACACACTATATACAGACATAAAGAGGGGAAATATATGTATAGAATTTTTAGGGGAGGTGATATGGAGAGAATAAGTTTAATTCGTCTGAACGTTTGAGGTGCATGAAAAATAAGAGATATAGGCGTAATTCATGATAAATAAAATGCATATGTTGAATTTTCTTGGAATAGACTCGAAGCATTATACTGAGTGACTTTTGCATGACTCATGGAAACCTTAAGACAGAGAGAGAAAATGTTAGTATTGTTAGAAAACTGCAGATCACGTTAAAACAAATAAGTTATGTCAATTGTTTTCGGACAGGAATTTCAAAGCCTTTCTATAGTGGTCATTCATGAAGGATTTAACTATTGGTTAAAGCCTACTGTTTTCACATTTTATCTTTTACCTACAAGATGATTACCTATAAATTCTGGAAATTCTTATCTTGATTCGTCTGAAGTAAATAGATGTTTGTAAGAAAAGGATGTAAGAGAGTCGAGAACATCTTATGAGTAGAACGCATATTTTTAAAAATGAGTGCTAATTTGAAAATAAATGTATACAATAATGCATATTTTCATTAAATAGAACATGAAGACACATGAGGTACGATATGGAGTGATGACATTCTGCTCAGATGTAGTGGGTGACGATCAAGATGAATTATGGGCAGATCTTGGGAGCAGCTATTTTCAAAAGGGCTTGAATTCGTCTGTTGGTGTAAGATTAGGTAGGTATATACCAAGAGGCAGGAGATGAAATTTTGCCGATGTGCCTCAGGCTGCGACGCAGTTTGTTGTTGAAAGGGAATGACAGGCAACAAGAAGAAGACGTAAGGTTCGACTGGTCCAGCTGGGCTCGACGTGCCTGGAGGGAGGGTGTGACATAAGAAGATTGAAGACTCCCTAACAGGCTTCTTCCAGAAATGCGAACGGAGGTAGAAATGATGAATAGCAAAGAAAGTCCCCAGGTAAACAGCTCTCCAAGGTAAAGTGGAAACGATTAATGCGTTTATCATTGCCTGTCCCAGAGGACCCCAGTTCGAAGCGATGACTAAGTAAAGAAACACATAATTGGCCAGAGATGGTGGTGATTGTGTAATAATTACGTTGAGGTGACAGGAGTATAAAGAAGAGAGTGGAGGGATGAGGAGAGAAACGAGAATGGAAAGGAAAGTAAGAGATAAGAATAGAAGAGCGGGGAAGAGAACAGAGTGGAGTAGATGAAGAGGGAAGGGAAGGAGAGGGAAGGGAAGGAGAGGAAAGGGTAAGGGTAGGGTAGAAGAAGGAAGTGGTGGGGCGAGCAAGGAGGTAAGGGAATGTGAGGGAAAGGAAGCTGATGGCTATTGGACCAGCAATCAACATTAAAAGTATTGAAATAATAATTCAATCTCTATTTAAAAAATCATAAACCATTGCGATTATGTAAAAATCTAGCGAAAATTTGTATAAATTTTATAATCGGTGGTGAAACTCTTCAAGTAACATTATTTTAACATAGCTTTTATTTTTACTGCCGTGTTCCTGACGTGGTCGTCGAATGTTACCTTGTTCGATACATTTTTCTGATCAATATTCCTGATCATCTCTTTCAGGGCTGAGGAGCCACATGACCATGCTACGAAATTTGAACTTTATGAAGATTTCTTCTTGGAGTTTTCTGAAAGCGTTGGGTTTCCTTTCGTGGGAGCCCTCTCGAATTCCAAAGAATCTCCAAGTTTCACAGGCTTAAGAATAGTCGTGGACCTCGTTATTTCGGGCACATATCATCATCTCTCTGTGAAATACCCCTTCATTCCTTTCTCCAAGGAGAAGTGTTGAAACCCAGAAAGGTCACTATGGTCTACTTTATGTACTCCAATCCCTCCACTCGCCTACACCTAATTCCTGTTGTATCAGATACAACCAGATACAACCATAGGTTTACACATAGAAGTCGTAACATAAACTACGAAAACATATAAATAAATATGAATTAGTTATATTCTCACATAGTTTAAAAATCCTACACTATCTTCATTTTCAATATACCATTTACCTTCTACTTCTGCCTCCCTGGTGGTCTGCCTTAAATGTAAGAGGTTCCGAGTTCGAATGTCGGTCAGTTTGAATTACCTAGATAAGGTTTCCTCCGGGGTTTTCACTCATACTGCAAAATGAACGTCTGGTAACTCTAAGCTTTATGGACCTTGGGCTCATTACAACAGCATTATACCCCGCTTATTTGTTGTCCGATATCACTTTACGCTGGGGAGCGTAAATTAGAAGAATATAACGTAAAACATTTTATACTATGACGCCGTTTAAACCTGCTTCTGGATAAATAAGCTGGAAAACCTAGTATGACCAAATATTTTTAGATGTAAAGAATACAGCAGTGAGGAATAGTTTTGATATAATACATAAAAATTGACAGAATATAAATGAACTATAATTATTGGTTTTCCAAGAACAAAAGTAAAAACTTGTAGACCCAAAAAGGACGTTTATTCCCGATTTACTCTAGTAAAGCATCAGAGTATTTCAGTGCTTAAAAGTTTCAAGTTAATACATTCCTCTTGCTATTTGTTATCTTCAACTACACTTCAGAATTGTAGATGGAGTTTGCACTTCTACCATATCAAGATATATAATCGCAAACCAGGTTTGAAATTAATCTGACATTAGGGCAGTACGAGCATAAAAGTAGTTTCTGCATGTAAACGCGAAATAGTTCATTGTTTCTGAATTCATTCCATTATTTTAGACACAGATGGCAGTCACAGTATAATGATATTCAACGAGCGACTTGATGAAATGAATACCATTTAACATGTTTCCCTTGCTTCATCAAAATACTAATGACCTCGTTTTATATTGAACTCCACATAGAGCATAGAATATATTTTCATTGTAGTACGTGACTAATGTACTGTCATCTATACTTCTAGTGTAATTCGTTTAGAGTTCTTTAATACAGCATATGATAAATATTTCATATAGCTATACTGCTTGAGATGACCACAAACAATGCTTTAATACTTGCAGTTCTAATTTGCTATACTTACGTACCAGTAGAAAATGACGTAATACCCAAAGCATAAAACGGCGCCAATACGAAATGACGTACTACCCAACAACATATTAGCAATTTTGATTTATTATTTCATCTTACTGCTAAAAGCAGGGGTGGCTGCTGTTTAGGAGCACAAGAGCACGCGAACCACCAATATTTGTCTTGTAGAAGCCATTTTCCCCTTTAGATTCATTATATGTATTTACCGCTCTCATTGCTTAATGTGTAGTAAGTAGGCAGCGATAGTATGAGTATGTGGCACAGTTGAAAGTAGCACACTTCTCTTGTGCTAGCATATCATGTTACGTTTAAAGCTCTGCGCATGCGTACAAGACAAATGCTGTAGACAGGCATTGGTTGGGTACGCCCAGATCAGAGTACAGTTTCGATGTGCACGTTAATTCACATTGGCGACGCCAGAGTCCTTGATCATATCTGGGAAGTGCTACTATCTATAGAGTTTAACTGCAACACTCTCCAAATACAAAGAATGTTTACAACTCCTAGCGCTACGAGCTTTTGCTTTGTTGCTTTGAATACGGTGTGTTTTTACAGTTCAGTTTCTAGACAGATGTATTTTAAACACTGTGATAAACTTGGAATTTGTAGGAAATCAGCAGATGAGACAATTGTGAGTTTCGCAGTACATCAAGTACAACTAGTGCTTTAACGCAAAACAATTACTCTTTGTTGTGTGCAGCGACCGATCGCGAGGTCATTGTGATTGTTGAACTTCTTTCAAGAGGTAGATATGAACTCGGTGGATTCCATTTTAAGAAATAAAATAAACTGACTTGTGAAGAAAAAATGTAATAAAGCGACTAGGACGTCCGCAGCCCAATTTGGCAGTTAAGCGTGTTACAAAAATCAGAAGCGGGACTACAGGCGCAAATTTAACAATATATACACAACCTGTAAATGGCTATGCGGTTGCAGTATTAGAAATGTGCATTTTTGCTTTCCGTGCCTTCTGTTTACCTCTGAAGTGAGTAATTGGACAAAAGTAGGATGTGCCGACTCCGTACATCTTAGTGTAAAGATAAAGAAGCACGGGAATTCACGCTGACGTAAAAATGCATGTATTCAGTTTGCCATGTTTGGTTGTGTGAATATTATAGCTCAACTTACAGATTGTCAGTAAAACGACACAATAAGCAAGGTGATAACAATAGATACGTTCTTTATAGGTTAATAGATTCTATAAAATATCGTGGGGCATCGGAGCTAGCACTCAGTAGTAGTGCTGGTAGCAGTAGCGGATAGTGATAGTATTGTGAACACCCCCATTTTTATTCTACGAGCCGCCACTGGCTAAAAGAAATTCGCTAAACACGAACTGTAAGTTACCTATCAGATCAAGAATGTTTGGGAATACGAAGTCCGCAGCACCTTGAGTTCCCATTATACATCCTCGACCTGATAAGAATAATTTACAGCTCTTAAAAGGGAACTAGAACTGCATTCATAGCGATAAGCCCCTGAAACTTTGATGGTAGAATCCTGCTCCGGAGTAGAACCGCAACGCCCAAAATTAAAGCCTGTAAGCGCCCACTTGCTAGCAGCTGCTGGACATCTTTCCTCAGCTCTGTAGTAGATGTGGGGGACGGCACTCCTTACGAATTTAATGTGAGACAGCTGCCAGTCAGGGGTAAATACTGTATGCCCATGACAAGAAGGCTAGAGGGGGCCTAAGAGCCTGAAATTTTTATTTGCATTGGTAGCTGATCTGTTTACTAGGAAATAAGTCTAAAAGTGCTCATCCATGCTGCCAGATCTAATTTTTGTAGCAGAAATGTAGCGATAAGTATTATGTATGGATAAGTTATGTGACAAAACTTAGATATTTTAGGCAAGCCTTCCATCCTTGTCGTTCTCGGAAAGGGAGCATGTACACCATCCAGATAGCAAAATGTTAACGTTCCACAATACTCTAGCTTGCTTTCTTGTCCTGGGCAAACAGTAATCTCTCCCGTACAATGCTGAGTTATGACTATATGCTCCTTCATAACCTGGACTCATTTTCGGTTACTTCCAGCCTTACTCCGCACCCGACTTTTAGCATAGAGGCCCCACGTAAAGCAGAGATGATGTCATCAGACCTTCAAGTGCATAAAGAAGTAGTCTCCTGCAGTATACTATTAATGTGAAGTAAGAGAAGCAAGAACTTAGTACACAAAGGAATGTAGAAAATCAATTTGCATTGCAGTTGCTGCTAACATTGGGAAATGATAACCTACATTCAAATATTACAGAGCCGCGACACTCATTTAACATTCAAGGGCCGATATGGAGAAAAAAGAATGAAGCCTAATGAGAGATGGAAATATATTGCACAGAATAATTGTGATGGCGTACTTAATATAAGGACTGATCATCAAAGACTGAGATTGACTTTTTTCTACAAATATTCAGTACCGTAATGCAGTGTGTACACGATCTTTTTCAAATTAATCCCCTCCTACTTCAATACACTTTTTATAGCGTCTCTGCCAGTTTTTGAACACGTACTGCAGGCCATTCTTTGTCAGGTCCATAAGAATCGCCTCACTTTTCTTGAGCACTGCTTCAGAGTTCTCAAATCGAATACCTCTAAACTTTGGTTATCATTGGTGATGCGTCATGGCTGCATCATTATGATCCTGAAGGAAAACAAGCCAGCACAGTGTGGAAATCGCCAGGTTCTCCAACACCAGAAAAGGCAAAAGCTGTTCCATCTTCAGGGAAAGTGATAACCACAATTTTTGACTGTAATGGAATGATTTACTAGCATGAAGTTCCCCCTCACACTACTGTTACAGCAGCACACTACACGTCAGTATTGGCAACACTAAAAAGCACATTGCAAAGAAACGACCAGAGTTTCCTCGGCCTGGATTGGGAACTTTATCATGACAATGCACGGCCTCACGTCGCAAATCAAGTCATGCAGTTTCTGGCTCGATGTGCACCACACCCACCATATGGCCCCGATCTTGCACCCTGTGACCTTTTTTATTCCCATCACTAAAGGCAAAGCTTAGGCGTATTCGGTTTGAGAACTCTGGAGCAGTGCTCAAGAAAAGTGAGGCGAATCTCAAGGATCTGACAAAGAATGGTGTGCAGAACGTGTCTAAAGACTAGCAGAGACACTATAAATGGTACACTGAAGTAGGAGGGGACTACTTTGAAAAAGATCATGTAAACATTGAATTGCAGTAATAAACTTCTGTGAAAAATAATCAGTCAGTCTTTTTTGATCAGCCCTCGTATATTCAAAAGCGTCAAATACTATTATAAACTGGAAAATATTGAGAACAGAGCTGAAGTTAAGAGATTTTTTTTGGATGTTTACCAAAAGAAACAAGAGGAGATCGTATAAACATCAATATATAAGGTACCACTGATAGCAGCGAAAAAAAGTCTTAAACCATGTAAAGAATAAAGTTTATCAGTAACCCTTTAACATATCTATGATTTAATCTATATCCAGTTCAGTTGGGCTGAGTATCGCAAAGCTCTACGTAAAAAGCTCGATGGCAAGTGAAATAAGATAAAACACGAATGCATGCTCCCATTTCAGCATGTAAATCACGCCTTTGTACGATATGTGACACACTGGCTGCTATTGATTCTCAGCGAACCATAGCTCGTATAGATTGGAATATGTAAACACTACCACAATTCCCAAGGAGTATCGTTGAGGTTTAGTCATTCGCCATGGGGAGTTGGAGTTGTGGAGTCCAGTGGATGTGTTATCGCTGGAAGTGATAGATGGTTCTTACGGACCACTACAACGCGTGATTCATTTTATGTATTGATTCCAGCAAATCACTCGAGGATATATAACTGAGATACTGTAGTACGTAACGGAATCTAACATTATGAGCTGCATATAACTCTCGGAATAGAGACCTAACTCCAAATGATGTTCTGGAAAGACAATTTGCTAGGTAGAATTATATCGTGCTCGTGTGTAGCGGTTAATACAGAGTACCAACATATACACATTTTTTATTAACATTATATTAAAGTAATTGTCAGAATTCATCATAAGTACTAGTGTCAATATTCAGTAGCAGTGTATGACATTAGATGTATGAGAACGATGTTCTTATTAATTTACTTCCAAGCTATAAGTGCAGGGTTCCAGACGCCTTATATCTGAAATAGAGTAGTGTTTAAAAGATAAGCATAATTAAATATTTTATTACCAATCATAACTGTAGAAAGGTTAATCATAATGCAATGTATTACCAATGTAGCACACATGATCTGGAATGCCATAGAGTGAGAAATAGCAAACATTTTGACGTCGGGAATACATTTTTACGCAAGCAGAAAATCTGACGATCACTTCCCAATAGCAATGATGATGCTGGGCAGTTGATACTCGTATGGAGGTTTGGTGACTCATGGCTACACGGGCCTCTCTCTACAAGGTGCTCTAAAGCTCTACAGGTAGCGGTTCCCATTCCTCACACAGAGGATTTCGGAGGTCTGGAAGTGTCCTCGGTGGGGACTGGGGGGATGCCCCTCGTTATTCCCTATGCATCCCAGGCGTGGTCTGTGAGGTTCAGATCGGGGAACATCGCTGGCCTCTCCATGCGCTGGATATCTTCCCCATCAAAATTCCAGCAAGTGGACTCTATGCGGACGTCCGCCACCAAAAATGGACGTGTTTCCACGATGTTGGCGAGATGAAACCGGGTACTACGTGCTCTTCAGTTTATTATGCGACGAAAATAATTGTTCAAACTGATTATGGACTCAGATGTAAACAGTACGTTCCTCCATTCATTGTTGACGACTCAATTGTAAGCGGGACCGTATGTGTATTCACTGCTGGATGTCTCATATAGAGACGAACTGCCACAACCTTCTGGTATACAGCTTGCCTCGAAACTGGAACGCCTGTAGCGGCTGCAATCTCGGAATACAGTTGTCTTGCAGGCATCATCGGATGTCGTTCTGTTATTTTCAAATATAGGTCAGGTTGCGGAGTTATGACCCATGGGTGACCACGTACAGGTAGTCGACGAACAGCTTCTGCTCTTTGGAACCGTTGTCTAAGCTTGGTTTGACACTTTGTGGCACATTCAGGGTCCGAGAGACAGTGGTCTCTGCCTGACCTGTCTCTAGACATTCGATGATTCTACCCTCCAAACCAGGGTCCAGTTAGCGTCCATGTGTTGGTGCCGTCTTGTAAACACTTTGCGAAGCAAACCACTGCCCGTTTTCAATAAGAGAAAAATACGAACCGCGCACTGGAACTGATATTCTGATATTGTTGGCCTTTGAAGCTTATCTATCAGAGACCAGCAGTAACGGGAGACACGTTTAATGGCAGTCGCTCACTGTTTTCCCTTTCAGTTCTCTTTTTTCCGAATCATGGTTAAGTTTTGGACACCATACTCATATTACCTCTTATGACCTCTGTTTTTCACCATCATATTCAAAGTTGGTTTGGGCACCAATACCTTTCCAATTTACAACCTGAGATAACATTGAACTGTGGTTGGTTGGTTACCAGCAACTGCACATAGCAAACTTGGCCTTCGGGGTAGCCTCGCCCTAGCACGTGATGACCGGACTACTTCTGAAGAGGAGGCACCCAGAGGCCGGTGTCCATTTCCTCCAATGATAGTGTAATAGTGAAGATGACGGTTAGACGAGAGGACCTACAGGTTTTACCGTGGACTCCGAACCACGTGGGGCATAGGAGATACTTCACATGTGCTAGACAGACGTGAAGGCGTGGGAGTGCAGATATAAAACCGCCACCCCCTGACCTGGAAATTGAACTCGGGACCACTATCACTGGAACCCAAGCGAAACCACTTCTCTAAACCGACCCCGTTACCATTACACTGTTTTCATTCACATATGGTTAGGTAAGAAATTTTTATACAGAATTTTTTTTCTTTTATCCGGGATACATCATGGAAAAATGCATTCATTTAAAGTCTGTTTCGCAAACCTATAAAGCAGCGATAATAACAACATGTTACTTTATCGGTACTTGTTACCTTGTAGAATTCCTGCCCCTTCCGCATAAAATAGCCATGCTCACCGGATGTTTAGTTTATAACCGAATGCAGAATTATTACATTCACTTCCTGTTTATAAAAGGGAATAGATAGTATGTTGATGGACAAAGAGATTCAAAATGTCTGAAACTGGAATTATACTACAGTATTTTGAAAGATGCAAATATTACGTGCACCAAGTTTATTGTTTCATAACTTCAAAATTATGATTTTAAAGATAAATTATTTTCTTCTTGGGTAAGTTTCATTATATTCTTTGTCGGTGTAAAAGAATTTCACGATCTATCCATAAAAACCTTTCAGAATAATGTTAGAACGCCAGACCACTTATTTAGCTAAATTTTGTCTCTCTCTCTCTCTCTCTCTCTCTCTCTCTCTCTCTCTCTCTCTCTCTCTCTGCCCCACTCTTGTCCCTCACACACACATCATAATATGAGACTGCATACCTTAGTTATACGAGTACTTTTTACCTCTTACCTCTTTTATTATAATTGTATAAGAAGACGTCTCAAAATGAGTTTATTCTATTGATTTCCTTTCACCTGAGTACTCGGATGTGTTTCTTTGATAACATGGTGTAGCTGGTACAGACACAGTCCCTTACTTTTATTACAAAGTGAACGGAGCACAATCGGAACTGTGCGACAACGAAAGGAAAATAAGAAAGGTCTTTTCCCCGGCAGGCATGGAAAAGATAAGTTTCTCTCTCTGTATCAGCAAACGTCTGTCCAACAAAGATTCAGACTTCTGGACAATACTCCTTTCATCCGAATCTGACACACAACGATATCCACTTCTTTCTTACTTTGAACACAACATGATAAGAACATTTAATAGTTTCAATGATAAAACAAAATATGAAATATAATTTTATAGCAAGTATAAATAAAAAATAAAATTCGAAGACGTTTAGAAATATTTTGTTCCTTAAGAGTGTAGAATGTAACGTCTTGCGACCTACATGGCAGAGTTTTAAAATATATTACGAAGAAAATTAATAAATTTATTAATTAAAAATTTAAAAAAATGCACAAGACACTCATATATGCATCAGTATAAGAAAATTGAAATTATTTTCCAATTAAGAAGATGTGTTGATCGAATAAAAGCTGCTAACTTATTATTCGATTTATTCCTTCTCGAAGTACAATTTTATGAAATTTAATTATCAATAAACTTCATGAAGAATTTAAATTAAGAATTCCCATGGGAAAAATCTTATTAGTCACAATGAAAAAAGCATTGTCATTTATATGGCCATACATTTAAAAACGGTGTTTTTAGAGTATAAACTGTAAGGTAATTGATAATGCTGAGGTTGTGGTCATGATGAGAATGTTGCAGAGCTGTGAACACAGGAGATGCAGTTTACCAGCTGAGGTTATGTAAACAAATTTAAACAACTAATGACCTAATAAAAACTGCTTATTCACTATTATATGTAACTTATCTGTACAATTGAGTTGTCACTTATGGGGGAGAAAATAATACGTTTCGGTCTTCAATTGATTTAGTTAATAATCTATGGGTCCTCATTATTGAGAACCAGATTCTAAATTCTAAGTTCTTAAGACATATTATAAACTTCGTTCGTATAGTTAATTTTGAAGAATGATGAGGGAATATTGGAAAGAATTGTTAAATTTACAAGGTGAAATAATATATATCATATAATACACATGATGCAATATCATATATACACATTGCTCAATACATGAATATGTATCTTGGGATATCGTGTTATATATCCAATTATAAAGCTTTATTTTTAAACGGAAATAAGGGTGGCGCCGTGACCCACTGACTGTGCCGCTCACCTCCCACTGAGCTGGCTGGTTTCCGTCCTAGGGGAACGCATGCGAGACTTGTGGTGCGAAGGACACGGAGTTTGAGCAGGTTTGGTTTGGGTTCTTCGATTTCCAAAGTTCACTTTCCTTTGACAATAGCAAATTTCAATATCACTCACTTCTATACCTCACTTAAAATGTTGATTCTTTGAATAGTATTTTATTAATTAGCTATCATTTCGGAGGTTCTATGATTAGCTTCTTAAAGTTCAATGGCGAGTTTAAATATTGCATTTATTATTCCGTTTTTTATGAAATTGTTATTAGATTATTTAACATTTCTATATCGCAAATCCTTCCATTTAGGCTTTATAACTAAGTTCGTACACTCTCGATTATTCCATACAATGACCGTAAATTTTCTGAGATATGTTTATAAAAAGGTTGCAAACATCGGCTAAAGTCTGATTTCCTCAACGTCCTCAATGCTGCTTAAATTAAGTTACTCTGTGGCGAAGGAACTATCCTTTGCAAGTATGATAGAGTAATTGTTTAATTATTAAATTTATTAATTTAGGTTAAATTTTAAACTCCTTCGCCGGCTTTTGATCCAATAGTTGTTTAAATATAAGACGTTTAAACATGTATAGTATAGACCTAAAATTGAAACTGCTTGGCATGTACATTGAAATGAGATTCCACATTCCTAGGCCGAGAGAAAAAATTATCTCATTTAATATCAAATATGGATTAAATGAGTTCTATTACAATAACAAGTTTAGTATGCGGTACTAACGATTTTGATCACAACACAAATAAAAGGAAATAACGCAAAACTTTCCTGTATAAGGGTTTCGAACATTTTGACATCCATAAACTTTGGTACATCTCCCTATAGAATTACAATAATGATTATTCTGAATTTTAATCATTGTATCTTTTCGTACACTTCTGCATAAGTTGATGAATTCAGTAAAATAAGCAAATACAAAAGAGAATGGATTGGAGCTGCAGAGTGCAGCAAACATTTATATTCAATGGAATAAAAATTTCTTTTTACTCCATGGCCATATTAAAGTCAACGCTTTAGTTCGTACGCTTTAATTTCAATCTGTTTCTTTTTAGAAAGACAGGTTTTTCAACATTTATTAATCTTCTAATAATTTTGCTTTAAAACCCCAAGTCCATTAGAGTGTACTGGTATTTTTCTCTTTTTATATTAACATAGAATAAACCTAGCGTAAATTGGAAAATTTAGAGCAAAGCTTCCTGTTTCTTGTATGAATGTATCACTCCCAAGCACTCAACGTGACCAATTGATTTTGTTAAGAGACAAGACTTATTAAATATTCTGAGGAATTATCCTAGGAAAATGACATTCTACTTTTCTTCAACGACTATATGAATTCCAACTCAATGAAGCGGAAGTTCAAGTACTTTAATTTATTCTGAACCGAATTTTCAGAGATGAAGAAAAATTAATATCAGTGAGGCCAAAGCCAAGATTTTCTCGCATGCCTACCTCTTTTTATTTTAAAAACTCCGAGGAAAAATTATCACAGAGTCTGGCTCTGGACATCTTCACAGAAGGACTTCTTCAACACAACTTTTTTATCTTTGGTGGAGACAAATGAAACTCATTAAGAACATACAAAAACTGGCTTGGTTGCCGGAAAGTTTGTTGAGCTGTTCATTCAACATCTTAGCTCTGTCTTTGTAAGTCAGTGGCGTTACATGTACAATGATAGGACACATGATTGTCATTCCTTTTTGGGAATATAGTAACATATTGTGCTGTGAAGTTAACGGCCATAGTTGCTACATTTATAGTTTACGTTCATGGTGAGGAAGCTAGTTATTTGTTTGGTTCATGTCCAGTAAGATTCATTTTAATACATTTACCTTTAGGAGCATACCATACACGATAGGATTTGGATGGTAATAAAGTAAAACATGGCGCAACAGCCCCAAGAGGGCCAAGGCCTACTAAAGCAACTGCCGACCTCACGCCGACTTACGTACGGCAGAGTTGGCGATTATCTAACCGATACGGGGAGGAGATGTGGTCAGTATCTCTATATCCCCCAGCCAGAACGTTGTTCCGGCTCTTCACTTGCCTCACATGTTCAGTGGGCACCGGTCCTAAACCCGAGACATAAAATCCGCACATCATGGCTGGGATCGAACGTGGGCTAAAGCCTTGGCCCGCTACGCCACGGCGCAGGACGAAAATGGGTGATAAGAAATTTAAAATAAAATACACTCTTTGCAAATTATTCACAAATAATTACATACCTAGAAGATACTGAATACAGGTACAAAGTTCTGTATCTATTCGTATTTTTCCTTTATTCTTTTTTTTTTTTCAGAATGAAAAGTTTGTCTAAATGTGTCAGCTTCATGTTTTACTTCCAGATATCGATTTTTTTTAATGCCATAACATCTCTACGTACTGCATATATACAAGCAGAGAAATAATTAAATTAAAATTATATTCTCATAACTAGGTCAGGAAGAAGTTCAGAGCATATGCCAAACTTCCCCCCTGAAAATGTTTATATCCTCTAAATTATTTTAATAAGCGTTCTTGCTATTTTAAATAGTGCATATTGTTGCCTGTCTCTGGATACACAGTAGTGGAAACATGCCACGCGCAACTCGATTTTCCATTCTGCTTTTACAGTAATCCAAAAGCATTCCTGTCAAAATTCAAAAGATCCACCATATATTGAGACAAGTAACGTGAATACTCTTTCAGTATAAACACACACACACACACACACACACACACACACACACACACACACACACACACACACACACACACACACACACACACACACACACACACACACACACACACACACACACACACACACACACACACACACACACACACACACACACACACACACACACACACACACACACACACACACACACACACACACACACACACACACACACACACACACACACACACACACACACACACACACACACACACACACACACACACACACACACACACACACACACACACACACACACACACACACACACACACACACACACACACACACACACACACACACACACACACACACACACACACACACACACACACACACACACACACACACACACACACACACACACACACACACACACACACACACACACACACACACACACACACACACACACACACACACACACACACACACACACACACACACACACACACACACACACACACACACACACACACACACACACACACACACACACACACACACACACACACACACACACACACACACACACACACACACACACACACACACACACACACACACACACACACACACACACACACACACACACACACACACACACACACACACACACACACACACACACACACACACACACACACACACACACACACACACACACACACACACACACACACACACACACACACACACACACACACACACACACACACACACACACACACACACACACACACACACACACACACACACACACACACACACACACACACACACACACACACACACACACACACACACACACACACACACACACACACACACACACACACACACACACACACACACACACACACACACACACACACACACACACACACACACACACACACACACACACACACACACACACACACACACACACACACACACACACACACACACACACACACACACACACACACACACACACACACACACACACACACACACACACACACACACACACACACACACACACACACACACACACACACACACACACACACACACACACACACACACACACACACACACACACACACACACACACACACACACACACACACACACACACACACACACACACACACACACACACACACACACACACACACACACACACACACACAGAGAGATACACAAACAAAAAGCACACACACACGCAATTATGTTTTAACTTTTTTTCAGAATATTCCACTTATTTGGACGCTAGAATGGTTAAGCATATGTAAATACAAAGGGACTAAATCATAAAAATAATTTCGACCTAATGCAGGCAGAAGCACTACAAAATGCGTACAAAACCAATTCGCCTATATAAAGCATTTACAACATTTTCATTACTTAGCAATAATTCACCTACAATGCGAAGAATTCTGCACAAAGACTTGTCACATATTCCTACATAGCTTTTGTGGCACACAAAAAAAAAGCATTTCCACTCCAATTCTGGGATGGAAACTGTAAATTCTACATTCTGTAAGTTAAAAACGTATTATTAAATCTAGTACTAAAATAAATTACCACTATTAAATTTAATCTTTATTTAAATTAACTGCGAGAGCATATATGCACTGAACTATAATGCAGTATAAAGAGTTACACAAACGTAGCTTCAATTCACGTGATTGTTAAGACTATGTAGGACATTCCTGATTGCCGATGTAGATTTATGAGAGAATTTCATAAATGGGAATGAAGAGTTCGTGACGGAGACGGAGTGTCTAATCAAACCTACTGGCCTTTGCATGGGCAAATCGATAAAACAATCAATATACATTTGGAATGGACTGTCATTTGTACGTTTAACTCGACCATTATTGTTTGATCTGTGAATGATATAGCTATGTTTCACTCTTACGAAAATAGTTCGTTTATCAGGAGAATTGAGTATTTCTACTCTCCTACAGATGAGTGCAGATTTCTCTAAACGGGAAGCTGCAGTATCGCTATATATGACGAAGGTATGCCGCAATTTAACTACATTTAAAGTCTATGAACTACTTCCTGGTAAACCGATAAAGGACGCTGTGTTTCACTGAAGCATCTAAGCTCTGTATACCAGTACACCGATTTAACCTCAGAGGCTTAAAGAGCGCGAAAGGTAAAATAAAAGAAAATAGGGCAGCATGTCCCATAATCCCTTTGGAGGCATTATGGAGGCATTCCACCGTTTTGATAAGTATCTGATCACTAACTTCATCATTAAGATCCAAAAGCAACCAAACGAGCCTACGTTATACTATTAATTTCATTGGTAACACTAAATTAAACATTTTAAAGGACATGATCCCGTGGTCTGTGTATGTACAGTGAACAGTCAATATGTAAGTAGGTTTGATGCAAATGTCCCTCGCATTCCATTTTAAAGTTATATTTCGGAATGAAATTGATAAAAGAAAACGGTTTCATTTATTATATCAGATAGCAACAAGGGATACGCGTTGGAAGCAAATCTCAAATAATTGAGGTGAATATTTATTCCTGTTAAATCGCCAAGGCACATATTAGGAATTATTTTAATTGTGTAATAACAGAAAAACTATATTACCAGAGTTAATCATTAGCAGTTAACCATCTTAGTAAGTTAGAAGTTTATATTTTGGGATCCAACAAGAGATGAAGCTAAAAAATGAACTTTAAAATTATTTTTATTATTACTATTTATTATTATTGACCAAGAATCAGTTTAATTCAAATTTTTTGTGTTTATATGATGTGAAAAGTAAACATTATTTATGCAATAAATCCAAATAAAACTTATTTATTTCAAATACGGTTCTCAGTAATCCAGTGTTGCCGATATGGTTATAAAATAATAATCTGGAATGTCACATTCTGTGCTTTCAAGAACATTGCATTGATACACATACGGAGCTCAATATAGAAAAGTTTTAACATACATATAGTAAAATCTGATATAATGTTGTGCTACGCTAGAAGAAATTTAAATACTGAAGTGGCACGTAACTTTAATGAACTCTTCTGTACGTTTTGGAATCTTACATGCACATAGTATCCAATAAGAATAAAGACTTGCTTATAGGTAACTGGAAGAAGCAATATTTCTATTTCCCTTGGGAATACCTCAGGTTCACGTTAATAAATTAATCCGATTGAAGATTTTAAGAGAGAGAAAACATAAATTTAAATAATTTACTTGAAATGAAGGAAACTTGAAAGTGCTTAACCTATTAACAAAATACAGCATCCATAGAACCAAATCTATTTAAGTTTCGGCAAAACGTAATAGCCAACCTCTGACAAATCAGATGGCTCTGCGATAACATAAAGTGGGGTTGAGGGTCCAATTCACGGTCGAGACATTTAACTGCCCATGGATACTTTCTCGATTTCCGCGATCGGTAGAGACTAGTTGAATGGTTTCACTTCTACCAAAATTCCTGTTCCCTTAATTTTCTTTCATCTGTTTCTGGGGCAATATTTTGTTGTGGCAGAATGGCAGATGTTGCGCTTTAGAAAGAATTTCTCCTAGTAGAACCACCAGAGACCTCTCACGAAGAATGCATTGGAGATCTGGGAACCGGCGAACGGTACGCGGGCTACGGTTAGCTGACATCAGGTTATGCTCCTTCTGGAACAGTTAACGATTCCTTTCTTACTAGTGCACATCATAGCTCGGATGTGGTCGCCTTTGGATATTTCCGTCCTCCTAATTTTAGGAGTCACGATAGGACGTTTTGTGCTTTACGTTTCTGGAGGCCCTTCTAGAGGACGTAAATTAAAAAAAAAAAAAAAAAAAAGCGTGCTGTATTTAAACCAAGTGCTTCTTAACTTAAATATTCCACATGGATCGATGGAATGATTAATTTCTCGATCATAACTAGGTAGTAAACAAGTTAAACTTGATAAGCACTTAACAGAATTAAAAGCAAGAAATCATTAATACTATGGATTTTGAATTTTGATATGCTTTCTTAGAAGTTGAATAACCTTGACATTTTTGTGTGAAAGAAATATTATGGATGAACCATGTAATCTGAAAATGAGACTTTACTTAATTATAACTTCTTTTATATGGGTTCAGCTGAAAGGAAATAAACGCAAAACCTTTACGTTGAGGAATGTGCTTCATTGTAGCTCCAATTGATTTCTTTCTAGCCTCTTTTCTCGTCACATAATCTTCAAATATCCGTTAGGCATATCCTAAGCTTATGCCAGGAACTTTACCTTTCGAAGTTTCCTTTCCCAATTATCATTTCATTTACCAACAATGTAGTGTCGAGCGGGCTTTAAACTGCATGCACCAAAAGAGATGCAACGTCACCTTTGTGACAATGACTAAACATTGCAGGGTGCAAGGCATAATACTCTTTATTCTGTAATATATGTAATTATAGATTGTCATCTAAAGTTTTATACTTTCGAATCTTAATGTAAGATACATAACTATTGAGGTATTACCTGGTATTTTTTAAATTATTGATGGCTTTGAAAGAAACATTTTAAGACAGTGTGGAACAAAAGAAGAGAGACACAGTGCAGAATTAGAGATTACTGTATAAAGAACAGCTAACAGGTATTCTGCCAAGACCTTACAAGCATTACCCTAACATACTGTCACCTAATTATCGGAAGGCCCGACCAGCTAGCAGCCGGGTAGGCAAAAGGAGGCATTGAGACCACGCCTACCCATCTGTCTTGTAGCGCTAACGAGGGGGATGGTTAGAAAAACATCGCTAGCCACCTCTTTCCCTCTCCTTCACGTCTGGAACCTTCAGGATGATTCACTGAACCGCGAGAATTCGAGAAACAGCGATATTCCTATAAAAAGGGGCTGCAGTTGGCGAATCAGTTCAGTTCTTGGCGAGCAGCCGGAGGAGCGCCGTGCTAGTGAACGGACTGGAAGACTGTGTACGTGCATCGTAGGAGTTGTACGTAACTGCGAGTGTAGAGGGGACCTGTGATAGACGAACTGGTGGATTGAAATTGTGTGCGCTTGTAATTCTAGTTAATCGGCAAGTGTTACAACTGTAATTCGGTGGAAATAAGGAACATTTTGAGTTTGTGCATTTGGACTTTTAATTTCACGAACCCACAAAGTCACATTGTGACCCAATGGGGCATGTTTTTAAAACGAAATTCACGACACGCCTGACAAAACAAAATATAACATAAATATATTATATCCTCTTGTTAAAAAATGTTGGATTTGACATTAACATATTTTATTGCCAAAGTTTTCAAAATTAAATTTATACTTCTTTATACTGATTAGCTTATCACAGAAATAACGTTTCTAAATATGTAAAATTAACTAAAAGCACACAATAACAAACAGTAATTAGAAGGAGAAGTCAGCTATAGTTGAGCAAAACACCACTTTTTCTAATGAAAACGGGCGTCTGTAAGGATCTTTAGGCTTCAAAATAAACAATAAATAGTTGGCTAATATTTTACCGTTAAATATTCATGGTAAACCAGTGTAACAAATCTTCTAATATGTGGTTATTATTCAATTAACTTGATATAAAAATATATTTGATATTCCACATAACTGAACTTCTTTGCCAGAGGACATTATATGTATGCTTACTTAAACACGTATTAAACATCTGATTGGAACTTTTTTTTGTTGTAGACACATTATTTACATATTTTTATGCATTCGTATCATAATTTACTTCGGTATTTCCAAGATCTTTTCAGCTAAGATTTTTCACATATAGATTTTAATATGAGTAATTTGTGGTTTTGGGAATAGCTTGTGGAAGGACTTTTGAAACGTTTTTCTTGTTCTATATACGCATAAGGCCAGTTGTTGGACACCATTATAACAGTTAAAAAGAAGCTAATGAACTAAAATATCTGCAGGCTGTTCCTATTGTGTCTAACGTGCTGTACGCTTAAATTATTAGCAGCTATGTTCATTGTTATAATTTCAGCAATATTATTACTCCGTGGAAATATTTAACTAAAATACCTTCTACTAATGAAATCTTAAATTAGACTTCAAATATTTCATTGGACTTAAATTTTGCATCTGCAAGCCATTTCTTCATGAATGGGAACAGGGGAATATGGGAGATATGGCAACAGTTCATAATGCAATTCATGCAGTTAGGTGGTAGTCACTCCGAGTCATTCAGTCGTTACCGTGGTGAAACAGAGCTTTATTCTTCGCCACATGGTACCGTGTATCCTTCAACTTCTTGTCAAATTGAGCCAATAACTCACTTTAGTCTGCAGTAATCGTTTTTACTTTTACCAAAAAGTCAATAAGTATGATACACTTCGTATCCCCCACCCCAAAAAAGGCCTTTGCAACTCTTTTCAGGTCAATGCCATTGTCTCTGCCTTCTGCGTCGCAGATTCACTGGAAGCAATCCATTGATTTTATTATAAATTAATTGTTCTTTCACACCAGCCGTATGTATGACGCCCTATGAAAAGGTAGAGCCAGACTGAAAAATTCAATGACATAGCCGGGATTTGAACCACGGATCATCTGATCTCCGTCCAGCCATTCTAACCATTGAGGTACTATGGCCAACGTGCCAACATGACATTAAATTCTCCAACTGACTCCTGTTTTTCGGGTAAACCACTAGGAGTTCTCATAAACACATGAGACAACTACCTTAATGGCGACTTACTATGCTGTAAGTACTTTAAGGCCCGGGATTTATACTTCGGACCACTATTAGGTACAATTAACAGAAATTAATTGTTCTTTCACACTAGCCGTGTGTAGGAGGCACGTTGGCCATAGTAGCTCAATGGTTATAGTGGCTGAACGGAGACTACAAGATCCGTGGTTCAAATCCCGGCTATGGCATTGAATTTTTCAGTCTGGCTCTACCCTTCCACATTGAATTTAATGTTGCTTGGTTTCCGGAGGATAATAATGAATCCAGGTCTCATTGACAGGAACAACTCGATGCAAAAAGTACTTGAGATTTCTCTTAAACTGCTCCAAACACATCTTCGAAGTTGAAAGCTGCACCCGCCTGTTGTCCACCGTGAGCCTTCTCATCTGCAACTTAATGTGCAAAATATCAATTGCCGCTCCCGTCGATACATCTATGGCCTCTGCCACTTCGCTAAAATTTCGGCGAGAATCATATCGTGGACTTTTACAATGACTTTTTCGGTAGCCATACCTGCAGGCCATTCTGGATGCTCCTCGTTGAAAACAGATGTTTGACGATGTTTAAATTCGTTACACCATTATTTAACTTGACATAGAAGGCGAAATGTTTCCATAAAGACCACCTAAGTTTGCTTTTGCCTCCTCGCAAGTTTTCTTAATAAAAGTATAATGCAGGTCGCTGCCCGATACTGCACTTCGTCCATTTTAGCAAAAACAGGTTGAACAACTTATTGAAAGGCCTCTAAAATCCAAACTAACCTATAAATCAGCAACAAATTTGTTTTGAAAACGTGTAGCAAACGACAATATATGATGATAACACCAACTTCCCTTAGCAACGTCACATAATTTGGAGCATGGGTACTAACTGAACCACCCTCGTGATCCTAATCCTCTTGGGCACTTTTAGGAAGTGTTTTGCTTTCTCGTATAAAACCATCGTAAATCATAAGATAAATTATGTGATTTTTCTTGTGTTGGATGTTTTCATCAAGCAATGGCTAATATCCTTGACAACAACTTTCAATTTGGTGATTAAACCATCAGAGTACTTATTAATAAAAATAGCATGCCAGAGAATATTATAGGATCAGACTGTGGATGCATGTTTCATATTGAGATAAAAGGAACACAAAATTGTGGTAAACTCACACAACTCACACAACACTTCACTTTTATCAATGCTCACGGCAAACAACATGTCCGTAGAGATTACCTTAGTGCTTACGTTTATTTATGCCTCTGTTGCACCAACTCCCACTGGTTTTCTAGATTCTCACAGAATGAGTCGGACAGGCTGTAGTGCTCCCTTATGTAATCCTCGAGTCAGGCAGAATTTCCAAGAAGAATCTAAAATTTGGTTGCTTCAGAGTCTCCAAAATCGAAAGCTTTCGAAAGTTGGCTTAAAGCAAAACAAAAGCCATGTGTACTCCGCTCAGCACCGGTCCGGTTTTGTGACCGGCGTGACTATCCTATCCAGAGGAGACATCTTTGTTTTTGACGACCATTGCGCCGTATGCAGGAGTATTCTAACTTGGTTCCCGTGGGGAGGGGATCCGTCCTCTTCAGTTGCCGTGGTGCGGGCGCTGTGGACCCTTAGCATTCTTGGTACCTCTGACCTTACCAGAGGAACCTCGGGCCGAACATTCGTGCCCCTCCCGAATGGGAGTTGCTCGGTTTGTGCTGGACTCAAGGGGGCAGTATGTTAACGCTATTCATGGGCGATTAGGTACGTCCGGCCAGACTTCGGCCGCCGGAGGGAGCAGAGGGTTGCCTCAGAAGTCCCGGAGTCCCGAGAACTATACCTGCTGAATCCAGCAGGTGTGCTAGAACATCAGGCGGCCCCACCGAGGTTATTCGGTAGTCTTCCGTGCGGGGTTGAGGCGCGTAAGTGGCGCATCCACTTCCATCCCGTCTTGAAGTTTTTGACGATGGATGGGGGGGGGCTTTTTGGAAAGCATCCTGGAGATTTCCATCGCTTCTGTGAGATAGAGACCGGAGTCTTCGGACAATCAGGTAGACCTTGCCGTAAACTGTCTAACTGTCTAGCAGCACTACGAATCCGCTAGCCTTCCTAAATGTCCCGAGTAATACCTGCAGCAAGCCGAAGCTTGAAGGAATGAAGACGCACAATTTTGTAGAATAATTTGGATCCGATTCTTTTGTAATAAGTTAAATTGTACTAATATAAACTCACAATGTATACACAGAGTGACCAATGGTAGTAACACTACAAAACAGAGATGAAATGAATACTTGTAATAAAAAAATAAGATGCTCCTTTAACGTGTAGCCTTCTTTTACGTCCTAGTTTTCCTTATATATTTGCGAGATTAGTGCGACTATCCCGTTTCATAAACCAGCTATTTTTGTGTCACGAAATAGAATTAAATCAAATACCACACAATCAATCCCTCATTTTCCTTGTCTGTACTACTAGTTAGACAGTGCACTGTAAATAGGTATATACTATTTATATACTTGGATTCTGTCCCCCAATCGGTCCAAACATACTATCGTCAGTTATTACAGAAGCAGTGCTGTACAACAGCTAGACAGCACGCCGCTGATGTTCTCACACAGCCAGTAGTTTTAAAAGAAAAGTGTGGTAAAACGAGTACGAACCTTTCTTGTTTTTAAATGGAGATGAACCTTCCCTTACGGTAATCTTCCTTGTTCCAGACCCACCCTTCTACCCCATTTTAACACCCTTCTCGACTTTCTCGGAGGCTTTAAAACTCTAACAGTCTTTGTCACTTTCATTTCCTCCACGCTGAATCTCTCTTTCACTCCCATAATGCCGTTGCTTTGGCGTCCCTTTTCACATCAAATCGATTGTATTTCCTTTGCCCTTCTAACGACATCTCTCTAACCAACTTCCTTCTGCTTTCTTTCTCATTCTTTTATAATCTTTAATGCATTTCGTTCCATGTATTTTTAAGGACGAACCGAGGAAACCGAGTCGAAAGGAATGCATAATTGATAGAGATGCAATTTTCGATACTTCTTCCTTTACTTTTTTCTTAACGACAGTTTGACGTTACCAAGTACAGACTTTCTTTCTAAGGATTTACTTCCAAAGCAAACACCTACTATTTTGCAGGAAGATGGTTTTAGCTCAAAATCACTTTCTGTGTCTGCTTCATTATGTAGTGATTTCTTTTGCCATTGTAATGGTGAGTTTTATCATGGTATATCACGGAAAATATAAAGAAAAGAACTAACACTCTTGCGAGATACAATTTAATTTTATATTCTCGTTAGATTGCACTCTCTTAATCACTCCTCCGCATAGCTTTCGGCACTTGTATTACAAAGAGCGACTTGGCAACGAATTGTTTCTTATTTGAAGAGGTTTATTGTTGAGATTTATGGTTTTAATCTTCTCAAAGGAAATTCTTATAGATTTCTATCATAGGCCACATTATTTCATGAAGAAAAATTATACATATCTTACACTATCAGGAATCAACATCAATAAAATATGACATAAGACTTTGGTTTTTCTTTGAAAGAAAAATTTTACCCTCTAAAGGACACAACTACAGGGTCCTACTTCGTTAGGTGTGGGAATTGGCGATCCCGGGGTCCCGAGCCAAAAGTCTCCCTCGTGTGGGCTCCTCCTCGTGGTTGAGGGAGACAGTCAACATGCCCACCCACGTGTGGGTCGTGCGTGGATGCCCGTGTCCGTGGAGGGGTTTGTCCTGGTAGTTTAGGGATGCGCATCTGACCTCGTACAAGTGCTCTTCTGAATTCGGGGAGGGTGCGCATTTCTGGTGCACTACTTTGGTTTCTGCTTCGCCTAAATGGGGAGTTGGGGACTAACCCACCCCTAGTCAATCGGCCAGGACTGGGTATTGTGCCGAACTCCAGGGTAAGTGGAACGGCGAACCTAATGGGGACTAATGGAAGTAAAACCTCGGGTGTTAATCTAGGCATTATCGTGAACCATTGTCACCCAAGGGAGCGCAACAACGACACAAAACCCCCCTTGCAGTATAAAGAAAGAAATCGGAAGAATTAAGGTCCACACACATTATAATTGTAATATTATAAATAATACTCAACCACACTCTTTGTAAATCAAATACAACTTCATTTTGTTTTTTCTTTGAAGGAAATTTAATCCATAACCTGAAGATTCGTTTGTAAATGTCTTCCTGTTTCCACGTTGACTGTACCAAAACTATATCGGAAGATTGAACAGAGATCAGCGGCACAATTTTCTGTTCTGGTGTATCAAACTTGCATAGTGAATAGGAAATCAATACCAGTCTGCGGACAAATAAGCCAAAGAAAGACACTGGTTTGAGTGTACAAACAACTCAGTTCAGAAGTAAAGTAGTAGTCATAGTAATATAAACATGGCGTTTGTGCTCGTATTGTCCCGGAGGAAAGAAACTGGAACGGGGAATCTCTCATCGCCGCAAAAAGGGATGCTCCTGTAACAGTGCCTCTTTCTCAGGCCATGTTGCTCCGATGAGTAATAAAGACGCCATTTTGTGGCTGAAGAACTTTCTGTCACCTGACTTCCGTGGTTTGATCCAGGTAATACCAACACCTAAATATTCCAGTCTGTTTTTTCATTTCACAAATTCTTTGGAATAAGCTTTCTAATCGTCATAGATTGAGTCAACTTGAAAAATTCAATACCATGGCCGGGATTTCTACCACGGATCTCCTGGTTTCTGTCCAGTCGTTATTACCCAATGAGCTACCATGGCCTACGTACCGTCCTGACATTAAATTCTCCAACTGACTTATCTTCCCGGTAAAACACTGGGGGCTCTCGGATCCGAGAGACCGGGGAGATATGAGTCAATTGGACAATTTAATACCATTGGTTATGTTAGCTGAATGGGTAATAAGACTGGACGGAAGCCAGGAGAAACGTGGTTCAAATCCTGGAAATGACATTGAACTTTTCAGTTTCACTCTATCTATATAAACCCTTAGCGTATATACGGCTAGTGAGAAGAAATTATCAATTTTCATCAATTTCTAACCGTCATTCAAACATTTAATGTTGATGTCCCACATCCCCATTTGTGAATTACGCACCACCTCTAAGTACCTTCAAGTTACAAGTTGCATATACGTCTCTTAAAACTTTCAAACTGTCAGGGATGTTAGGTTAACTCCTAAAATCCTAGGTATAGCTTTTGCGTTTCATTACCTTTATCACTGAACTTCATCCCTCGTTGATAGAATTTCCTTATACTATGTGCAATCTTCTTATTGGTGGATGAATATTTCAGGGTCGCCCACTTATAGCCCTATCTAACAAGTGTTGTCTAAATGTCATGAGGAGTGATGTGGCTTCAAGATGAGTACTTTGCCTACAATCTCAGGTTCGATTGCGCCGGAGTAATAAAGAATTCTTTGGGACTTGTTCCCCAAGTAAATATTTATTTCAGCCTTTTCTCACAGCTAATATCATATCAATAATCACATGTTTTATTACCTCTCAATTATTATAATTCTGAACGTTAACAGCTACATGTTCACTTGGTTGAAAAATGAGTATCTCATTTGTTTCTTCAAGATTTTCGATTTCCAGTTGTGTGCGACTATAAACCTGAACAACACCCATAGAAGTATAATTTGCGAACCACATGCTGTTAATTAATGACTGATATTACCTAGTAGTGAATACGCTTGTCTTGCCTTCATAAACTAATTCAAAAGGGTTCCAAATCATAAATATTATATCATATAGATATAGAATAAAGTAATTCCATAAAACAGGAAGTTTAGTCCCTTCATTGGAGCAAACCATACCACTTTTCCTAAACTAATCGCCTGCTTTATGCATAGTTCTCCTGAGAATATACTTTCGAAATAAATATTGCAAAATGTATAATTGAACTATTCATTAAATTTCAAAGCCTGATATAGAGATTAGTACGCACTGCATTCTGCGGATTGACATTAACCTTATTTGGCTGTTAACCTAATATTCAGCTGTCTACTTCAACACAAAAATTCGTTTCTCATGCACCGAAGTTAATAACTTCAGTTAAAATATCAGGTATAGAATGTAACCATAAAGGAGTAAAGCTGCATTTTCAATAAGAGAGTTGCATCCCGAAGGTACAATAATTGTAACCTCACAAAATTCTTCAAATCTCAAAACCTACTCCATATCCATCCTACAAAATTCCGTTCGAATACCTCACCTGCGGTAAAACCCTTAACGGCTGGGCACGCAGCAAAAACCTTCTGGCTATATACAGCGAGCCAGCACGAATGGTCATGGTCATGGTCAATAAGAGAAAAATATGACAACCTCAGCAAATCAGTCGCAAAATGAAAGCTTCTGAACAGAATGGACCACTATAAATAACTTTATTTGTAGCCTAAATCCCATGTGACACAACAGAGGAAGACAGCTTAGAGAGCTGTGACGTATTTCAGCCGGAAGCGAGGCCTGCAGTGCGTGTGACGTCAGGCAAGAGCCGTGCAGCACCAAGTTGTCCTTATAAATGGCGCTGTGAGTATAGAATCTAGGGGTTCAGTCAGGACTCGATGACACTATGAAGCTGCCGTGTACCTAATGGAACTGATAAATTTACACTGTGACGATTTATTGAAGGACAAATATACACACAAGAAAGACTTTGCTGATTTTGACAAGAATGTCCCACAAACCAGATTTCGAGGTTGTATTTACTTGCCGCACGGACACTGTGTATGTTTGGCTCGACATATGTGTGCAAACAATTTTTTTTTCTGTTATGAAATTAGCTAAGTCCAAATCCCGAAATACCTTTTAGGTTCACCATCTAGCATGCAGCCTTCGATTACAAGTTTCCCAGAAATTGCATTGATAAACTAGTTAAAGAAAAACTAAACAGGAATTTTCGGAAAATGTCCACGCAATTCTGTTCTGAGTGGGTCTCCTCTAATTTGCAGAATAAATTAATTTATGTTTTATTTTATTTACTTTATTACATGCCTGGCCTTCAGATAAACTACGAGTTTCAGTTTCGCATATTTTCTCATAGCACAGAGCCAAAATGTAGTTGCTAATAAACTGTAACCATTGTGTAATTAAAGCTGTCATCATTAATATTGTAACTTTGTGGGTTCGTAGAATTAAAAGGCCGAGTTGCAGAAATTAAAAATCTTCTTTATTTCCGTAGCAATATACTGTCCAATTCTCACGTAACATTACATCACACAATCTTCCGAGGACAATAACAAACACTTGCAGCTGATGACTTTAGCTCTCGTTACAACAACACTGACTGTTATACAACAACTGCTTACTCACTCTTGTTTACAACAACTGTTTCACAACTACAACAGCCTCTTGGCCAATCGTCGTCTCTTTAAATACTTCACAGATAATTTCTAGATTTTTCGCAAATAAACCAGAACGCGAACAATCTGTATCAGTCCAGAAGAAACTAGAAATTTCCATTTATCTCTGTTTGTTTGTTTCGGCAGACCCTGCCTGTTATCTGTGTCCGTGGGCTCTTGGTTTTCACACTGCTCTCCTATCAGTTCATTTTGTGTATACAAACCACGCGATCGTAGATACGGGTTCGCGACCCTATTACAACACCAATATGTAAATTGTACATATTATTGATACCCGTTATGTTTCCTTTCGCACAGAAATCCGCGCAGTGTTGTCACACCCTAACCTGCCTCTCGTTCAGGAGCATATTTGGCGGTTAGAGCTGGCAGAGCTGACGTCACACCGCCACTAGCTGTCTTCCCCTGTGATAGTCGCCCTGTTCGAACGGTTACCATGGATTTATTATTGGTAATAGATACCTCTCAGATAGCGCACTGATTATTCTTGTAAGAGTGAGAGGGAAACTGACGCGCCTCCCGCTCGTGTGCTAAGCACCAATGAACGCATCACTTCAGCCAATGGAATTCGCAGAAATCACAAATGACAGATATATGTTTACTCCACGTGGAGTAATCAGTGCGTTAACTGAGAGGTGTCTATTACCCAAGATAAATCCATGGTAAGCGTTCCAGCAGGGCGACTATATCAGCTTCCTCTTAGGTAAACACATCAGCACAATAAAAAGTAATAGCTCAGAGTATGGCCTCCAAATTTAAGCAGTTGAAAATAAGACCCACAGTTAAAATGTTATTAAGAATCATATAATTCGGAATATTTTGATGAAAGTAGTTTATTAACAGACGAAAAAGTATTTAAACAAGACAGCAAATGCGTTCGTGCACCATATTGGATAAGGGTCCCTGGTAAAGTAAAAAGTGTAGAAATCCAGAGATAATAATGAGCAATTTTAATTACAATTAATATATTGTTATAAGAAATCTACTAGTCAGTATATTGTTTCATCCATGAGAGAAAGTTGAGATAAACGTTTGATTTTAACTACGAAAAAGATGTTTTAAACATACAAATGATAAGACCATAAATAACTAATCCTGTTAAGGGGGTTAATGACCTCATATCACATTTCCTTAGAAAGCATACAATAAAATGAGTAATAATATATTTTAAGTTAAACATTATGAAAGGTCAGAGTGGTTTAATATATTAAAAGAATTATTTAAAATGGTTGTTTTAAATAACCAACCTTTCCTCATTTAAGCGATTCCTAATATTTTGAGATACATTTCGTTGGCAGCAAATTTTAGTTCGAGTCACCGTTCTTGAACCTGTGAATTGCGATATTTTGTCACACTCTAGATGCACAGTAACATCCAGAAGTTGTTTTTGAGAAATGAAAGCCTCTTCGCAGATGTCAAAACGGTTCCTCGAATTACGTGCAATACGCAGCACGAGTCTTCTTTCTCGATTACGGTAAATCCCGTGTAATACGGAAACGTATGGCAAAATCGATGTTCAAGTTGCGCTGAGCGGTGTCTACTTAGAGTAAACTTCGCCTGAAGCATGTCCTAAATATTTCTATGGGTTTCAAAACAGTTCTCATAAAGTGTCACTGGAATATGTGTAAAGCATGAGTAGAAATCTCTCCCTCTTATCTTTAGCTTGTATGGATGCACAGCTCTTATCGATTCATTGCAGTGTAACCATTTGCACATAAAAGCTCTTTCTTGATGTAGTAGCATTTCTGTAAGAAATTTGATTCGCGAACGCGAGCTAGGAATGGTAAGTTTGGGTAAGTAAGCAGCATTTAATTTTTGGTTATGCTGTTCATGGAAGTACGCAGACATGGAACATCTTCTGAAATCTGATGTGTAGCAGTCACTTGACTCTCTACTGTTGTACAAACTATTTCTACGAGCACTTACACCTCTAGGTATTTGATGTTAATCAAGATATTATTTACAGGAATTATCTTTTTGTTACTTTTATCGAGCGGAATGGCTCAAGCGGTTTCGCATGTGGCCCGCATTCGGGAGATCCGATTCGATTCCTGTGGCCAGCTTACCTGTTTCATGGGGTTTTTCGTTTTTCCGGGTTACCACGTGAATGCTGGGTAGAGTAAATACAAGGCCAGAATTTATTGTACCTCCATGATTATTTCACATCATCTCTCATCTGGTGGTCTCTTTCAGATTAGAAGTGTCGGCGGGAATCTCGGTGCTGCATGGCAAGATGATATCCTCATGTTACACACTTCATTCTACGGTACAATGGTCTCCGGTCACTGAGGCCGACCTGGTGAGCCGTTTCAGAACCATGGTGAGCGAGATGCCAGTTGTATTGGCCTGCCGTCAGTTTCCAACTGATCAAATGTAGGAACCCTGCCTTCTGCTTTGTCCTTGGGTCGGTCGCCCACTTTCTCCTCTCACCTCCCCATTCCTCCGGGTGATGCCCACTTAGTACAATAGATCAAGGCGCAATAGATCCAATCCAATTGTTGCTTTTCTTATAGGTGAAGTAGAATTATGAGCTCAAGAATTACAAAACACTACTGCTAAACCATACCCTAATTAGCATTTATTTCCAAACATCCATAACACGAAAGGTTTACAACAGCATGAGGGCGCCATAACCTATGTATCTGTGCTAAGCCTAAAATGTTAAGCACCTCTTCTAAAACAGTCTTCTAAACAGCCGAAGCGACCTTAAGAAAAAAAGGGGTAAGACGAAAGGAAATAGAAGGAGGCCAAGTCAGGAACCCGGTTTAGCAAAGGGAAGGGTCCCTAACTTTGACATATTGAGTCTCTCTGAGGTGTTAAGCTAATCGGCAGCTTCACGCACCAAAGTTGGACATGCCCTTCAACAGACGTTTAAGCTGGAAAACCAAAACCCTGCGGGCGAAGCTCAAAAAAAGCCAAATCCCTCAATGCGAAACCCGAGGTACCTGTCCGCAAGGTCAACGCTGATTTTTTGTTTGTTTGTTAATTTACGTCTCCAACGTTAAGTCATATCGGACGATGAGTGGAATGGATGAAGTCATGCCCAAATGAGCCCAGGATCCATAGAGCTTAGAGTTACCTGACATTCGTCTGTCAGAATAAGAAAAAACCCAGGATAAAATAATATCCAGGTAACATACCCTGACCGAGATTCAAACTCGGGAACTCTTGAATGTGAGGCAGACACGCTACCATCCACGCTACCGAGGCGGGGTAATATTTCTTTATTCCTCAAATAATACCTTTAAATTGGTTAAGACTTTTCTCCTTGTTTACCTACTGTTAAAACTTCAAAGGAAAGAAATTATCATTAATTTCCAAAACTAAACGCTCTGAGGAGCAAGGAATGAATAGTGAAGTGCAAGGAATCATCTCACAAGGGAACTATCATTGCGATAGGCACCTGCAAATTTGAGGTTATAACGCTTGCTGTGCATTGTGACTTTGTGGCTTCGTGAATTAAAAGTCTAGTCTGCAGAAATTCAAACTGCTCTTTATTTCAAGTAAAAAGACGTTTTGTACAATCCTTACAGGCTCCAGAATGACGTAACATACACCAAAGCAAACTTCAAGGTCGTCTGCCACACGTCCACAAACAAAATAAGTCAGTTTCAAATCACTACAAACATACGATTATCAGTTCTGGACTCTCATCTCAGAACTCCATTAACAACTGAACTATGTTGACAGCCGTGGCACTTTTATATCTCCAGTCACTGTTTCTAGAAATTAGTGGAATTCTCCGTAACAATCGAGACGGCAAGAGAAAGAAGAAATTCACAGACCTCTGTCTCTTTCATTCTCTGTTCCGGCAAGCCTTTATCTCCGCGGTACACTACCTGTCTTTTTCGAGCGTGCCGGCCGTGCCGTCGCAAAACTGCATAGCGACATATCTACCAAAAATGCAGAATACAACTGCAACGCCCAAAGCTGAAACCAGGAATGTGTCGCATGCGACCACTTGCAAGTAGCTCCTGGATATTCCTCGTCAGATTTATACCGGGTGTGGGGTACGCATAACATGTGCAGGCCGCAATCAGCCAGAGGTAAAGAATCCTTGCCGTAGGTTATTATGCCTATGTCGATACGCATTCTGGACTCAATTTCGGGGTACTTCCAGCTACACTCCACACTCTAGTTTTGGTACCCGGATCCCACATAAAGCAGAGATGCCATCATACTCTCAAGCGATTATAGGTATGAGTATAGCGATAGTTCCCATTTCACTATTTGTCTACTTTCGTGTAGAAACTTCCGAAAAAGCTCGTGTGCTAAAAGTGATTGGCATCGAAAGAATCGGACTCCATGACCTCCTGAAAGGAGCCACAGGCCCTCTCTCTTAGACCTATACTGCAAACATTTATACAGAGGTTGCATTTATTTCAGGATCTCGGCCCAAGTGTGTTAAAAACGCCCGTAGTTGTGAAACTTAGCGTTATCTAATGCATCCTGATGAAATATTGTTTTCCAATATACGAGAGGAAGTTATATTTGTTCTGTTATCAAATGCAAACACTGAAAGAGCAACCTGTTAAAGACTCTTATTTCTACAATCGACGTTCAAAGCTCTAGAAGAGCTTCCTGTCTCACGAAACATCTTAAAGCATCAAAGTGAAAACACTTGAATTTTTCACATCTTTGTAAAATGCTGTTTCTTACTTGTTATATAAACTGTTAGCAATAGCAAAATTGAAGAGGAAGCCTCCCTTTGAAATTTAACTTCAGAAAGACTGTCATTTATTTTAACAAAGCAAAACGAGAACAGAAAAGACAGCGCTCAAACAAACGACGAAACATGCCGACCCCGGAAGAATGATGCTGTCGTATTTAATTGGAATACAAACCCTGGGTATAGAAGAGTACGAATATAATAAATGTAGATACTATTAAAGGTGCATATAGTTGCTTAGATGGAAATAGTAGCGGTGTTTCATACCTTTTCAAAATGTTGATAAATATCGGAAAACAAACACAGGGGAATTGGTTAAAAAGCACAGCATTTAGATGTATATTAATATCTCCACCACCTTTAGGACTTCTTCCGTTTGTTGCTGAGGTTCTTTTTAATTTACTTCTCCTCCTCCAACTACTAATCTTCCTCCATTTGCAAGCCTCGGATTTAATATTAATTTCCTCTGTTGCCGTTCATATTTTCCGAATGCTGAATTCAAGGTTGTTTTTGGAGACGTTTTATTTTCCTTTTTCATTATTGTTACTTTACTATTTACCGTTTCTTTGTTCGTAGCCTTTTCTTCATTACCACTTTGTCCATTCTTGTATACTCCTTCACGCTCCTGAAGAATTTCATTATTCCCACATACACTCCATTGACGTTCTTCTCAGTTCATTCTCATGTTTCGCTGCCAATAATCTCCATAATTTTTCATTCATAATTTTGTTTTTAAATATCCTTAAATCCTTTAAAATATAGCATGAAACTTACTACCGTTACCTTAGAAGCTTATTCCGCTATCAACGAACTCTTAATACTTGTTGAAACATTTCTTTTATCTTTGATAAAGATTGATGTTTAAAGTTGAACGCCAATATTTGGTTTTCTTAACTTAAAATTTAACACTGTAATTTAAACTGTGGATGGAATTTTGAAATTGTGTATCTCATTTTACTGAGCTATTATTTGTCGCTTCAAACTGTAAATTAATACACCATCATCTAAACTTTGTACACCTAACAAGTAATTTGGATTTAATATCTTCTTCAAAGTATTTGTATCATTGCATCCCTGACAGACACGGGATTTCAGCAGTAGGTTATGTATGTGCGTGCACTTCACACACATGCACACACATTGATTCTTCCTAAAAATGATCTTTACTATATTTATGGGGTCCCGGAACAGGTATTTCTGGTGAAACATCGATATAATATTTATGGTGGAATGCAATACTTACGCCACCTATTGTGCATAGCAGATAAACGTAAAATAGAAGGGAATTCAACCAGGGAAGTAAATTGGCATTTGTCGACTGTGAAAGGGCTTTGCATAGAGTACATAAGGAAGTACTTGGATGGGATATGTTCTAAAGAGATTGTCAGTCATTTAGTAAGAAATAAGTATACATATATGCATCAGTACTAGTTAATATTGTGACTGTGGGTTCGTAGAATTAAAAGGCCGAGTTGCAGAAATTAAAAATCTCCTTCATTTTCGTAGAAATACTCTTATAGATTACAGCAGCATTACGTTACATACACCATCAGTCTACCAAGGTCGATCACAATAACAAACAGTGACAGCAGATTACATCCTTAGCTCTTGTTACAACACAGCTGTCTGTCTCTCATTTCACAACACTGTTTCACAAAAACTCCTGTTACACAACTACTACTTCATTGCCAATCGTCATCTCTTTAAATACGTCACAGATAGTTTCTAGATGATTTGTAAATAAACCAGAACGCACACAATCTCTATCAGTCCAGAAGGAACTAGAAATTTTCATCTCTCTGAGCTTGTTTCGGCAGACCCTAATCTGCCTGTTAGCTTTCTCCGCGGGCTTGGTTTTCACACTGCCCTCCTATCAGTTTCTTTTGTCTAAACAAGCCAAGCGATCGTAGATACGGGTTCCCGACAATATTCATATCGTACCTGACAGGTATACCACGAGCATAGCAATAAACCAAGGTGTAAGGTAGATAAGAATTTTAATACACTTGTAGGATACCGCTCGAGAATGGAGTGATAGGGCTAGTGGAGGCATACATTTTGAATGGAGTACTATCTTAAAGACAGTGTCATTTTTATACAAAATTTATTAATATTTAAAATAAAAATGAGCTCAAAAAGGAGAATATGAATTTTAAAATTCCAACAGTAGCAGAATACCTGCTTTATTGGATGAGTCAAAGAATTTGATCATGACTGCCAATATGTAAAATATTAATAAGCTACGGATATGAAGTGTTTCAGACCTGAAAAGGCGTAACAGATTAGGCATACGAAAAGATTTACAAATAGACTCTAACCGCATCCCCAAAAATATTTTCACTTAGAGACCAAGAAAGAAAAGCAATCCAGCTAAGGCATATACGTGAAGCTAGAGAAGATTTGAAGGTAGTAACCATGCCGTTCAGTACCTCACACTACCAACAGAAAAACCGAAATTTAGGTATTGTTATGTTGGGTAAATTGTACACCAGCTGACTACACCTTAATGGTTACTTTTGTTATTTATAGAATTTTGGGTTTACAATCTACCCCACAACTACGGGCATAACTAAAGGGAATGGGAAGGCAAATAGTACAGTATTAAGGCAGGGAAAGCTGTACACAATACCAAAATCCATCTAAACCAACTTAATACAGCCTAGTTATTGAATTGAAGTACAATGCTCACGATGCTCACGATGCTCACGAAGACTTCAGAAGACTTAGGGGTGATATGGCGCTGACAATTATATTATGTCAAAGAACCCTACCGGCTTACTTTGAGGATGCATGGTCATGTGTGGTTGTGCTTCCTGCTGGCTGACTAATCTCTAGCCCTACTTTCTCACTCTCATTCTCTCCTTCCAGTCTATCTCCCTACCGCCGCCTTAAGCAGCACTTAAATTTGGGTTTCAATCAAAATGATGTTCAAGTGTCAAACGAGCATTCTCAAGCTACAAAAATCTACGTATCCCAAATAATTTTAAGCATAATCATATTCTTCAGAACATCCAAATTGCCATTCGGCTTCTAAGTGACTCAGATTAATTTAGTCAGAAAAATAGCTATGTCAACCTAGGTGTAAGACAGGGCTGCCCAATGTCACGACTCTTTTTAATATTTATATCGACGCAGCAGTTGCTGCGCAAGCTCAGTTGAAAGTAGATTTTAAGTTAGGTCGTACAATCTTAAATACAATCTTGTTTGCAGATGATCAGGTCTTTCTGGCAGATACTGAAGAAAGATTACAAATAGCTTTATAGCAATTCGACAAAACAATGTCAAAGTATAATTTTATCATTTTAGCAGAGAAATCGAAAGTGATGGCTTTTATTGGTAAACACCCGACACGGTCTAAAATGCTCCTCAAAAACAAAATACTAGAACAAGTTAAATATTTTAGTTACTTAGGATGTGATATTTCCTATGAATGTGACAAGAGATTTAAAACAAAATGTCTATAAATTTCAGAACATATGTGGCATTATAAAACGAAAATTGAAACACAAAATTAGAAGAGATGTCATATTAAAGTTTTATAAAACTATGGCAGTGCCTGTTATATCTTATGGTGCCGAAACCTGGACCTTGAACAGAACTGATAAAAGAATAATTGAAACGGCTGAAATGAATTGAAACGTAGCTGGCTGTATGATTAAAGATCACACTAATAGCGAAAAAATAAGAGAACAACTAACAATATTTACTTTAAATGACAAACTCAGGGAGTACAAACTGAAATGGCAAGATCATCTCTTCAATGCCAGAAGAAAGATTCACCAAACAGGCCTTGCAGTATAAACCAGTCGGTATTAGAGATGTTGGAAGACCACGGAGACACTGGGAAGATCCCTTCAGAGCCGAAACAGGCCTATCTGGCCCATCTTGAAGGTTGATCATGATGAAGTAGCTACGTTTCCCAAGTAAATTTAAGCATAATCGTATTTTTCAGAACATCTAAATAACCATTCGGCGTTTAAGTGACTCAGATTAATTTAGACAGAAAAGTCCACATCCGGCAACCTGCACGTGGTCGACATGAGGAAGCAAGAAATTAATGTCATGAGCTAATCAGCAGAATTAAGAACTTTAGAATGTGCAAAATGTGCCAAGAACTCATGGCAGAGGGAAATAAGCATCAAACAACAATATTTGAGATTTGATATGTTCCTAAATATTCCTCAACCATGCACGTGACAATATGTAAGCTTTGTGTAAAATCTGGTGAGATCCCATACGTGCAAGAGAAGAGAAATGAGAAGTGGTGGTCGGTGAGGAAGATGGGACTAAACGTGTTATTAGAACTTTAATCCAGTCATATATGCGGAAAAACTGATCCTGATTACTCTTATTATACTATTGGGCTGGTCAATGTTATTGAAAACCTTTATTTTCGGAGTGGGCAAATATCACGACGTTCTACACAAGCTGTAGTCTGGCATGTAGCATCAAGGCATCTATGTTTTCTGGGAAACAAAATAAGGCTGTGTTCACACTTGGGATCTGTGAACGCTTGGAATTTATGCGGGACAGACGAAACAAATATGCCACTCTCCTACTTTGACTTTCCTAGTTCCATGGTAGGGGAAGTAATTGCATTCCAACAAAGGATTAGGTATTTTAGTTACACCGATGCATGAGTCCAAAGTGAAGACGTGGGGAATTGACGTCTAAATTGCACCCTAAATTGTAAAGTACTACACTATAATATACCACGCGATTAAAATGAAATAATTTAGAAATCGGGATTCTAGTATTTTATATTAGTTCCGAAATTTATGTATATAACTGGGTGTTAAAGTAAAAATTACGAAGAAAAAATTAGTTTTAATGAGACAACCAGTGTTGTAGCGGTATTAAAATTCACTTCATGTATGTGCAGCAATTTATCCTGAATATGAAACAGCGAGCACATAGTTATCATTTATATGCATATTTTAAATAATGAAAATAAAATATGATTACAGTGATAACTTATGATAATCAGATTGTGTTGCCAAAATTTTCTATGACGTGTGCATATTGATTACAGTTTGAAGTCTGAAAAATCCGGTAAAAGTGAAAAATGAAACAGCTTTTACTATTGCAGTAAACCCAGAAGGTGAAAGAATATTATGAGCTAAGTTTACCAATAAAAACTTCAAGTACAAAAAAGCTCTATAGAACTGAATAAACACATTTAAGTATCTCGTAGAAAAATTAAGCACACAATTTTGTAGGACACGTAATTCTGTAGCGAATAACAGGAAATGCATTACCAAAACGTTTTATTTTGAATGCAAAACTTTCACTTTGTCAAAATGCAGGAGTTTATGACCAAACCATTATAAAACTTATCAAAAAGGTTGTAGATCGATATGTTGAGCACTTTACTTGATTATTTGTGCATATGAAGGGCAGGCTTCGTAAGGCATCCCCTGTAAGTGTAACGTAACTATTGCTAAGCGTGTTAATAGCTCGACCTAGAAGCATTTTATAAAAGTAGAACGTTTGCCATTCGAAAATATTTTTTTTTCTAAAATTACAGAGGGAGTATTTGTCAAAATAATAATTTGATATATAGAATTCCCCACCTCATTTCGTGAAAAAGTGTATTATTACGTACACCGAGCAGGTTCAGCTCGACCACGTTTAAAGCAGGATTTGAGGAAAGCTTTTGGCAACGCAAATAGACTTTCTGTAAAGGGATGGCTAAACATTAAGGTTGTAGTAACAGAATAAAGACGAGTAAGGAAAGCAGGTTTTGAATATAAAGAGTAAGTGCTTGGAGCGAAGTGGAAAGTTGAGTTTGTTGTCACAACTAGTCGCACAGTCATCTCAAGAGTGTGCACTACCACCTCTCCACCTTTTGAGTTACCTCTCATGTTTAGTGGTAAGTGCCTTCTTGTAATTGAATAGAATCAATTGCATCATTTAATACTTGCGCTTCAGTACTTCAAACATACAAAACATAGCTAATTTCAAATGTAACTATAAACACAAAAGTTTATTTAAAGTATTGCAAATATTTACAAGCATGCTGTGAGAATTTCAGAGCTCCTCTCTAATGATACTGTAAGAATTCATTGACGAGTATAAACTAATATTTCAGAAAAACTGACAATACGATGGTTATGATCATAAACGTTTAAGTGAATATATATTCTCTGAGCTAAAAGAGGTTAGAACTGTCATAAACTGTAGTTCGTTGTAAGTTTCTTTAATACATTATACTGCAAGAAAGTAAATTTAAATTAAAGCGAGCATAACCATAGTATTTACATAAAAGTGGGATTCTTAAAAGATTATAATCAACATTCTGAATTAGACTAAACTTTTATTTATAAACACGATAACATGAAATTCAGATGAAAATACGACTTATGTAATACTGTGTATTACATAAGATAAACTTTCAATTTAGTTTCAATTAAATGCTTTAAAACTATGATAAACGTATTTTAAATGACACATTCTCTTAAAAACTGAATTCTGGAAGACGTTCATAAATCATAAATGCCGCAAATTTAAATGATTGACAGCTTTAGTTTGCTGAAACTCTTAAACGCTACAAAGTGTCTATTATGTGGCACCAGTACTGATGATTAAAGACTTGACTGAGAATGTGAATCCTGCAAGGTCGCAAGGAAATGTTTTACGGAGGAATAACTTAGAAACAATAACTTTAAGCCAAGTATACTAGCAGACAGACATAATGAGCCAAATTTAGAGTTTAGAAACTGACACTGAAGCTACCTCCTTTTGTGTTTTATCTTTCATTGTAGCTATCTTAATCTGCTGAATTTTATTTGGTATTTGTTTATTTCTCTAGACCTCTCTAGGTCAAAGGCAAACATTAAAACAACTTGTATAGATAGTCAGAAAAATTCAATGACGGGGCCGAGATTTGAAATACGGATCTCCTGGTCTATGTCCGGTTGTTCTTAACCTTGAGCTACCATGGCCAACATATGAACTAGCATCTACACAAGATTTGCAGATTCGAGGTTTATTCAACGGATCCGACTAAACTTAGTGCCCTTAGACGGATGTTGGCATAATAAACACCAATGCCAGCGGGGCTGTAGAAGATGTGGTTAAGAGAACTAAACCCTACCTCATGTGATAAACCATTTCATGAGGTTTTCTGATATCATCCCTTGGAGACACAATGTTGTGGTCGCCCGCCTCGTTAGCGTAGATGGTAGCATGTCTGCCTCACGTTCAAGAGGTCCAGAGTTCAAATCTCGGTCAGGTTGAGTTACCTGGATAAGGTTTTTCCGGGGGTTTCCTTATCCTGAAAGACGAATGTTGGTAACTTTAAGCTCCATGAACCCTGGACTAATTTGAACATCATTTCAACCCTTTCATTCATCGTCCAATATGACTTAACGTTGGAGGACGTAAATTACAAAAAACCGCCGTGGTCAGTAGGCTTCGAAAGGCAGCCAATAGTAGGTTCACCATTTTGGCCGAAAATCAAACCATTGAAGGGAACTTGAGAGCAGATCTCGTTTTTGTGAAAGTAACGTTGTCATCCTAGATGTCACTATTCCCTTTGATAATGGAAAACAGGCATTTAGTGATGATAGGAAAGCAAAACAAGAATAGCATGACTTGGCTGAGGCTCTACACACCAGGTATCAGAAAGTAGAGGTTAACGCCGTTATTCTCGGCTCGTTGGGATCCTGGGATCCTCAGAACGACAAAGTGATGAAGAGAATTTGTCCCAAGAAGTATTTGGCGCTCTTCAAGAAGTAGTGGGTGTCAGATATCGTTAGGTACTCTAGAGACATCTATGCTGAATATTTTTCTGGGTTAGACAGTGATTAAGTAACCTTACTGGGGGTTTTCTGTAGTTTTCCCTCAGTCTCTCAAGGTGAATACCGGGGTAACTGATTCAAAGCTCCACAGAATTATTTCACATTCATAGCAATACTGTAAACTGTACTCAATTGTTTATTTTTCTGTAGAACTTATTTGTTATGCCTTTTTATATTTCTTCTTTAAATTAATTTGTGGTTTCTGTCATGACTGTAATATTTATCTATACAAAATTGTATATTCAATGTAGTAGATAAGTATTTGAGCATTAAATTCCCCAACTAACTTGTATGTCTCCCGGTAAAGCACTAGGGGTTCTCATATGCAATACCATAGCCGGGATTTGAGTCACGGATCTGCTGGTCTAAGTCCAGTTGCTCTTAACCCTTGAATTTTTCAGTGGACTCCATATATCCAAATCATGGCCTACACACAGCTAGTGTGGAAGAGCGATTAATTTTCATCAATTAACCTAATAGTGGTTTTACTATAAAGCCCGGGACTTAAGTACTTAGAGGATAGTAAGTCGCCACAAAAAGTGAGTATATGAGAACCCCTAGTGGTTTAATTCGAATCTTAGAAGTCAGTTGGAGAATTTAATGTTATGACCGCACGTTGACCATGGTAGCACAAGAGCTAAGAGCAACCGCATGGAGACCGGGAAATCCGTCTATTAAATCCCGGCCATTCCATTAAATTTTTCCAGTTTGGCTATCACCCATTCATCTGCTGTTGTGCGAGCGCTGCGGACTCCTAGCCTTCGTGGTACCTCTGACGCAACCAGAAGAACCTGTGAAAAAATGTTCGAGCCCCTCTCGTATAGGAGTTATTGGGATTGAGTTGGACTCGATGGAGCAGTGTGTTCGCAATACCCCTGGGAGTTCGGGTACCTGCGGCCAGGCTTCGGCCGCCCGATGGGGATTGAGGGTTGCCCAGCCTGCAGAGCTAGGAGAAGGTGTGCTAGATCACCAGGCGGTACCACCGAGGTTATTCGGTAGTCTTCCCTGCGGGGTTAGCGCGCGTAAATTCCACCCTTCTTGACGTTGTCGATAGGGGCTGGGGGCTTTTTGGACTTAAGCTATTGCCCGAAGGAAAGAGTCCCGGAGTTCTCCACCACTCCCGGGTAGACAGAGGCCGGAGTCTTCGGATTCTCGGGTAGACCTCGCCGCTAACAAGTCTGGCTATCCAAACCTTAGCCTACAAGAAATCTTAGTTCTTCCGTCTGGTGTGGAAGAACGATTAATTTCCATCAATTAAAACACTTGTTAATAAGCACATACCGAATCACATTTTGGTACGTTATAGGACAGACATTTTTGGATTTTTCACACGTGTTGTGCCGTTCATTTGTGTGGCTGCAGGGGATTCAAGTTTTGCTCATCGTTCATTCCTTTAAATGGCCTCACGGAAAGAAACCAACCCGAGTCAGTCCAGAGATCTTGCAGGCCATGACTTGTTCAATACATGAGCATGTGTTTCCTTAGAGTTAGTGACAAGTGTGATAGAGCTCCGTCTTGCTAGAATAAAATGTCAGTGCCCTTCGCTAGTGGCAGTTCCTCTGGTGACCATAGCGAATTTTCCTTAAAAAGTGCTGTTATATTTGTATGATATATATATATATGCGCCCTGGTACAACAGGAATGCATATTTCGTTATCCAGTGAAAATTGTTGTACTTCAGTAACGCACATTACGCCGATTGACACTTCTGTGAAATGTTGCTTCTTCGCTGAAAGATTATTGCCTTAAAAACCTGAATCTATTTCTGAGTCCGGCAGTAGCCATTATACTCGCAGAAGATATATGCGTCTGTGCTACACTTAGACTGGTGAGACTGATAGATGGCACGAATGGAATTTATTACGCATCACTGATGCCTCACTGATGTTGAGATGCTATAGTTCTGGGATTGGTATGTGCATTGCTTTCTGCTGCATTCAACATATCTTATTCGTTGTTTACAGAGGTAACTAGAGCATAGCACTAGGAGGTGCTCTACCATAAATGTGTTTCACAAAGCTATCCTTCAACCCTTCAAAATGTCTCCGCATTCAGTGTCCTCATTTCAGAAGACGGTTTTTATTTTAATACAGACGCCTTCTTGTCAGAATATTACACATGGCTTATTCATGAATCAGCAGCATAGGAACATCTCACTTGAATACCAGTAATAGCCGTTTCTCTTAAAATGGTTGAAAATACGGAGTGTTCCATAACTGAATCTCGCCAGATATTAACGCAATCACAAATAGGAAGCACCTCATTAAATTTCATAAGTGTTTGTACTTTCGGTAGTAAAATACTTAAATCACCCTACCAGTGGAAAATATAGTATTATATTCTATTTTGTGTACATTTTAATATAGTTATCATACATAATTCTTGCAGACCTAAAGAAATAAAGAAAGGATCACCAAAAGTTGATTTCAACAGGAAGAAATTGAACCCCAAATGGAGTGGTGAGGAATTCATATCAGCATTTTACCCTTCGACTTCTGCTCCTATGCAGACTCAATAACGGAAGTACTTCGATTTAATCTCCAATTCATAAATTCATTTTGCAACTCCGGAAGTGTCTTTAAAGTAAAGTTTTGTAATTATACTACAATTTATTAAATTGTACTAATCATCATACCTATTCTAAAATTTGTAACATATCTTAGCATTCTTTATAGAGACTTAGCAAAGTACTTTGTTGCTAATGCGTTACTTTAATTTATCGCATTCCTTAAACCTGCCACTTTATTTGTTATATAAGAAATAGTTTTGTCAACACATCCTGCTATCGCTTATGGTGGGAGGGTGTAATGTTTTCGGAATCTTGATAGACGGGAAGGGATGGGATGGGATGTGCGTACGTATATTATAAAACTATGTAAAACACCTATGTAGTAGGTTACCATAACTCTTTTACAGAGTATTGTGCAAATGTTGCCTTAGATGTCCTTCGAGATAGAGCTATGACACAAATATATCGCTTAGCCTCTAGTACGTGACAATTTCAGTATACATTAATCGGAATACATAATTTTACTTCAAATATTACTATGCAAAAAATTATACATGGATCTCTACTGTATTTATAAACGCAGTTGACTTCCCTTCTCTGGATGAATAAACTGAAAAAGGAAACAAGTAAGGATCTAAAATCACAGATACGGTGTAGTTGGAGTACTGATTTCATTTGTCTTGATATAACAATACATTAGAGTTTTTGGACCTGATCTTACTGCGCTTGTCTTTGTTTACATTACTCTTATAAGCAGTATTAGAACTTTATATGTTTTGCAGAGGGATTGTTATGCTAAGATGCTCCTTTGATTAAACTGATAAGCAGAACAAATTATTTTCATATGCGTAAAGCGCCTATCGTTTCTCTTCAGCTTCATTGTTCTGCGATATCGTCATCCCAGAAAAGAAGCAGATGTAAGCATATATTTGAGTCTAGGAGCGGAAAACCTGCGCCGTCATGCATCTGGGGCTTGCAAGTCGATTGAGAGTTAAGCGCACGGGGGTCGCAACCCTGGCGAAAGATCGAACCACATGGTGACTTTAAAAGATCATTTTCAGTGGAATGGAACATCAGGTAGTGAGTACGACTTCATAGCTTCTTCGACAGTAATGCATTTTTTGTAATAATGGTTTAATAAGTGAACTAATCCGGAATTCTGTTTGAAATTATATATGCAGTGTGTGTGTGTTTGTGTGTGTTTGTGTGTGTGTGTGTGTGTGTGTGTGTGTGTGTGTGTGTGTGTGTGTGTGTGTGTTTATACCCCGCCTTAACCGCAAGGTCATATCGGCGGCCGTTCTCCTTAGGAACATATCGATTGTGTTATCTCGTAATCGTTGGGCTGTATCATTAAGTCACGCACACATTCACAATCTCAATCATACTTCCAGACTCTGGGGAAGATGGGAATTCATCTTGGTTGCAGAAAAATCCCACTCCCGGAAATCGAATCCGGGACCCCTAGAACGGCAGGCAGGTGCTCCACGGACTGAGCCACGGGGCCAGCCATCAAATTATATTGAGGGAGTATTTATGACCGATTTAATTGCACACAAGTAAATGCATACTTTCAATTATTAGTGTATTATTTTAAGATCCTTAACTAGACTATTTCACGTACTTCTATATTTTGTGAATGATTTTTGCTCTATGCATATATTATGCGACGTACTTTCATTTAAAAAAATATCTGGAATTTCAAGAAAAATAAAAACCGGGAATATAAAAAACAAACACAAACACACATATACACCCGTGTTTTGTTTCTGCAGTCTAGTACAGTGCATTTACTTTAAAAGTCGTCTGAACGTTACATGTAGTTATGCAGAGCCTACTGATTCGAAGCTTTACAACTCACAACGACGTTAGCAAATACATTATTTATTTGCTTATTCTTAAATTTAGGTTAAACTAAAACTGCAAAAAATGAAAACCGCTTTTAAAATATATGTAGTTTAGGCGACATTTGCAAGAATAAATGATAGAACAGCAGTGTAATGTATTGGTTTATTAACCAGATAATACTCTAAAAGTAGATTTTTAATTCAGAACTCAAGTTTTTTGGGGATTATTTGCATAAAATTAGGGGGAAAAGAGAATAAACTAAAATTATCTTTAACTGTTGCATTTGCTAAACATTTCTTACAATTTCTACCAGGGAGCGTGTTATATTTAGTTGTATTTATCTTCTTAAGTTTAATAACAAGTGTTGCCTTTAATACGCTTGGTTTCTGATACTTTTCTTAAAGAGGGAAAGGATATCGCCACATAAGTGAGAGAATAGGATTTTAGGAGCTGGAACGTGATATACCAGCATAATTTCCGTTTCATTCCGTTTCACCTCATTGTTCAGATATGCTTCAAGTTACTGCTGTACCAGAAATACTACTTTTTGCACCTTATCGGGTATTAAACAACGAGGCTAACGAAAGAGATAGGCTATGGTGCGTTTGAATCATCTGATAACAGCAGTCCTAACCTGTACAGTATAGGCTTTGGGCTGTATGTCGTTCGTGTGGTCTGTGTGATATTAAGTTTGTTTTACTTTGTTAACTAGTGAAATGAATAATATTTAGTGGTTCAGGTTAGTGAAAAAGTGTTATATTATCATGTAGTTAACACATATTCCAGTTTGTTCGTAAATTTTATGTATTTAGTAGTGTTTTCAAGTAGGCTGTAAGTTAACCTCTTGGAACCTTCTAACGGCTTCGATGCCATATTGCATCTGCTCATTTGAATCTAGATTGAAGCATTTATTTTAGTAAATTCTGCTTATTCTTTTATTATACGTGTGATATTACATAGTTCTATCTTTTTTTAAACGTAAAGAAAAATTATCTCCATTATTAAACGAAATAATAACTTCTGTGTTCAACAACATGGTGGATACAAGTTAATGTTACTTTTACTATTATTTTCCTTTTTAGGTACTCAGAGTTGTAAAAATGCCTCGACGTTGTAGTGTCTTTGGGTGTAGATCAAATTATGACACAGAAAGTGAAAAAACTACAACATTTTCACTACCAAAAGACGAAAATCTTCGTAAGATCTGGCTACGGCATATTCCGACGGATTTTTCAGAATTAAAAAATCCTTTTGTGTGCATAAAGCATTTTGAGGAGTCGTGTGTTATAAGAATAGACAGGATTTCTACTTCAAAGGGAGAGTTGATAGAGTATGAAAGAAGAATCCCTAAACTCACAGAAAATGCTGTACCAACAATATTTCCTAATACACCCTCTTACTGTTCTAAAACGATTCCCAAAAATAAAACGTCTTGCTGATAAAGAGGACGAAAATTTGGTCCAGGCATTTCGAGACAGTATTCAATCAAATAAACAGCACGTGGAAAGGGATTTAATAAATAATGTAGATAGCATTATTTCTTTTGTAGATGTAAGAAAACTCAATTCCAGTAAGGCTAATTGGACAGTAATTAAGGACGAGGGAACAATTTATATTTGTTTAATGGGTATAAACAATGGCACATCTTGTGTCATTTCTTTTATAACAGTCAAAGATGATTTAACTTATACTGTTGTATTGGACAACGTTTGCATCAATGCTTCTAGTACTAATAATGTGAAAAAATTGAATTCATTAAATGTTTTGGATAGTATTATGACACAAATTGAAAATGGTGAAATATTACCCACAGTTAGAGATAAAATAGAATCTGCTATCCAGCTGCTACAGTCTCTACCATACCATGATGAGAATGAGCATATGAAGTTTATTGTAGAGCAATTAAATCTGTCACAGACTCCAAAGAATAACAAGCGTTATGGCAACAAATGCATGATTCTTGCTTCCACTCTGTATGTCCATTCATCATCTGCCTACAATGCACTAAGAAAATGCGATATGTTGATTTTGCCACACCCACGTACACTGCAGAAACTAATTTCATTCAATGAATTGTCCTTGGAAGGTAGTTCTTACTTGGAAAACAGATTTAAACATTTAAAAACTCATGAACACTTAGTATCTCTCGTGATGGATGAAATATATATTCAGCCACAACTGTCATTTAAAGGAGGTGCTATTTATGGCAGTAGTGCAACTGATCCTCAGAAATGTGCAAAAACTGCTCAAGTCTTCATGATATCCTCACTACTTTCTAAATATTTTGATGTCGTTTCCATTATACCAGTTATCAATTTAACAAGTGAACAGCTGAAGACATACATTATAGAAGTTCTGGGTATGTTGGAAAGAATTGGTTTTACAGTTATTAGTTTAATTGCAGACAATAATATTGTGAACAGAAAAGCATATGAACTTATGACCCCAAATAAAATTTTGCAGCCTAGCATTACTCACCTACTAGACTCACCAAGAAGGCTTTTCTTTATATTTGACACCGTCCACATTTTAAAATGTATCAGAAATAATTGGGAGACCAAAAGAAATGCAAATAGACCTTATATTTTCCTGATTTCAATCATCACTCCATATACTTTCAGCTCAATGCAGGCACTTAAGAGTTGATGTATGAAAAAGAAAAGAAAAACCTAGTTAAGTATGGGCACACACTTTCCACCAAAGTGTTATATCCATCGTCAATTCAGAAGCAGAATGTGAGCTTGGCATTGAAAATTTTCAATGACAATAACATTGTGGCCTTGAAACATGTCACAAAAGATCTTGGTGTTTCTGAAAATATTGATGAGACTGCAAATTTCTTAAATATCATTGTTAACTGGTGGAACATAGTTAATGTTAAAAGTGTGTTCGAAGGGAAATGATTCAATGATCCATACAGAGAGGCCATTAAAAGCCAAAGAGATATGCAATTTGAATTTCTAAGTTAAATGTGTCATTGGCTAAAAATTTGGAGGGTGTCTGTTCCATCAGTAAATGCTTTAACTCCGCAGACATTTCAGTCCTTGATTACTACGCTGGAATCTTTCCTGGAAGTCATTCCATATCTATTTGAGAAATACAACATAGATTACATTTTGCTAAGCAAATTTCAGAGTGATAATTTGGAGGGTCGTTTTGGATCATACAGACAGTTAAGCGGTGCAAATTACTATATAACTTACTTACAGGTATTGGAAAATGAGAGGAAATTGAGATTTAAAAATACTGTGTTGTTTGCTGCTCATAATGGTAGTGTAAATTTGAAAGGGTGTTACCTACCCAACAAAATTATGATAATGATATTGACCTGAATGGTTTTTCTGATATTTTGGATGAAGAGTTTGAAATGCAAGTAATTCCTAACGATACAGTGCCAATACTGACATATTTGGGGGGATTTGCATCTAGACAAGTGCTACGTAAATCTAAGTGTAATATATGCAGTTCATGGCTCCAATTAAATAAACAAGTGGAAGTGGATTCTTCATATGACTTTGTAAAGGACTTGGACAGAGGAAAATTAACATTACCCACAGACAAAGTGGTATTCACTGTTGGTTTGGCATGGCATACAATGTCATTATTAGCAAGAGACTCTCAAAATTTCTTAACCTCTGGGAAACAGCTCTCTGTAGTTCAGAAAATTTGTAAAATTAAACTTCTGAGATCAGATGTACACAATACTGGTACTGAATGTGAATGTTTACATAAGAAGACCCTATTTGAGAAACTGGATAGTGTTGCTTTGTGTTAACAAAATATTGATTAGTAATTTTGTGAAAATGACCAATGAGAAATCTTGTGATTCAGACACTACAAGAAAAGTGAAAAAACTGAAAACATAAATTTTGGCATTATTTGTGATCATAAGACTTGTTCCATAAACTGTTTTGATGGATTACATTACATTCTGTACTTTGTGTATATCTCAGTATTAAACCTGTGGATTTATCACTAATATCTGTAAAAATAATTATGCTAAAGTATGGAGTTTGACAGAATACAAGGATCACCTCATTCGTTTGGTACGTATAAATATCTTTATATAGTGGTGTAATTGCATATAACTCTCATTTGTTTATTTCATTACCTCACGTTCTTTTTTCTAGGTATTATCCTAACATTTTACATTCATAGTTCCTGATTCGATAAACAATTATTTTGGCATTATTTGTGATCATAAGACTTCTTCCATAAACTGTTTTGATGGATTACATTACATTCTGTACTTTGTATATACTCAGTGTATATATCAGTGTTAAACCTGTGGATATATCACTAACATCTGTAAAAATAATTATGCTTATATATGGAGTTTGACAGAATACAAGGATCACCTCATACGTTTGGTACGTATAAATATCTCCATATAGTGGTGTAATTGCATGTAACTCTCATTTGTTTATTTAATTACCTCACCTTTTTTCTAGGTATTATCCTAACATTTTACATTCATAGTTCCTGATTCGATAAACAATTAAACTGAAATTATTGTGCGAGAAATATAAGTAATTTTTTTAGGAAAAAGGGATTCAAAATGTCTTCTGAAAACTTTATTCGAAGGTGAGCGATATACTGTATCTTATCATTTATACATAATTTCTTTATTCTTTAAAGTATTATGTTTATAGATCTAAAAAGTATAATAACATAAGTGGTATATATTATAAATACGTAAGTAATTATAAGAAACGTAATATAGCTTAGTAATACGAGCATACCAAAAATCAGTTCTAAGACATAAAATCCCTTCTAATATAATATTGCTTGTATAATTATGTTAATTAAAGTATAATTGTATAGAATGATGAACATATGTGAAATACTGTTTATTCATAATCATTCAGTTCACTAACAAAACAATGTAACTTCTGCGCTACGCTGTCCACTCTCTCAGACTGCCTGTGTAACGTCACACGAAAGTTTCCCTGTCGCGCCGAAGCCTATCTCTTTCGTTAGCCTCGATTAAACAATAAGTGACTTCTAAAACAAAAGCAAAAAATAGATATAAATGTGAAGGAAGAATGCAATTTTTTCTTCTTCTTTTCCCGAAATATAAACGTAGAGAACACAAAATGATTTTAATTTAATGTAGTAAAGCTTAAACAATATAATTCTTGAACAATAACACGGAAAATAATGGCAAATTTTATAAAAGGGAACGGGCATTTACTGGAAGTGAAATATTCTTCAGCAGTGTTTCTGCTATTTATTTTATTTAAGGTTACAATTGACGGGGATATCTCGATTTTCTCCTTGAGAAAGATAAACATGTCTGTTTCCATCTGTAAATTATTATTTCCAATGTGAAACTACACTTCCGTATCATAGAATAATAGGATCTGAGTTTCCAGTGGAACTTCTTTTGCATATACCTATAAAAGGAGTTTGGTAAAAATAAAAAAAAAATTGAATACTGCAATGAAATAATTATTCACTTCCACCGTCGTTCCTTTGTCATTTCTTTTCATTAAGTATCTTCGAAAGCCTTTCAAAGGAACTTTTGTTCCTTTGTACTCAAGCTTCTTATTAATCAAATCAAGTCCATAATGAATCGTCCAGTTTCAGTAGATACCATAATAACAGATTGAGTACAATGGAAGTTATCTCCCTAGTTATTGGAAGAAAAGCAAATAAAACAAATAACTGAATGGAAGGAATACCACTGCGGTGAATAAAAGTGTTGCTTTACAAATTGCATTGATATAGGAAAGATATACATTTAAAACTAAGAGTGACACTGTGGTCCACCGGAATTCCTGTTCATTCATTCTTACAAACCCTACTGCGCCTGCGGTCGTCATTCTCAAGGGTAGACGCAACATGACTGCAGATGATCCCTTAGGATGCTTGGGCAGCGGTAAACTTAGCGGAAGGATCATTTGTAAATGTGTTAGAGACAGCGGCCAGCGATGAAATAGTTGAAAGTATTCATCTTTATTTCTTTTTAACAAAGATATATTAAGATTTAAAACGTTCTAAATTGGGGCTCTAATACAACCTTTTGGGCTTTATTGGCACACATTTTGCTCAGAGAAATCCTATAATTTTCATGAGTAAAAGAGAATTTTACTCACTCCTCATCATATGCCTCAGACGAAAACACCCTATCGTAATAAACTTAATTATCATCATAAGCAGAATGGTATAGTGACTGCATTCCATATTTTTTGTTACTTTTGCCTTTTATCCTTTCCGGTAAACAATCTTTCTTTCCGTTGACACCCTTTTGCCTAATGGCTGCCAAAATGAGAATTTTATACTACGAAAATATAAGCCCAACACCACCGAGCGGGATGGCTCAGGTGGTTTTGTCTATGGCCCGCATTCGGGAGGCCCGGTTCGATTTCCGTGACTGACCTACCTGACCCACGGAAATTTTCGGGGGTTTTCCCGGGTTGATAGGTGAATACTGTATACGTTAATTACATTCCCCGAGTTTCCTGTCCCTCCATTTCATCTCCATTATCATTTCGTATCATCTCTCATCTGGTAGCCTCTTTCACGGTAGAAGTGTCGGCGGGTGTCTCGTCGGTGCATGGCGAGATGATATGCTCTGAGGAGAACTACTTGCTCCTCCGGTAGGCCGGTTGCCGGTTTCCGCTCCTTTGCTGGGACCATTTCGGGACTGTCAGCCAGGGACCTTTGGGGCTCGGACGGCCTGCCTGCGACCGAATAGGGCTCAGCTGCTGGACTCGTTGCGTCCGGCTGTTCGGGAGCTGGTTTGTTGTCCTGGCCTCTAGGGGGAAGTCTGCATCCAAGTGAAGTGTAGGAACCCTACCCTCTGTACTGTCGTGGGTCCTTGGGTGGGCTGTCCTCTGTCTCCTTCGCTTCATCCTTACTCCTGGTGGTGACTCCACTTGGGGGCATAAGAACAATGCGCGCAGCAGGGGAGGAGTAACGTCCCCTTCAGCTGCTGTGGTACGAGCGCTGCGGACCCTTGGCACTCGTGGTACCTCTGACGTTACCAGAGGAACCTCGAGCCGAACATTCGAGCCCCTCCCTGAATGGGAGTTGTTCGGATTGTGTTGGACTCGAGGAGGCAGTGTGTTCGCATTACCCGCGGGAGATCGGGTACCACCGGCCAGGTTTCGGCCGCCTGGAGGGATAAAGGGTTACCTAAAATGTCCCGGCGGTCCCACCGAGGTTATTCGGTAGTCTTCCCTGCGGGGTTGACGCGCGTAAGTGGCGTATACACTTCCACCTGTCTTGACGTTGTTTTCGATGAGGGGAGATGTTTAGATTCAAAGTATTGCCCCAAGGAAAGACCCCCGGAGTTTTCCATCGCTCCCGGGTTGACAGAGGCCGGAGTCTTCGGATTTTCGGGTAGACCTCAGTGAACGTACCGAATCATCTCCGTAATGAAATCCCCAATCCCAAGCCAAACATCTGCAGAACAATTGTGAGCGTGACTGTCAAAAGAGCTGCGGAGTTCTTCACCAACAGGTACAGTGTATTTAGTCATGTCACAATAAAATACTCGATGATGTGCCCTAGCTCGGTGCCGTTAGTTACGTCATCTTATTTTGGAGGTGAACCAACAAATTTCAGAACCATGGCCATGACCTTACATATGTTCCCAAATTATTTAACACATGTGCTATTATTTTGCTGCACAAGTCCAAGTTAACAACATAGTAAATGAAGACTAATGAAGGATGAATTGTCAAACAGTAAGTTCAAACTCATGAACGGTTGTTGCAACATGCTCAGTAATATCTATTATGTTGTTCTCTATCAGAATGTAATTTGATCGCGTACATATTAACAGGCTATTGATACTATGAACTAAATTGGTGATTAGCCAATAATAAGAGTGAAAGATATACTAGAAAGAGAATATAGCTGGTCCATTCTGCAGCATCTCTGTAGTAGCAACTATTTCTCACATTGAAAACATTCCTCTTCTATCTACTGCATGTTAATCGATATAAGCACTTGTAGAAGAGGTTTTATTACATACGTTTTCGTAGAATACGATAAAAATACAAGAGTAAACATAGGTTTAAAATGTTAGGCAAATTTGTGCGCTTTGTGATGACTAAAACCATGCTATTCTTGAAGGTCCAGAAATGCGATGAACTGATTTCTATTTGAGAACAACATGTATTGAAAATTCAAAACAATAACAAAGAAGAACGGTTTAATTTACGAAATAATGAAACAAACAAATAAAACGAAAAAAAAATATATATACACTGTATGGTTTAAAAATACATGTTTTGTGTAGCAACATACCTTACAGCTTAACACTTATGTGAATCCCCTAGAATGAGAATTTCATTGACTGAGTAGAAAATTCAAAATTTTCATTTCATTTGTCGCTAAAGAATTTTGGGCCTATGGTCCTTTAATCAAAATTGTTTAAAAAGTTTTAATGCAAAAGAGTTTGAGGAAGGGAATTTTTCTGAAAATTTTCGTATTTACATTATTGGGATGCCTTTTGTTGCTGAACTATGCTGTTCACAGAAACTGTGCATGCACGCACATACGTTTTGTAAAAATTTCAATTTTGAAATCTAGACCTGCCTCAAAATATGTATTTCCGGCAAAATTTTGGTACCGCTTTTGCCTAGAATGCAAAACATCGACTACTTATATTAAGTAGGCACAAGGAAAGCAAAGAAATACGTTTATTAAGAACACAATGATCTGTAATTTAGAGATTTACAAGTCAACCGACCCCTTTACTTATCGAATTGTTACTGCAAATCTGTTTACACCTAGAGGAGAACTGAAATATTATAATATTTACCATAACGTTTACACATATACCTTTGAATACAAAAATTAACAAGTAACCCGTATTTAAAACCGTTCCCTCCTGAAAGCTCCCAAGTGTTTCTTGGTAAATAAATTACAGTAACATCGTTATATCACCCAGGTGTTAGCAGTCAACTGAGTAATGAGGCTCTCATACAACTTCTTTCGCACCTGTTACCAGAAAGGCATTTTCAAAGTGTAGCAAAATTGGATTACAATATAATAAAATGTCCCATAGGTACTCTCAGCCATTTAGTGTTCGGTAGTACGTCATACACAAAGAATAATAGTATTTTAATAAGGCAGCTTAGTGTCCTAAGTAATTGAAAACAAACGGGTTCATAACTGAGATATTGACATAGAATTAAGAGAATTTAATAATGCAAATCTATTTACCAGAACAATTTGATACAAAAAGTAGCGAACGGAATTATGAGTGATGTAGCATTGGTTTTATAGCTCTAATGCCTGGAAAAGTAGTGACTTAAATGCGACTTTCATTGATTATTTCAAATTCATCGTAAGGGTCTTTCCGGTTTGAGCTAACAAATGATTTCACCTGTAGTTCTTCTTGCTATTATTCTTGTATGTTTCTGTTTCTGAAGAACATATGCATTCCTTGCTGTACTCCACTGCCTTCTGGAACATGCTATTCTGTGCTACCACCATGGCGTTTCCCTTTTTCATTTACAAATTACATTATTTTAGGCTGTACCTTTAATTTGCATAACTCGAAAGCAAAGTTTGCTCTTTTACTTGCATGCTACATACAGATTTAGTAATCTTGATTTAAGTACGCCTTCATGAGGCCCAAAACGAATATAGAAATGGAAGATTATGCACAGATGGTTTATTTATAATTCAACAACTAATTAAAACACAAAAGTTAATTTTGACACATTTATGCCTTTTGTTGACTATGTTAAAGCCTTCGATTCGGTTTGAAGGGATAAACTTTGGATAGCGATGGAAAATTGTGGAATACCAGCACATTTAATAGGGACTGTACAGGGTATGTATAAAAACACTACAATAGCAATAATAAGGAATGGAAAACAGAAGCAGTGGACATAAATAAAGGAGTACGACAAGGATGTCCTCCATCGCCTATACTCTTTAATATCTATATTGATAATATGGTACAAGAATGGCAGCAAAGTATAAAACAAAATGTACTGAACGGAAACATAATTTTAAATACAGTATTCTTTGCTGTTGATCAAATGGTAATATCCCACTCAGAAAATGGCATGCAAAGAGCAGTATATAGTTTAAACAACACAGCGGAAACATATAACCTTTCAATCCCAGAACAAAAAACTAAGTTAATGGCTGCTAGAGGGAAGAATATAAGAGCAAAAATCGTTATAATAAATAAAATAATAGAACAGGTTATTACTTTTAACTATCTGGGCTACACAGTAGCAGTAGCGAATAACAATAAGGATATGGAGGTGAAATTAAACAGATTCAAACAAATATGTGGGACTATAATAAGAACGCTGAACAGGAAAACACGAAGGGAAACACAGATGACATTTTATAAGATAATGGCAGTCCTAATGTTAAGATACGGTTCCGAAATATAGACACTGGCAAAGAACCAACGCAAACAGCTAGAAACGGTAGAGATGAGATTTTTGACAAGCGTGGCAGGTTATAAAAGAATAAACCACGTAGGAAACGAAAAAAAAAATAAGAGGAGAGCTTGAGATTTTTAATTTAAACAAAAAATAATAAAAAACAAAAAGGAATTGAAAAATCATATTTCAAGAATGGTCGCGGAACGACTTCCAAGAAGAGGTTTAGATTATATGCCGAAGGGAAAGAGAGATGTGGGACGCCCAGCTCTATGCTGGAAGGATCAGTAGACTCTTGAAGAAAACGGAACGGGTCACAGGGCCCCATCCTTGAAGACGATGATGATGATGATGACGATGATGACGACGACGACGACGACGACGACGATGATGATGATGATGATGATGATGATGATGATGATGATGATGATGATGATGATGATGATGATGATGATGATGATGATGATGATGATGATGATGATGATGATGAGTGTGTGGTGTTTTAGGGCCCGTCGACAAAAAGGACATTTGGGCCCGAAGTCAACACTAAAACCTAAAAACTACACAAATTAAGCTAAAAAGGTAAAATAAAATAAAAACACTCAACTATTAAAAGTACATAAAAAAACCCATCCCAAGACTAACAATTAAAATCTCTAAAATAAACAAATATAAAATGCAAGTCAGACTTGTTTATAAAAACCGATTTCGGCAACAAACCGCAGTGTCTTAACCACGGCCACTGGGTCGTCCCCTAAAATGATGATGATGATGATGATGATTATGATGATGATTTAAGTATTGTATTTAAACAGTGAGGTAAAGGATCGTATATGTACGTTGCATTGCTAACAATTTGGCGATGTTTTGTAGAAACAAATTTTCTTCAAGATATTTTTAGTTGCTAATTTCTTTTAAAATAGTCGTATAGGAGTAATACACACTGAGAATAACAGTCATTTTTAATCTGTAAATAAATAATCTATAAATCTATGAAGAGTTCGCGTTAAATCCAGATACAGTTTCTAACTCAACTGTATTACTCGATTAGCTTGTTTTTGCTTGTTTTGAACGAGGTCTGGGTTATACCATTGTCTAGAAGTACAAAAAGAAATACATAAAAGAAAATAGAAAATTAAGTTTGCTTAACTATACCAGCGGCTTACTGGAATCGTCACGACATAACTTTCTCCCACGGCATTTACCTTTTATGTCATTAAACTTATAGTCTCTATGTGTAGTTGTTGCAAACGCACGCACACACACACACACACACACACACACACACACTCACACTCACTCACTCAAATGTCACATGTTTATTCTAGTCCTTATCAACTGGACTCTCAGGATAATTTAGAAACTTTAGGTTACCTATTTTAGTAATATAGTTTGTTTCTGGAACATTCTGTTATTTTCCACACCCTTGTACCTGTTTAATACTCTATCCAGTTTAGAAATAATTGTGAACGCGCAAACATTCCTCTTGCAATGGTTGCTAGTATTTGAGTAACAAACAATACCAACCTATAGGATGGAATATCTGTAATAAAGGTGCTACGACTTAAGAGCAGGGTGTCAAAATATAAAAACGTTGAGAAAATTGTGACTCAAATGCTACGTGTTGCAATGTATAGTGGTAATTTTAAGATCTATAGCATACTGAGTTAACTACAAAGTCGGTTGTATTCGCCCGCCTCGGTAGCTTAGATGGTAACGCGTCTGCATTACGTTTAAGGGAATGCAGCACCGAAATTGGCTAAAAATATGGGGGAAGATATTTTGTTTTGTTTTTGAGTTAATAAAATACTTTTAACATTATAGTATCGTAATTAAACTAAAGTTATGAGTTTCAGGCATTTAAATACCCTCACATAACAATTTAAATGTCCATGCGCAAGTGCATACTGGCCCTTGGATTCACATATTTCAGTTATTTAGGTTCGATTGAATGTGCTAAAACATTTATAAAGGTGTTTTATACATCTAAACGTGCATATAACTGTTATATAAGTAATAGGTAAAACATTTCTTAAAACACACCTTTTGTTGACCGTACATAGTTAGGATCATCAATAGGCTAAACGACACAAGGGAAGAAACACTTAAACATAAAAACACAACAATGGGAACATACTTGAGGTCTGATGTGGTAAGAAAATTAATGCCTTTGTACCAAAGGCTGGTATCAGATCAAATCCTAAGGAGATGTACATTGGGTAAGACCCAAAATGCAAATGAAAGTTTACATAACATGATATGGCAAAAATGTCCAAAACAAATATTGTGTCAAAGAAGAGTCTTCAAGTTGCTGTGACATCAGCCATCAGTGAATTCAATTTTGGTTGCTGTGCCTCACTCAAGCTGCAGTCAGATATAATGGATACTGAGATTTCATCAGTATCTCTATAAATTAAGCAAGAAAAGGAACAATTACTTTTATTTAATTCAGCAACTTCTGTGAAGGTAACTACTAAAACACCCAGAATGAAACTAAAATTGAAGAAAACTGCTGCAGAAGAGAGAAGCAAGAGGCAGGAAGTTCCATCTTACCTATCTGGAGAGTTTTAGCCTACTTCAAGGCATGTAGCTGAGGAGGAATATGTTTGGATTTTAAAATTTGATGTACTCAGTTAAAGGTTTTCAACATTTTTGTTATTCAAAATGTTCCATACGATGCAGTTTTGATTCAGTCCCTCTAAAATTTTCAGCACATGTTCTTAAAAATCGAAAGAAAAAGATAAAGTAAACAAAGTTCCTATAGTATGAATTTTTAATATTCATTATATTTTTAAAGTTATTGATATATTAAATCAAAGGTTCAGTGATTTTTGGCTTTTCTCCTTCCTAGCTTATGTTTTCCTCTGGAACTAAGGGAAGTATAAGACATTCATCTGAGAGATATTTTCTTAATAACCATCTGAATATTTTTTGAAACAGAAAAATGATAATTTTGAAAATTTTCATCACGTGGAATGGTTTGAATTTGGCCCAAATTTTGAAATTCAAAATTTATTACTCAAAAAGGTTTTAAATTACAAAAACCTAATTTTGAATTCTGTGTCCCTTATGCATCAGAACAAAGTGGTAAACATTTCAGCGAGTTTGGTTGAAAATTGCTGAATTTGGGATTTTCAGTGCTGCATCCCCATAGAATGATATGATGATGATGATGATGATGTTGATGATGATGATGACGACGATGATCTTTAAATATGAGTAATAAATTTGCATATTGAGGTGAGATTTCAAAAAGGAGGAACTCTGTAAAACCCACAATGTACTCTTTAATTCTTTACAAACGTACTTTCAAAACTCAGAATTTCATTTATCTTATAAACCTACCTGGATACGCTATGTATGACTTTCAGTTCACCCTGTAGATTGTCTGGAAATGTGGCATATATGTGCATGATAACGTAAACCGAGAGAGCAGATTAATAAGGGCGTTAATGCAAAACTAATGTTCCCTGAGGGGTAACACCCTCTGTACATAGGTAAATTTAATTTGTGGCGGTACTGATCATCAGGTAATTTGCGATACTGTTGTGTTCTGAAGCTGGTGATTGTTTAATCCAGAGTAAAAACGTCAATTCCTATGGTTGTAACACAAGTTGGGCGTGTATAAAATTATGATAGGTAACATTGCAAGTTTGCGAGATTACCGAAATAATTAACCAAAACTGAAAACCTGGGTTCATACTTATTACGGCTATTTCACGTATATGGTCACTATAATGGCGACACTAAACTGAAAATTCTACTTAGGTTCTCATCGCGAACGGATTCAATATATAACATTTCTCACCAAGCACAACCTCAAATGTAGACCCAAAATGATTTTAGGATAAAAATATTAAATAAATATTTTCTTATATATAATGCATACTTATACTAAAATCCTAGAATCCAAACACCATTCCAATAAAAATGATGTCTAATGAATTAGCTGATAACCCAAAGCATTCCTGAAAGTTATTCGTCCCCATATTGTTTAAATCATATGAAATAAATTGTCGACATTGTTACAAAGATCACTCTCCCATGTAAACTTTGCGGATGTGACCTTGCTTATGCTTTGCTATAATCAAACTTTTCCCATCCCTGGTATAAAGTGGTGGTGGAAACTACGATAAAAGCAGAAGCATGTAATAAGATTTTTCTATCTAGCCAATAATGTTTTCTAGTTTACCAACAATGAATATCTCCCGAAAGGTTGCTTAGAAAAATATCTGAGAATCCACAACACCGGAACTGAAAATTAACCAGTGTGCCTGAAATAGTGTGTTTTTATTTCAAATCCTGAAATATTGTTATTTTAATATTCGTTATTTTAAATTTATATTAAAATATTTTTTAAAAAAATCATCACAAGTTGTTAGAAGTGCTGTGAAGTGAACGAGATTAAAAGAATAGTGGAAGAAAAACGTGTGATAGAGTTAGCTATGGGGAGGAGAGAATCAATAATGTTACTTTGTTTTAACCATACTATTAGAAGCTTAAAATTATTTGAAACAATTCTTGCTAAACTGTTTAAATTAAGTTTCAAAAGGAAATTATCAAATTAATGAAATATGGAAGAACAGTATGGCCACTTAGTATGACGTGGCCAATAATAAACCGTTTAATTACCATAGTGAGGTTAAGTCAATAAACATTGCTTTGAAACAAGAAAGCGTCATCCTGTGTCAGGATGCGACAGAGGATGGATTTGAAAGAAGACGACGCAAATTCTCTAATGTGAAAATTTACAAAAAATACATCTCAATCAATATTGTATAGTCGAAGGATGTCTATAAAGTTAGTTATGGATCTGTGTTACAACTCATTTTGTAAAGCATCCTACAGAATAAAAGATTGGACTATTTTTAAAAGAAACTAAACCATTTTAAAATTATTTGGAAGGTTAGTTCCTCAAGACATCTGTTCGAGACAACAAATATTTCCATGCATAGAGTGTAGCAGCTAAGGGAACTTCGAAAGAAACTATTTTATCACAACATTTCGAATCAGGAAGATTCGGATGCAAATATTCTTCCAACCTGGGGCATAAATTTCATTCCACGAGGAGAGGAAGAAGAATGTTCCAATAACCACGGATTCCGCCACAACGTTCTTGATAGCTAATTTAAATGAGTTGCTATAATTGTACAACTTCGCAATCATAACCCACATATTCCACACTCTGAATTTTTCACCACGTAGACCACAAACGAATGTTATGTCTGAAGCCATGTGTGATAATATTGAGGTGCTCAACATGGAAGTGCAGATCAAGATCCCCTAATTTCATTCAATGCACAATTAAATTGAAGCTTGAAATATCTAACCCACCCAGAGAATTGCTGCATCCTCAAATATTATAAAATGGAGAAACAACAAACTTGCTTGTTACACTGACCCATTTTAAATTATAAATGCACATTGTAAGTATCGCATTCGTTATAAATGACCGACCTGTGAAAAACCGTATTAAGGGTGGGCATTAAGTTGAAAGAAAGAGATAGAGAAATAAAGAAAAGAAAGAAAGAAAGAAAGAAAGAAAGAAAGAAAGAAAGAAAGAAAGAAAGAAAGAAAGAAAGAAAGAAAGAAAGAAAGAAAGATATAGAAAGAAGGAGAGAGAAAGAGAGAAATAAAGAGGAAAGAAAGAAACAAAAAAGAGAAAAAAGAAAGAAAGAAAAAATGAAAAAGAAAGAAAGAAAAAAGAAAGAGAGGAGGAATGTAGGAAGGCAGGAACGGAGAAGATCGGAAGGGAGGAAGTGAGGAGGGGAGGAAGGAGGACAGGGCAGAAGATAGCGAGGAAGGTCGGGTGGGAGGAAGGAAGGAAACTCACTCTTAACCTCAAACTGTCAATAGAGAAAGTATAATCCTATTTGCGGTTTCCGAAGGTTTTACTTTACATTTCTTTTGTAACTATTACAACAGTCTTACTCCTCTCCAACTCATAACTGTGGTCCAAATTAAGCAAATTTAGCTATGAACAATACATTGTGATAGTTTCAATATCATCCCTACGTTGAAGCTGTTACCAGATTGCGCTGTCATCAATCGAAGACTGTAGTTTAATTTATTCTGATTGAATTTCTTTTTTTAATTTTTATCTAAAGTAAATGTTTATTATATATATATACATTTACTTTAGATAAAAATTAAAAAAAGAAATTCAATCAGAATAAATTAAACTACAGTCTTCGATTGATGACAGCGCAATCTGGTAACAGCTTCAACGTAGGGATGATATTGAAACTATCACAATGTATTGTTCATAGCTAAATTTGCTTAATTTGGACTACAGTTTTGAAGCTTGAGGCAGGACTGTTTTAATTCCAGTGCCTCGAATGCTCGTGTTAGAATGGTCAAATTACGCAGATATATTAGCTCATTCTTCGAGAGATTGCGCCCAAAATGATTAGCCTAGAAACATATAAACACTCGAATATCGTCAGATAGAACAAAAGCAGCTGCACAGTGTTTATTTGTGATAGACAATGAACTACGTTAAGAAGCTTTTACGTAAATTAAACTCGAATTTATTTATTGGAGGTGATCTAGATAATTAATTTGTGATACTCGTAACTGCCGTTTCTTAGCTTCATGCATATTATAACTCAAATTGCTTACGTGGTTCTTTGCTTAATTCTTCTGGTATATTTCTTGTAGATAAAGCCTACCAATAGAATGGTGAAGTGGTTCGACATCAAGGCAGTTTTCACTATCCACGAGGTTACACAATGTCTTGTTTATGTATTACTACATACCGGTTTCCTTGATCATTGCATAGAAAGCACTGAGTTTGAGGATAATGTAAATACTTAAAAACTATTTTGATAATTAACTTGGCATTTAACTACTCTGGAATAACGTGTTATTGCCGGCATACAGCTATATCTTCAAACTCTGCACATATTTTTACGGGTGTACCAACACCGTACTTTTGAAAAAGCTTAGCGAATCGTAACGAAAACGTTAAGAAATTTGTTCACAGTAACAAAAATAAATTTATTTTATAAGTAATGAAATAAGAGGTAACATATCTACTTCCACACGATATAATAGTCTAGAATTTCTGCTACTATATTCCTAAATATACACCGCTATTATTCAGTCATGTAAACCTATTAATGGAAAGTGAACCTTGGACTTTTGTTTCTGTGGAACGAAATGGCTAGTAGAGAAAGTTAACATGTGTATAATCGATATTACCGTGTGAATGATGTGGAGTGAGGCATGGACCTTCTCTGCTTCCTGACACGATTGTAGTAAATGTTCCTTGCATACAGCCCCAGGGTGAAGGGATGGGAAAGGATGAAGAAGTGAGCACATGTCGCAGTAGTGCTGTTAGTATGAACAGAGTGGGACAGAACACTCGTTTCTACTGCAGTTCTCGCAATGGTAACAGGGAGCTTTAATATGCCTGCCCCTTATGTTTTACTCCGGTCATCAGAGGGCACATTTGTGTGTGATTTAAAGAGCGAGAGAAAGTACAACTCAAGCATAGATTACTATGAATCACTAACCATAGGCATCGACTTAGGTAGTATACAGCGCCTTCTGCTCTTATAAATCCAAGAGAATTGCCCTGCACAAACTATTTACTGAGGGTATTTCCTTTACCCCAAAGTTGAATTTATCTTTATAGAATTTATTATTAATATTATCTCCTCACGTCTGATTTATCATTAAAAATCCGATTTTAAGTATGTCAAATGAACTTTAATAGGACTAAGTTTACTTAAAATTCAGAGCTCAAATGTTACACAAAAGAAAATCATGACGGCAAAAACCTTTGTTTACGTTACCAAGTGATCTTGCGATCGTACGAGCAATGCAGGACATTTACATTGTAACAGAGGCGAATATTCTTTACACATAACATTGACATTCTTGCGAATTACAGTACTGTATCATCACGTGTGTACAGGAATATGATCCCTAAAAAATTGCAATATATAAAGTACTTCTAAAATGAAATGCTGTCTTAAGCAGCACCCACAGGTGGGTATAGCATTGCTGCTCAACCTACATATGTAATGTAACGGAAAGATCACGTCATCTTTCAGTTGAAATTTTTAAAGCATATTCAACGAATTGATAATAATTAAAATTTATTTCATTATTCTTGTCCTTTATAAAGCTTGAATGCGCATATGAAATAGTTACCATAGCTGAAGAATATTTCACGAGTTCATGAAAAAGGCAAGAGCAGGAGTGAATGGAAGGAACTACCTAGCAACCACCAGTTAGTATATCAGAGGCCAAATAGTAAACGAGTGAATAGAGCCAAGTCTATCAACGTAGGAAGAACTATAGGAAATGTGTGTAAATGCACATTATAATACAGCTTCCATTGCTAAGCTTTACATGCTTTTATGGCATTAATGCTCACAGATAGACTAAAGCACTCTACTCTGTTTTTAAACTGAAATAAATATTGTATTCTTATATGCAAAATCAAATAAAAATGGAAAGAAACGAAGTATCGGGTGTGTAAAACCTCTGTTTCTATTTCTTCTCTCATTTTGCGCGCAAAAGCTTAGGTTATCTTTGTTGCATAATCAGCAATAGAATGTAATAATTAATTAGATAATCTGGAATTAAAATAGTCATGGATTAGTTCATCAAATGCACCTCCAAGAAGCTCTTCCTCTATATGAAGACATTGTACTACTCGAAATCTGGGTGTGTGTATGTGCTCAGCCATTAATGAACTCTCAAACATCGGCATACACCTGTTGAAGCACTTCTAGGGAAACAAATCAGGTGAAAAGACGATTAGAAATCGACGTTTTGGGAGCGTAAATCGCTTTCATCATCAGGATATTTAAGACAAATTATAACCAAAGAATACATATAATATAAATATCAACAAAGCACTACCAATGCTCGCATTACTGAACAAAAGACTGCAGTAAATTAAATGCCACGTCAAGACATGACGTCAGATAGAAAATTAATTAGGTCAAAGAAACGTAACTTCATAATTTGATGTTCAAGCTGTACATATCTGTGTTTCTTGAGTACACGGATATCCATTTTAAGGCCAGTTTCCAGGAGGAGCTGCACTCAGGTCCAGCATTACGATTAAGCTTGCTCCTCTCCGAGGAACTTGCCAAAGCCTCCTTAATTCTCCGCTCCCAGTAACTACTGCATTTTGCCAAGATGGTCGTCTCCCGAAAGTTGCCTTCTATATGGTCGTTATCAAAGCAATGCTCTGCAATCCAGATTTCTTAGGTTGCATTAAACAAATGCTCCGTTTATGTTCGTTTGCTCTGGTAGCGATGGTCCTTCCGGTTTGATTATATACGTTGTCCCACATTCTCAAGGAATGCGATACACTCCCGGAACTTGAAGTCCAGTTTGTTTTTCACCAGTCTCGGTGGATGTTTAATCTTAGGAGTTGAATTGTGGATGACCCTCATGATGTATTTGACGAGAATTCTGCTGATTCTGCCCGATAGGTTGCCGGTAAACGGGATGCAGGCTATAGCGGTAGGCTTATCTGACGCTTGCTGTATTACAAGTTTCCCTTCCTTAGTTCTGATGATTGAGGCTTCAACGTCATAATCGGAGTAGCCGTTTTGACGAAAAGTGAGTCTGAGGTGCTGTAGTTCCTGTTTTAAGTGGCTAGGATCAGAAATAGACACTTTAGATAAATTTCCGGAGAAGATCTTGAACGTTGCCAGAAGAGCTTCAGGTGTTACTTTCATTGGCATACGCCACCTTCAACCTACCTATTCATAATTCTGAAGATCAGTATTCTTATGCTACCTTTATATCTAAAGGAAGAGATTTATGCATTTTGTTTACACAATGTGCAATACATGTAGTGTATCGCAGGGCGATGCTAGATGCGTCTAAAGGCCAGCCTTTCGAATAATTTTGGTCACCACATTTCTTCATATGTCTGGCCCACAAGTCACCCTTTTGAGAAAGTTCTGACTATGTAAGTGGACCGACCAATGGACCAGAAGAGAAGAGCCGAGTCGCAGTAAACAGTAGACAATATTCCCGTAAACCACTGACAAGAATAGTTCAGTTCAGTTCAGCAGACAATATCAAGCGCAGTTCTGTTCTGAACTATAATTCATCAATTCATTCCGATTCGACTCAACAGCCCAGTACTTTATTGTAAGTGCGTGCAAGTGTTATAAATGTAATGTTTGCACTATGTTATGCACCTAACTGATATATGAAGTGTATTTAGCAACCACTCACACTCTCATTTGTTACAATATGTCGGAATCTCACATCCTATCATAATAATGGATTCATATGAAATTGATACAATGCGAAGCAGATATTCGTCGAGATGGAGATAATCTGATTACTCGATTCGTTCGCTCGTATTAAAATTACACCGCTGGATTTCATGAATGGCATAACTGCTTTAATTCTACTGCTAATATTTTGATAGCAAATTAATTCTGATATAAATTCTATTTGAGAAGCATCCACTCAAAGGGAGACAGGTAGTATGTTTATTGTATATGGAAAATATAAATATAGTATTTTAAAGAATGTAACAAAGGAATATCTTAGAGAAGGAAACCTCAAGTCATGTCCAAAAATTTTATCCCCAAAAACTGGATATCGGAAGTTCACCCAAAATACATGTTTTGTGAACACCTGGTGCTAAGGAAAGCAGCTTTAGCTGTGTGTGTGTGTGTGTGTGTGTGTGTGTGTGTGTGTGTGTGTGTGTGTGTGTGTCTGAACAACGTATCTAATAGTCGGATACGAACTTCGTTAATAAAGCCTCCAACCCAAGAATATATTTTACATGGAACACTTTTCGAAATAGCTGAATTTCTGGAAATAGCTTTAACAATTTTGAATAAAATAAGTGTTTAAGATATATTCAGCACCAATGAAATTTTTTGGAATATCCTGACAGGTCCTCTTTATTTTTGATGGCCTTTCTGTAATTAGAAACCTTAAAAATGGACTAACTCTTGCTACACTGATTTTTTAAATGTCACAATTTCCTTCTGATGCATTTATTTATGGATATTTTCTTTTACTTGGGACAGTAAGCATTTGTCCGTAATTTAAAATACCTATGAAGTCGTTAGTAATTTGTTTATTTGTTGGCCATGCAATGACAATGAATTTCAATTCCATGGCATACCGACCATTTTTAAAAGATTTGAGAATCGCTTACTTATTCCCTTAGCAGCACTTACAAGAAAATTATAAACAGGATGAATTTTACATTAACATGAAATAGATGGATCAACAAAAGTTTCACTTACAGCTTGTAAAACAGTAGAAACACATGTGAGTACAAAATATCTTATTTTTCTATACGGATCTATGTTGTAGTTTTATTTATTTTTTGAACTTAAACAAACTATAATAACATACTTGTGAAAAATGCCAGAGAATTCATACTTTTGGATCACTTATTTAAAATGATATAGGAAACAAGAGTGAGACAGAGCATTATTTTTAATTTTTATAGTTTCCTTTACTAATCTAAATGCATATGTTATTCCACGTTGCCTGTGCTTTAAAGTTAATTGGGTTTATTGGCATGTTTTTGCTCAAGACCAATTATTTAATTGCAATTACTTAGTCTCTAATCACCACAAATGAAAGCCACATTCGAGTTTATTGTTTCAAGTGGAATCTTTGGTTAAACTCATGCGATGCTGCAACGAACGTTTTTTCTGCCAGTAGCTCCAGTGGTTTTCTTTTTGCAGACCCCGGGAGGCCCGTTTACATAAATTGTACCCGTTTGACAGGGAAAACTATCACGCTCTAACTTTTCCAAGTGCCCCGCCTTGGGCGTATTGTAATAGCATGTAGCTGCAATTTACACGCGTCATGTGTTACGTTCTGATTTAGATTAGCTATAGCAGGGTTCACACAAGAACCGTTTTCTTTCGGTGCATCATGAGATAATGAAATTCCACAATTCGATAAATACTCTCCAAAACACTTAAAATAAACACACTGCAATAACTGTCATATATACTTCCATATATAATTATATATAATTACCTGCATATTATAATGTCTATATGCTGGCAGAATTAAATATTTATTAATTTTATTAATAGTAATTTAAAATATTAGTTAATGAAAATCAGACATTGGTATTTTTAGTGATTTTGAGTGTAATTTCTGCTTTAAATCCATTCCTTTAAATTGATTAATAGAATAACAATATGTTTTTTTGTGTAATTTACGTCCTCCAACATTAAGTCATATTGGACGGTGAATGAATTGGATGAAATAATGCTCAAATGATTCCGGGGTCCATGGAGCGTAAAGATACCCGACATTCGTCTAGAAGGATAAGGGAAAACTCCGGAGAAAACCTTATCCAGGAGCTCACCCTGAACAAGATTTGAACTCGGGACCTCTTGAGCGTGAGGCAGACATGCTACTATCTACGCTACCGAGGCGTTAAACAATATGCTTATTTACTATGAATAAATTAATTGAAATGCAATGAATGGAGGGATTGTTAAATTTTGAAGATTATCCGAGTAACCAATTACTCAAAAAATGTATTACACAGCATATTATCATTTTTGCACATAGGTATTTTAAAATACATATTTTATACGCTAAGAAATCATAGCTCATTACTTGGAGGACATTCTTTTATCAAATTTAAAACGGTAGCAGGAATTACTTTAGAAACTGAAGAGTAATGAACCCTATTGTGATGATGTGAAAAGCATGATACACTAAATTATGAACTAAGTGATATAACTGTCCAACCGTAAAAGAGGTTAAACCTTATTTCAGCAAACAGGCAACCAGGAGAAACGTATTTATCTAAAATTTTATCCCATGATGAAATATACAATCAGCAATGGGTATACAGAACTGTAGGAGAATTTTTCTATTTAAAGGACAATATCAGAGTAGAATTTCGTAATTATTTCTCTGCCGGAATAATTTTTTTCGTAATTTACGTCCTCCAACGTTAAGTCGTACCGTAAATGGGTGAAATGATGCTCAACTAAGCTCGAGGTCCATGGAGCTTAGAGTTACCCGACATTCGTCTTGAAGGATAAGGGAAAACCCCGGATAAAACCTTATCCAGTTAGCTCACCCTGACCTAGATTCGAACTTGGGAGCTCTTGAACGTTAGGCAGACACGCTACCATCTACGCTACCGTGTCAGCCCATTTGTTAATCATATGAAAAATGAATTACCGACTTTAAACGCAAACGTGTGGTTTGGAGCATGGTATTACAAAATTACGAATATGTCATTTTCAAAATAATGTTCAGGTCAAGAGTTATCCGGGAAATCACTGTCGTGTAGCCGAGCGACGATCGTAGTGTAAGGAAATTACTCACATGCATTTTTTTCCAATGTTTAAAAGAGGAACGTAGCATTAATTATGTGGGAGATGTATTGCACACCTACAATTTTCCTCAAAATGAATGAAATATTGGCCTTCATTAAAATCTTTAATATCTCTAAAATTTAAAGTTTAATAAATATTGCGATTTCAATTCGTGTCACCATACAATATGTTGGCCGCAGCGTGCTTCTAAACAAGCTTGAATCAACAATACTTCTCCTCAGTTGTAGTACTTGATTCATGATATATATTCAGTTCAATAACATTTCTTGTTAAAACTCGCCCTCATTTTCTTTTATTTATAGATATGATTAGGAGGTAATTAGCAATTTGTTTACTTTCTTATATGTGTGCTCTTCCACTGTAGACATTTGAACGTGATTTGGAACTTCGTTGTTAGTGTTAAAGCAAATGTGGACAAATATTTGCATCCGTCCTGGGACTACAATAATATGTATACAAATTCTGTACATCCAAGAGGTCAATAAGTCTATAAGAGCTACGTAAGCAAAGGCAATATTATTATCTTAGCGTTTTACAACAAATTTATTATAGTAATAAACTTTAAATTGAATATTTAAATAACTTAAGAGTGCTTACACTAGATGTTATCAGGCATAGATTGAATGCGAAACATTCAAATAGCAAGGTTACATTCACTACGTCGTCCAGATATACTCAGTTCTACTTAGGTTATGAAATAATTAACGGATTTTATAATATCGTTGGGTTACATATCATACTGTGACAATTAGGCTACACCATTGCTTTTTGAGATATTGATTTTTGCATAAAATGATGTTGATTGTTACGCTTATTCTATCAGGGCAATTGTAATAGGTATACATTTTATACAAAATTTGTACTTTAAATCACTAAACAAACCTGAAATAGGAAGAATAAAATGAAAGAAAAACAGAGGAAAATTACTGGTAAAATGGAAGTCATTCACATGATTACACTTAAGTGTCCTATTTTCAAAATGTTGTTAGTCAAACCCCGAAGTTTAATTAACATATTCAGCAAGGGAACAAACAGGGTGTTGTAAACAGTGATACAGAACTAAATGAAACTTTAAAAATACACCTAACGTTTACACCTGCAAGTGGAATACGTTTCTGTTTACTTATTCTCCTAACTACCACAAATTATTTACGGTTTACTTCGAATGAAATGTTTGGTTAGTCTAACGCGATCATGTTGTTGACTGGTTGAAGCACGCCTCAATGCTTTATCAGCAAGGGATCCATTAAATTCAAATTAAATAATGCCAACCAACACCGCAGCAGTTCACTCGTGCTTTAAATAATAAAATGTGATTATGGAATGGAAATTAATAGTAATGTAGTGAAAAATGGAGATAAAGCTGTCATTTCCACAATTTTCACGCCATTAAATAGCTATATCATGTCATAAAGATTACTCCCCATGTGAAACGTTAACCGTTTGTAAATTCAAGCTAATCATATCTTTCATCTTCCATAATGCTATGTAAATATTCGTGGAAATATATGCTGCACAAGTTAGTAACTTATGTAACTGTAAATATGGAGTGTAAAGTTGCACGAAGTAGCAAATTACACATGGAAGATACATGGAAATAATCATATTTTAGAGCCCAAGTTACAATTCATCCAGAAAACAGCACGTTTATTCCTTCCGTTCTAATTATTTGAGTGTAAAATTAAGTTGTTTTAAGTGCTTTTGGTTACATATGCCAACAATTATCAGCAGGAAGCAAATTCCAATATCTATAGATAATACTTTTGTTTTAGCATCTCATATGAATTATATTTTTTATAGTGAGGAATTAATCTTTAAAGAACTGATCCTCTTAAATACATTACTCCGGTATATGTGTGATTTTATATGGTGAGCTCAAACAACAAAACCTAAAAAACCAATTGTTGGATGCTGGTCTATAAATTATTTTTGATCCATATATTGTTGCAAGTCAACTAAAAATTTTAATTCCAGCTACATTTAACAGAATTAAACTGTAGTCCTTAAATACCAAAAATTTTTGTGCACCTTACACCAAATTAGAGCCAACTGAAAAATTAAATGCCACGGCCAAGATTTGAACCACGGATCTGCTGGTTTCCGTCCAGTCGCTCTAACCCCTTGAGCTACCATGGCCAACGTGCCGTCCTGACATTAAATTCTCCAATTGACTCTGTCAGTCGGACGGAAACCAGGAGATCCGTGGTTCAAATCCCAGCCGTGGCATTGAATTTTTCAGTTGGCTCTAATTAATCATATGAATTAATTTAGATACCTGTTAAGAAATGCAAATTAATGTTCAAACTAAGATTATTTAATTTAAAAGTTGAGATACTCTTACCTCATATAAAACTTTGTTTTTTATCATAAACTATAACAAACCGAGAAAATGCATTGCAAGAACAAAAAGTAAAGTACTGAAAGCAAAATTAGATAGAATTTCTTTCATTGACTAAAGCTGCTTTAAAACTATGGATATATTTTACTTTATCTGCCTATTCAAATAATGCAATGCAGGGTTTCGCAAATTACACTCCAGGTATTTAAAACAATTCTTGGATTTCACAATTATGAGCAATTAAGTTCTGGAATGTACAGTGCGATCCAAATAAACCTGAACCATTTCAATAGGCCATAACTTTTGAACCAATAATACTACACACGTGCAGCTTCGGGAGAATATACTACACAATTGGGGAATTACATTACTCTAGTTGCATCTCAGAGAAAATTTTGGAAATGTCCTCCACCAGCGTCTCTACATGTTTGCACTCGTCTCACCAAATTCTCTGAAGTTTTACAAAGAGTATTCTCGCCAATGTAACTTATTTCGGTTCGAATGGATTCACTGAGAACATCAATTGTCCGGGGCCTATTCTTGTACATTCTATTTTTAGATACCCCCCCAAGAAAAAATCCAGTGAGGTTAGGTTAGGGAATCTGGGGGAAGGGTGCACAGAAATTTTGAGGTTATTCAATTATCAAAGAAAATGGTTTCAAGTTCCATGGTGTCATTTGATGTATGGTACGTTGCTCCATCTTGCTGGAAACAACTTTCTCTCAATTCAATATCATCTCCAATATCATATTCGATATCATCACGTCCTGGAGATGTCAACAGTGCAATGTAATCTCCCAATTCAAAGTTGCAGGTGTGTTCTATTTTTGGTCCAAAAGTTATGACGTATTGAAATGGTTCAGGTTTATATGGATCACACTATATAAGAAAATGTCAGGGAGGGTAGGAAATATTTGTAACAAATAATATCCGTACCTTGACAGAATGACACAATGTCAGATATGATTTATAGTGATTAAAGGGAGAAAGTAAAATTTGTTTACCAGCACGTGAAAGAGTTTTGAACACGTGCGATCGGTTGCGTTGCCTGGTGAAAAGCATAACAAGTTGATTATTAAGGGACATTTTATCTTTTCCCTCTTCGAAGAGAACAGAGAACAGACAAATTATTTAGCTTGGCTATGTCAATTTGACACCTCGATAGGAAGAGGATTGTCATCTTAGAGAGGTACTCCTTATCTCCACAAGTCTTTCTTAAATTACTATGTATATTGCAATAAGGCTTTTAATAAAATGTACTAACAAACAACACACAAGGAAACAACAAGCTCGGTTCCCTGCACACAAATAGCAACACTGAGTAATGCATACCACCGATATGGCCAAGATTTGTTTACGTTTCCATAGCTACGGCCTGCCCCTCTTAAGCCATACCTCTCCCTGCTTGACAGTCAGGATGCACGTTTCAAAAATCAGATTGTGTTATGACAGATGGTGACGTTGCGTTTGAGATAAAGATTCGCAGTTTATAGGATTCACTTTTCTTTTTCTTTTAAAAATGTTAGAAGTTAATAAAAGAGCGTGTGATACTCAAGTTGCACCTTTAACTGCACGTGTTTACAATCTTTAGAGATCTGTTTATTCTATTATTGCCTACCCTATTGTTTAAAGCCCGCGCTTCAGGTATGTCGGTTTAGCTTCTTTGGGAAAGGCTACCTTTAAAGTCTAGATATTTAAGGAATTAGTAGATATTATCCAGGAGATAATACTGAAAACTTAAATTTACAAATTCAAGGTGGCGCCTGACCACAAATATATCATTATTAGACACAGTTACATTATTACCAACCTAACTGGTGTTGAATCCAAGTGCACAGCCCAGATAAAGGTATCACAATTCATCATCGAAGCAGCTGGAGCGTCCAATCAACATAGTTTAATTTGAATAGCCATCTTGCAGCTTTACAGAAGATTCAGCTAATTTACTAATTAAAGTTAAACAAGATTTACTAATTATCTGATACCTATAAAGCATTGAATAACTTGCTGTGAAAGAATAAAAGCTTTAATAAGAAGTAGAAGAAGTAGAAGTAGAAGAAGTAGAAGTAGAAGAAGTAGAAGAATTAGAAGTAGAACTAAAAGTAGAAGAAGAAATGTATTATATTGTAGACCTACATTATTCGGATTTTAAAGGAACAGTCGACAAATCCACTAACTTGCTTTCAAAGGTGAACTTTTAAAGTCTAATTTTGCCGTTCTGTACAAAATAAAGCATATATATTTTCTTGAAAAGACTTTCAATGCTTGGAGAGTAATTTACCATTCAAGTATGCAAATGTAGTCAGTAATATGTTTCGTCAACACACTCCAGATGGCAGTCCTAAACGAGGTGAATACTGGCACAGCAACTGAGCTAACAAACCGTAGAGGAGGCAAATTTCATTTTTGCCAGGTTGCCATTACTGCTGTTACTTCCTCTTGGGAATAGTTTCAGATGAGGTAAGTCGTAGCTACTGCCAAGACACAAGACATTTTCATGCAGGAAATGGGTGATTCTTAAGAAAGTTCCACGCTGAGGCATTTATGCTCATTGGTTTTGAGTATACATATACTACAAAAAGTATTGCTCTAATCATAGCACATAGAATATAACAAGCATAATATGAAAAATAAAGATAAGTAACGTACATATCTATTTCCTTACATCGGTTGATATCTAGATTTAAAAATAAAACACAATATGGGTTCATATATTGCTTAATTAGTGAACATCTCTACGTTATTTAAAATCCTATCCCGTTTGATGTCAAACAAGTATTAAGTAAATTAGTATTATAGTGAACAAGATCCTAGGTATTGTGCCTCGCTGACAAACACACAGACCCAGACACACACACAGACCCAGACACACACAGACACACACAGACACACACACAGACCCAGACACACACACAGACCCAGACACACACAGACACAGACACACACACAGACACAGACACACAGACACACACACACCTTCCCTTTTCTTATGTGGTTGTGTTTCATCCACTGTAATTGACAGTTCTATCTCTGTTTTCAAATCCGCTGACTGCTATTTAAGTAATACAGGTCGAAAACGTCGTGAACTACAAAAGAAGAAAGAGAAATTCAGGTTATTTAAAAAAAGAAACAATTGGAACAGCTACCAGTACAGTGACGATTATTACATACAGGTTTGATCAGAAAATAACTTAGGAAAATCAATCAAGAAACGTTCGTTCTGCAGTTCTGTTCTAGTTGGAGAAACGAAAGTTGCTGAAGTCAAGAAAAATCCTAACCCAAGTGCTCCAAAACTTGATATTGCAGTTCAAACAGACACAGGACAGTCCGCTTCAGCGCATACTATAAGAAAGGTGCTTTATGAAGTTGAGTATGGAGGGCGAACAGTCCGTAGAAAACAATACATTCGTAAAATCAACAAAAAGAGGCGAGTTGCTTTTGCAAAAAAGAAAAGAAAAAAACATAAAGACGATGGGTTTGATTTCTGGAAGAATGTTGTATTTACTGACTAGATAGTCAATTTGAGCTATTTAAATCAAAAGGCGAGTGATAATGTGGAGAAATAGGAATCGCGAGCTTGAAGAGAAAAATATAATAGCTTCAGCTAAACATGGAGGCGGTTCAGTACTTGTCTGAGCCTGCATGAGTGCAAGTGGTGTGGGTGATTTGTGTTTTAATGATGGAATTTTGAACCACAAGATTTGTATGGACATCCTAAAACACATGTCATAAGTGTGATAATATGGGTCTTTCTGAAAATATATTTTCACCCAAGATAATTATCCAAAATACACAGCTCTAGATGCAAGGCTATGGTTACCCGCCTCGGTAGCGTAGATGGTAGCGTGTCTGCCTCACGTTCAAGAGGTCCCGAGTTCGAATCTCGATCAGGGTGAGTTACCTGGATAAGGTTTTAAACGGGGTTTTCCCTTATCCTGAAAGACGAATGTTGGGTAACTCTACGCTCCATGGACCCTGGACACATTTGAGCATCATTTCACACACTACATTCACCGTCCGATATGACCTAACGTTGGAGGACGTAAAATTAAATTTAAAAAAGGGCTAAGGTTGTTGTATAATACTCCACGATGGATGTCGACACCATCGCAGTCCTCAGACATGAATCAAATTAAGAATTTGTGGAGTATACTGGACACAAATATTAGGAATTATCAGATATTTAATATAAAAGAACTAAAGCACGCTCTACTAGATGAGTGGCTTAAAATTATAGTGGAACAACACAATCATGCCAAGGAGAATGCAAGAGATTATAAAGAGAAATGGATGGCCTACTAAGTACTAACCGTAACATTCAACACCACTTTCAGTATGCAGGCGAATATTTATTTTGCATCCTATGTAGCATATCCTTGCTTTTGAATGTTTAACTATGTTTATATGAATAGATACTATGTGTTTCTTCATTGTATTCTCTTTTTCACTAATCAGTAAATAAGACAGTGTCCCTGCTGCACTTATTCGGATGATTTTCCACTATGCATATATCCTTAAACATGAACTCACGCATTAGACGAATACTTTTTGGAGTAACTGTACGATAGACCACAAGAACTGAGACAAGCTTTTGTATCCTCGGAGAAAAATTTTCTCCCCAGAGTCTATTCGAATTCTCCGTTTGCTGTCAATATAATGGAAAATCGTAGTGTTTCTATTGCACAAATACGATATCAGCTCTCGCTTCATTGATAAACCAGTCAATGGTTAACTTCTCTGACAGAAGTGCTTTTGACATTTCCTGTATCTCTTGGAAGTAAACAAAAAGGTATAATAAAAGTGGTCGATCTAATTCTATCTAGTTTTCCCAATATCTAAGATAGAAGAAATGTTAGATTCCTGTCTAGATGCCATTCCTCTCATGCCAATAACTGAAAATATGAAATTAGTTACTTTAAAGTTGGAGATTTTGGTCAAAATCCACGAAATTAAGACAACGCTTCAACGGTGTATAAACGTACACCGAAATACCTTTGGTTACGCAGGGAAGGCTTATATTTAAGATATTTTTAATATTAAACCAAACATATGGAGCATAAATTTATTTTAATATCTCATAATCAGCATAATTATTACGTTTAATCATAGATATCTCTCGAAACTCTCCTTATTTCAGCCCACAATTCTTGCAACACTTTATGAGTATTTCTTGCATAGTATGAAAAGAGAAATACTTGCGGTATTAATACTACTAAACTATCATAACAAAAACAAGATTTGTAATATTCTATTTTGTCAGCTTCCATATGTAGAACTTGGTACCGGAGATTCAATCGCGAAAGAGGAAACAAACGGGCAACGTGCGCCTTGCTGCCTATGCGACCAACAACACTAATGAGTGGAGCGTCTAATCTAACCCGATTTTATTTTCATTCAAAGGGCCGTTGTTAAGTGAAATTTGGCGACTTGGAAGGCAATCTTCGGTATTTTACTGACCTTATTACATTTGCTTCAACCAGAACTGAGTAAACCACTTTATAAAAGGAAAGGAGAGGAATTCTGAGACTTAAGAGAACGATCTGCTGGTTGAATTAATGATTTGCTTTAAGTGGCAGTTCAAATGTCATTCATATGCAACAACGGGCAGAATAATTACTGAAATCGAAATAGATGATTATTACCAATCGGAGAGAGGAGTTGAGTTCTTTATTTCGAGAAAGTTCCGTTTGTGGTCATCGCAGATATCAGAGATATCAGATATCAGAATTAGTTAAAAAGATTGACAATATTTTACTATCTAATACTGATAAACTTGTTTCTTTCGATGTAAGTACCTTACTTCCTATAGAATAACTTGTAATTTATTTAAAAATTTGTTGAATTCAATACATTTACATGAGCACTTAATAGTTGATTTTGTTAAACCTACTGAATTTTGTTTAGATCAAATTTTTTCTCTCTTAATGATGAATTTTTTCAACAAACCTCTGGCTTAGCAATGGATAATTCTTTCACCTTTTCTTTCTGACATTTTTATGATTTTTTCGAAATACAAGTCACTAAAGCATTCCCTTTAATTTTATAGTTTAATATAGATGTGTTAATATTTATGCAGTTGTTTCTAATAAACTCATAAACGATGCTTTAAAATTACTAAATTTGCAGGATGAAGCTATAAAAGTTACATTAGAGAGTCAATGTTAATGGATTTCTTCCTTTCCTAGATCTAAAGATAATAAGAAGTAAAAATAAATTAAACTTTGGTATTTATAGTAAGTGTACTCATACTGCTAAGTGCATAAAAATAAACGTTTTAACCCTTTTTCACCTACATTTGCTGCTTTCAATAGTTGTATTTATAGATTAATAAATATACACCTAACTAAAAATGAATTTGATAAAGAAAATAAACATATTATTAACACTGCTTTAATTAAATAAATAAAAAACTGAAAAATTCTAATATTAAAACAACTGAAAAATTCAAATATTAAAAAACAGTTAATGATAGTTCTACCCTTAAAAATAAAAGAGGATTATAATTTTAAAACCTTTGCTTACCATCCTTGGCTTAATGAACATTTTCAAAAAATGTTTACATAATTTGGTATAACTTTAGTTCCACAAAATAAAGTATTACAATTTTATTGAATTTCTCTATAAAATATAAAATTCCAAATAATAAAATATCGGATATTTATCAGTTTAATTGTTTCGATTGTGATAAAGCTTATATAGTAAGGAAAAAACGTAATTTGGAAACTATAACGAAAGGATATATTCGTAATATTATGTATAAACAGACTGATAAATCGGTCGTAGCGGATAATTATTGGTCATTTAACCATGAAATAAATCCAAAAGTTATATTTTTAAAACAATTAAATGGCCCGATAAATTTAATGGTTTGGGAAAAGGTATTTATTTTAGAAAACAAATATCCCGTAATGAATTTTGAAATACCGGCAGTCGAATCTGTTTTTAAATTTGCTTTATTTTTAGATTTCGGTAGTACTAACAAGAACATATTAACAGCTAGCGTTCGTAACGATGACGACAGCTTCGTTTTCTGCTGAGGATGTGTAAAAGTTTTACATGAAATCGTGATCCAGGACAATTTATAAGAAAAATATCATCATTTCTTATATGTGAAGCTTTAAGTTAGAAATTGTTATATTTGTATATATCAGAGAGGGTGTTTCCTGAGGAACCTGCAATGTTCTATTACCAAAACAATTATTTTCCAGGCAATAATATACATCAGAGAGATGTACGAGAAATACGAGATTGGCCATGAAGCCATTTCTCCGACGGGTGTACATATTTTTACCTGTGACAAAGTTAGTGGTCTCCATGGCCACATTCTCTATAGGCCAAGCTTCCATGCTTCTAGGCGCAGGGGATTGGGGATTCGAGGCCGCCTCGAGCATAGGTATGTATGTGCTCATAAATGTGGGTGTACTGTGTAAATAAACGGAAAGTTAACGAGAAAACAACAAGAAAGAGAGGAAAATTGAGGAACATGAAACGTAGAATTTAAAATGCATACTCCTTTTGCAAACAACATTCTGTTATTCAATAACTAGTAATTAACAATTGAAAGTAAAATCCCTTCTTAGACACTTCTGAAAAACATGTCAAAATTTAAATATATATTCAGCAATCACTTAATAAAATGTATATCTCCTAAAACTTGCAGGTTACTTTCCATAATTCCACATAGCCTCAATTACCTTCGCAACTCCTCAAATGAAAGCGGAAGATACTTATTTATGATGAGATCTGCAGACTTCAACTTTTACAAGGTAAATGTAGAAGTAGTATCACTGAAATCTGGTTGTTAAAGCCGGACAATTAATGAAATTTTAAAAAGATACTAACGGAAATTCCATTCTTATGTTACTTTACAGATTACTGCCTGCATTATAACAGAGGTAAATGTCTATATTCTGAGACAAAAATGGGTTGTTTAACACCTATTTACAATTATATCCACTATAATTTCCGTAATTGCTGCCCTAATAAAAGTAAACCAAAATGCTAATTCCCTATAAATTCTTTCAATATAGGGGCAGGGGAAGAGAGAGCAAAATAAACAGCGTTCCAGCTCTATTCTGAAACATAATTTTGGAGTGATTTTGATGGAAGTAGAACTACGGTTTACAGGGAAAGCAGAAACAAAGTAAGTTAAAAGTCTGATTGTCCAATAGTAAAAGATCACGAAGTCAAAAGAGTCATATAATTAACCACGTAGTGTCACATTAATATCGCAATGTACTGCTTCACTATTATCTACAATGTAATACTATGTTAGAAACGATTTAACTTGGTTTAATGGGAAACAATATTTTAACATATCGGCACACAGCGCTTAATTGTATATACTCCACTGCAATAAATTTTCCTTTTCATTGGGAAAAATTTATAGAAACGTATACATCACAAGATACTTACTTAGTGTATGATTTAAATTATCCCATGATCCATCAAGATACACTTCAAAAATAAATTGTGTAGGATACGTCAGGTTCGCTCCATTTCAAAATTATGTATTTGATTGTTACGAGCAGAATGTGTAGAAACCACCAAAGAAGCTAGATGAAGCTATTTAAATATCATATGCAAAGTAACATCATAGAAATGCATTAATATGAAACATATTTTGTGTGTTTATATGTGATATCAATTCAACTGGCGAATCCAACAAACATGTACTGTGTTACAAAATTATGATAATAAATACAAATACAAATACATCGAAACTATGTGACAGAGAAACGCTAAACTTGAAAAACATTATTTCCGTGATTTTCTTCGGTTTCCCTTTAAGTAGAACGCTCAGTCCTTTCGTCCTCAATTCACAAATTCGTTTCCTGGTCACCTATATTCCTTAAAATAGACAGAAATTGTTAGTTCGTAGTGTTATAAAGAAACTAATTTGTCGATAGGTTCACTACAATTTGGAAATTTTTGCACCAATGTTTCTAACAGTGACTAAAGTGTCCATTAAGGAAAGACCTAAAAGAAAATATCTTAAAGGAGAGAAAAAGAAGATTAAACTCGCATAAATTGATTAAATTAATAAAAATGCACTTGAAATACAAGACGTGTTTTACTTGTGGAAAAACACTTTTTTGATACCCTTCATGGCGTAATATTTGTTCTTGGAAACGGCAATACCTATAGAAGGAAGTTATTCAACGCTAGTCGATGGTAAGTTCTGCTTAATATTTCTCCACAACTTTTGCAGGTGATTTTGAACCTAATAAAATTCGACCTTATCCTAATAATTATTGCTTATTTTAGGTTATAAAATAACACTCAGTCAAGATTAAGAGATAATTTAGACTTTGTTCTTTTAGGTCTCTTCGATCATTTTGAGTTACGGTTTAAACCACGCAGTAAACAATAGAATGCTGATTCCACACTGAACAGATAAAAGTAGAACAGTCTGTATCGCAGACTACAGTACATGACAAAAGGATCAAAACATCCTGTTTGTACAACAGTTGTTATACAATATATAAGATTGAATATGCTATCATAGAATCTCGTTTTTATTCAAAGATGATAAACAAAGACCTTTTGTTTCGTAGAGTGCACTCAACAGATAACTACCTAAACCATGTTTCATGTAATGTTACTTGAGTATTCAACAGATTTCAATCACGTGGCCTATGTTTCTTAGGATGTTAATCCTCTATATAACAGATAACAGAATAGATGATTTTCATTTCAGAGAATGATTATTCTGCACTCAGTGTATGAGAAATGGATATGTAATTTCTAAGTAAAACTAAGGTTTTTCTTTCCTTGCAAGGTTTAGACCTATTTTTAAATTTTAGAGCTCTTTCTAATCTCCTGATTTTTTTTCTACTTTATTCAGATTTGTGAATCTTAACAGTGCTCTGAGGAATCTCATTTCGGGTGCCTGAATACGGCTATAATTTGTTCTTTTCTTTAATGTCCATGACTCATTGTTATATTTCAGGATCGGTACTGCCACTTCCTTTATATAACTTTATATTGGCATCTATTACTATGTGTTTCAAATGGGAAGAGTTCTGGCTTGCAGCGAATCAGATGCGTTAGAGCCTTCAGCGTTGCCACCTTGTAACCCCCACTCATTTTATATTTTCCTCTCTCTCAAACACTTGCGAGTTCTCATTGTGCTAGAGCCAAGGGAACGCAAATTGATTTTTACAAAGTTTTATTATAATGCAGTTGTTCAAATCACATTTGTAACATGGATATTCGTATGTTACGTACATGTATTAATATCTAGTTTAAAATAATTATATTTTATGAATTACGTATTATTCTAATCCACCGAAACTGCCAGCGGTGCATACATATAGCTATGAATGCCATTTCCGTTAAGAGACAATTTATCATCGTCACTGTCTTCATCGCATGAGTGTTGTAAGTTCATGATGACAGGCTCCAAATTCTCGTCACGTCTTATTTATTTCCAAAAGCATGTTTTTGTAGTTTATCTGCATATTCGTGCAGTTTTCCCAGTCTTTTGCAACCTTGTCAATTTCTTGGTGAATAAGTCGTTCAGCGTCAGTCAATTTAAAAGTATTATTTCGGTTTGCAACATAATTTGAGCCCACATAAACTCAGTTTGATTGTTCTGGCAGTTGTGAGGTGGAATGTGGTTTATAATATATAATACCTCGTATCTGATTTCAATTGTAAGCTGATCCAGCTGATATTGTTTGTTCTAGGTCGAATTTAATAAACATCTTGGCTTATTTAAAGTATTCTTTTAACACGTCATGTAACACGTTTACGTTTCAGTTCTGAGTAATTAAAATTATATATAAATGCATATATGCCAACCAATAATGATATCCATTGTAATGCTTACGTCGTGATGCATTGTTATCACATAATAGTGCTTTATTTATTCGTATTAGGAAAACTATTTGAGCTAAAAATATGGGTTGCTTGCAGTTATGTTACATACATTACTCTCTACCTTCCACATCAGTCAGCTTTTGCAAATTAGAATTCTTGTCTTAGCGCGAATAGTATTTATTAGAAATTGATTAGGTTGGCGCTCGTTACACCATTTAGAGGAAATGCCATACGAAAACACCGCAGGACTCCGAATGATTGCTCGTCTAGTAGCGCTCAAGGACATACACCATCCCATTTGAAACGCATAATAGAATTTTCTTAATGTGACTTTAATTAATTGTTCGACAAATATTTGATATCTATTCAATTTATTTGTAAATACTGAGAGGTACATGAGCTAAATGGTTAAGGAGTGCAGCAACTTAAGAGTAAATTTCTGGCAGGGATAAATATAGTTGACGGTAATGAGAAAAAGAAGATGAGCAAATCAGAAGAAAGGCGAGAAGGAATAAGCGAAGTTAGTGGGATTGCCAATACTGAGTAAGAAGGTGAAAGAAAGAAAAAAAAAAACGAGCGAAGTTGAAACAATATAGGGCGAGTATGTGTGGGAGAACAAAGAAGGGGTACTGAGGATATATTTGTAAATATAACAGAGAGAGGGGATCAGAAAGGCACGTTATGCGTGTGTAACTGTAAATGGTTGTAGGTTATGAAAAGTCGGAGACAAAATTACTAAACACAGGCACTAAACTGTACGGGATACTTCTCACCCAATGACGAGGAAGACTATACTGAAGAAAAGGACAGATGGCAGTAGAGATTTAATTTTAGAATATATACCAAATTAAAGTGTAAAGGTTTAAAAAGTGAAGAGGACGCAATAAAGTGTTCGTTATGAAGAGTAGCTGGGGAAGAAGAGAAAGAAAAGCTGCCACATAATTAGGAAGTGCATATAGAAAATGATGGGGAACCGAGGAACAGGTAGAAGGTAAAGAAAGGAAAGAAAAATTAGGAGTATACAGGCGAGTAAATATAAAAAGATATAGAGCAAATGAAAATTTAAATATTATGTAAGATAGACTGGACTCAAGTAAGTATTATGACCAAACGTAAATGCATGAGGCACAATGTACCTGAAACAAAGGGGTTTCCCGAATGAAAGGGTAGGATCCAGAGCTTTAGGGCAGTCTAAAATGTTTAGGATTAGAATCAAATCATTTTAAATAAAGTCTAACATTGAAATGCTAACTCAGTGCTCAATTTAGACCTAAGTAGTCAGTGTATGCATACTTTAAAACTTCCATGGGGTTGTTTAGGAAATATATTACATAGAAATGTAATAATATTGTTGAAGACAGGAGTGTTTTGGTCATAGAAAGATATCAGATTGGCATGTAGTTTTTATCATTTGCCACGATGTGGAAGGAAAGACTTAAAATAATCCGGAGTTCAGAACTATTATTTTAATTCAACTACCTTTTACCCCCTCGTGACGGGAAGGTAAGCGCATTTTTTACCCTAAGTGTTCAGAGAATTTATTCATCTAATTAAACGCGAAAGGAATGCTTATACGATGTGTCAGTGATTTTCCCCAGCTAACCGTACAGGAATGTAATTTCGTATTTCACCCGCCGATTTATCAAGCGGAGCACATGCAGCTTGCGCCTCATTGGAATTTTGATGGGCAGACCTCTGGATTTAAACCTGGGTGATATTTAAGTTCTGTAAAACACAAACAGAATCAAAATGACACTCGGTATGCATTTTCTCTTACAGTACTTACTTTCTGAGAAGAAAAATGAGGGAGGAAGTAAACTTTAATGGTGATTAGGTTTTTATCTATTCACTGCAAAACATAACGTGTGTACTGTTGAAAAGAAATGTACATGCAACTTGAGTTTCTGTCCTCGAATTCAGTCATAGATTGCTTTCGTTGTGGATAACTGAGCACTAGAATGTTATGCAAGCCTTTAGTGAGGAATTGGTAACATATATCGAACGTTATTAAACTCGTTAAAAACATATTCTTGTTATATGTAGTTAAATCTGCTATTTCTATATAGTAAAGTACAGAATAATTAGGATATAACTATTGGAGTAACAAAGTCTTGAAACGCACTTATTTGAAACTATATGGACTTTTTATAAAATAGATATCTATGTAAATCTGTACATATTTTTATTTTCCTTATTTAACCGTTATTTAGATTGTTTCAGTTTATTTCACTAACTGTTTGCTTTACCTTCATACATGTACACGATACACATAAACACCCATGTCGAACCCACGACCCTCTACGGGGCAGAATGCTAGAGATATACGCTCTAACGACCGTGGCTGCGAGGGCAGGCTTAATACCGAAGAAGAGCTTTGGAATCTGGTTGTACAGAACCATACAATCTGCAGTCAAACGTCTCTTATGGCGTCGGTCTGTCATATTGGCTACTATTCCTTTGTTTTCTGTCCCAAAAATCGTTTTTCTTTTGGCTTCATTATTAGCAATTTTCTGTCGTACAGTTGATTATATGCTGCGACATTTTAAAATCTTCATATGCCACACCTACAAGACGTACCCACAAATTTTTATTTAAAGCTTTTTGCCTTATTGTTCCGATAGTGTATTCATATTACTTGTATTGTTGCTCGCATTGTCATCATTTTATTATTGTCATCATCGGCATTGTAATTTTATTGTCATCATCATCATTAAGGTTGATGTGTAAATTTAGTTTGGTTTGGAAATGAAATATTTAGGTTTGACGGGAAAGTATATAGGTTTAGGTTTGAAATGTAATTACTTAGGTCCACCGGCCTTGCTCTAAGCATTGAAGTAATAAATATATAAGGCATTTGTTATCTTACTTACTCATCTATGCAGCAGATACATTCTCTCCAACTTAGACTGGCTTAGGTACGCTTCACAGATATATTTCCTACGTTTTTGAATCTTTGACTTTGGTGCTTCTGTCGGTTTAGTAAGCCTATATTTCATTTTGAATTAGAAGTTGTATTAAAACTGTTCAGGATGCAATTTGAGCTGAACAATAAGGCCACGAAATATATATGTTTTACGAAATGTAGAAAATGTGAGGTGAACATGAACAAAACCTTGCTGTATTACGTTTCGTGCTTTGTGTTTCATTAACACGCTCTAATTACAGCAATTGCTAACTAAGCAAATCATAACTAAACATGGGCAGGAACTCGTAAATGCAGGAGCTGTGCATCACACCGCAATGATAAACAAGAGGTGAGCTTGTAAACACAGCAACACAATATGACTAATTGTTATTCATATTCCCTTCTTTTAGTTCACGAAGGTAATTGGTACATAGTTCGGGATGGGTTATGATGTTACTGCGTATCCTTTCTTAGTGATTATTATGCATTATCTTTCATTAGCATCCTAGAAAACGTCATATTATCACATAATTTTCCATAACTCTTCCAATATTAATCTTATTCTTCTATCATACATGTTAATCCAAATAATCAAAAATTGACCTACCAAATGAAAAAATTAGTTACAAACATATGACATTCTCAACCCACTGTCCTTTATTCTAATAAACTTCTACTGGTTATTACTATAAAGCGGTAGTTTCCTATGTGCCTGTATTCCTACATATATAGGAAGATGAAGCGCTATTCATAAAGGAGGTTCATATTTGTTAACCTTGAAATCCTAAAGTCTTTCCTTTTCATCCAAACCAATAACGAAAAAGTGAGCATTTCAGAAAATAACGAAACCATTTAAAACACAAAATAATAATGGATGTCTACAGATATCCGATGCCACATAAAAGTTATATAAAAGTTATGTAAAATTATACGTAGAAATCTTCTTGGAAATGAAAGAGCTTCACTAGTTCTTCATAGGAAGTTCAAAATTTGTATTTTAATTTTGTATAGAACATATTCAGCTTTATTCCAAGTCGTTTTGATGTTTCTTGGAAGAGAGAGGAAGAGAGAGAAACAAAACCTCTTTCTATATATAGAATAATTCTGCATGTATACATGATCACCATGGCCTTTTCTTGGAACATATTTTACTTACATACCGAGTTTAGTAGTTATGCTATAGTTTATTTTTAACTTAGCTCTACTGGTGTCTCCCTTCTACCCTCTACTTCATACGACACTTTTTCTCAGGAGCATTCCAGGCCTCGCCGTGGCTGAGTGGTTAGACCGCTTGGCTCTCACCTAAGCAACCGCAAAGTGGGGTTTGTGGTGGACAACATGACGCTGGGGTGGTTTTCATCCAGATCCTCCGGTTTCCTCGCCATCATCCCACCAATTGCTCCAGAATTCATCGCTTCATCATCCCAGACATTGGGCCGACCCCTCAACACTGATATCTCAGGTTAAATGGTTCAGCTCCCTCACTGTGAGGGAACCCGAGTGACCTGTGACACCAGCTTTGGTGAGAAAGGGAGAAATAAAAAAATGAAGTATACCACTGACAAATTTGTACATATATGTTCTGTAGAGTATTGTACTTTCTTTGTCTAATAATTACGAGCTCATACATGAAAAACACAAAATCCTAATTTTAAACTTCAGGATAAATGTGTATATCTGCGAAATAATAAATGAGACCAACAAATTTGATATAAAATGTGCATTTTAGAGGGATACACATCTTATGGGTGTTAAATTATTACCTTATTGTTTACGAGTTTCCGAATGCATTTCATTTCAAACTGTTCCCAAACAACGGTTCTGATTTAAATTAATGTACTGTTTATTTAAACTTAATTTTTATTGTTTTTTATATACTGAGTTAGAGGCCATTGTCGTGAACATTTATTATCAATTTTGCATTGATTACCTTTATATTTTTTAATTTATCTCGGAACAAATCCTAAACCTAATTAGCTTTCTTTAACCCAAATCTTTACGATAACTTTAAGGAAGCCACAGAAAAAATAAGAAAACAAAGCATGCCAAAGGGCAGATTAGAGGTGTTTTTCCTGAATATCCACCCAGTCAAGTCCATGGTATTTTCTGAACATAAATAACCTCGTGTTTTATTTGTTGGTTAGAAGATGCTCATTACGTGATTTGTATAGGAATATCCTTGTTTATATTCATATTTTTAGGATTATTTCTAACTATTTTTGTTATTATAGTTGGAGTGGCCCTTTTCACAACCCCCTGGTATTTATGCAGAAACAATGGATTTTGAAAGTTGTAAGATAATGAACATGATTTAAAATATACGAAAATAGCTTCACCTTACTGTGGGAGTGTGCTACTTTTCATGCGGTCTCAAAATATGCAGTTTTACTGACAACCACATACGCTAATATGGGTAAACTGGTAGAGAACATTATCAAGTACTAAATATATAGCTTTTGTGTTATGACTTTCCCTAAAGTGCAGTGAAGTGGACGCAATACACAAATGTGGTTTGAGTGAATTATAGTAACATTTGATATTAAATACTGAACACGAAGGGAGTCCTATTAGCGGAAAAAACGACTGAATATAATTATATTACAGCTACCCCGTAAATTATTCCTGCAGGAACTGTATAAATAAAGAAAAACATCTAGTGAGGATAACTTTATTATAGTTAAAGATTCAAAAAGCTCCCTTCAAAGTATTACAGATCGTTCACCGGGTCTGCAGTTACTTCAGAATACCAGAAGTCTGTACCTCTTGGCCCTCATTAAAAACAAGCAGATCATACTTATGTGGGTTCCTTCACACTGAGGTATCAAGTGCAATGCAGATGCAGATGCAGACAAAGCCGCCAAAGAAGATAGCCTTCTTTCATAAATAGAAGCACAATACAAGATACCATACCAAGATGCCATAAACTATCTCAGCAGGCAACTCAGAATGCAATGGAAGCAAACCTGGAACCAGACGTCACCAGAAAAATTGTACATGGTACGAAATATATATTATTTTACGTCCTCCAATGTTAAGTCACGTCGCACGATGAATGGAATGGGTGAAATAGTGCTCAAATGAGCCCGGGGTCCATGGAGCTTAGATTTACCCGATATTCGTCTTTCAGGATAAGGGAAAACCCAGGACAAAAACCTTATCCAGATAACTCACCCTGACCAAGATTCGAACTCGCGACCTCTTGAACGTGAGGCAGACACGCTACCATCTACGCTACCGAGGCGGGCAAACGAAATGGTGACACTAGTTGTCCACCCGTATACTCTCTAAAAAGGAAAGTTCAAGTGATCATCTCACGTCTTCTAATTGGTCACACTGGATTAACCCACTCACATATCCTCGCCAAAACCAAACCATACTATGAAGTCTGCAACACGCAGCTCGACGTTAAACATCTCTTCACAGAGGGCAAACAATATGCTAAACAACGACGCATTCATGAGACCGCTGCAAACTTATCTGCTATACTCAACGAACCATAAAATTTCAAGCACGTACTGTACTTCCTCAAGTATACAAAATGCATATGAAAATCTAGTGTTTATACTATTAACATGTAAATATATAATAATTTACAAGTGTAATTTTTTATATTATCATGTATATATACATAGTTTCATTGACAGTGCTTTGTATTGTAATTGTAACATAATATTGTATCTATGTGTGTAACGTAAGTATTCTATGTACTATTACTGCATTTTATATATCGTATATTCTATCACGTAGTCACGATATGACCTTGCTGTTAAAGTGACATTAAATAAATTAAATTAAAGAAAAAAACAAAGAAAACTAACCCGTGATATGAACACTCTATGATGTATCTACTCAATGTACACGCAGAAAATTTCCTAATGCCGACAGCCGACAGAATAACGTTAAACTTTACACGAAGTTAGAAGTAGGATGACAGCTAGTCACCATACTATACTTGTGTTTAAAATGAAATATGTACCCAAGGCCCACCGTGATAATGCGTACAACGTGGAAGATAATTAGTCTCAGTCACTTGTTACTGTGTAGAAAAGTGGTGATTATAGCTGTCAGATATCGTTTTGGTTCTTTACATGTCTTAACATATTAATTTAGACTGCCACAGAAATTCAACGAACTAGCAGTTCATGAACTCTACCACATATTGCAAAAGCCATATAAAATTCCAAGCATTATTGTGAAAAACACGCCTTTGCTTTCCTCTTTCGTCTTTTTGTCTTTAACTGTACACAACATACAAACGCTAGTGAAACAAATATTTCAAACGCTGTAGGCAATTAAGTATTTGTATAAAACAACTTGTACTTCCGTTGCACGCGATATGTATAACAGTGCGGGAAAGATTTATAGACATTACGGTTATGGGACTATAACGTTTTAACTAAAGCAATATGTAGATTAAAAGCAATTAGTTATGTTATTATAATAAAAATTCATTGCCGTGTGGTGTGCTCCAAAACTGCAGCAATTTAACGCTTGAATGCTTCACTAGGGACGCCGGATGAGTATATCCGAGAATAGCCTTAATGATCGTTTAGGGTGGACACGGCAGTATGAAAATACAACATGCTTGCTTGTTCATTTACATTTGGAGCTAAAGCTACCTAGTTTGTATAAGGTAGCGTGAAAGGTGTGAATGTACAAACTGTAATCTAACATAACCTGTCAGATTATAAGCGAATTCCGTCATCTATTTCTGTCTTGTAAATTACGGATATAAATATTCATAACTGGTTGTTACTTTTGCAGGTCGTACCTTCTCATGCTCCACCAATATATTCGCACTAACTCGTATTCCTTCTTCTTCGTCTTCTTCGCATCAAGGATTTAGGCCAATGGCCAATGGCCTGGCAACACAATTTCCGCAACGTTACGCGGCTTTGAAACAGTGTGCTGTCTAGCCTCAGTCTCCAGCAAGAGTTATCTTAAGGTATGCGTGGATATATGGGAATAAGGATGACACTGGAATCCAAGTTCAAGACTTGTTTAACAATTGCTTCTTTTTATTATATTCACGTAAATAGCGAAGTTGTCAACCAATGTACTCAATCTATATTAATGTCCGGAGTTACCGTATGAGAAACGCATATTACGTGATAACGTGATTCGTCATCTACTCAGGAACAGATACTTCCCTCTCGTGTCACGCCTTCCTTCCTAGACGACCAGCTGTGTCCGAAATTCCTCTCAATAAAATATATTATTCACACAGAATTCTTTAAGCATCTGGTCCTTTTGTTGCATTTGTTTCGGTGACCAGCTTCTAAGCAGACAGTCGCTCATGTCAACAATGCCAAACATCTGCACTGCCCACGAAGATGACTTCCCTAATAGTGAACTACAAAACCAATACACTGTTTCAAATTTAATAATATATAAATTTTCATTTATAATCATTATGATTCTTAATGTATTGAATTCGTAATTTCCGCATCAGGCCTGTTCCGAGATTATTCTCGGAAGAGTGAGAGACGTACTGGCGCACCTCTCGATCTTTATTAAGAATCAGTGAACGCATCACTTCAAACAATGGAATTCGCAGTAATCACAAATGACAGATGGGTGTTATGTACACTTGGATTAATGATTGCGTTATCTGAGAGGTTTCTATTGACAAAGATAAAGCCAGGGTAATCTTAAGTATAATGACAATTACTTACAGGTAGGCATTCACATTACATGTTCTTCCCATTGCTTCTGGTAGACACATATTTCATCAACTACCAACTGCGTTCTTATATCCCAGTTTCTAATTCTATCTCGTCCGGTCTTCCCCATCAAATAGTACAACAAAAACACTTGCGCTGCTTCTAGTTGTACTTTTATCAAGACTTCTCAACGTTCAGATTTCACTCCCATATTTTAAGCTTAGCTTAGATGCTACAGAATTTGTTTTATTTTCGTTCTCATATTCCTTCCAAACTATTTCTTAATACATCCATTTGGTCTTTTATATCTTACTATATTCTTTCAGATCTAAATTAAATCATTCGGCAATTATCTGACATTCAAAATAATTAAAAGTGGAAATATTTATTATATTTTATGTATAAATGGGCCTGCTCCATTGCAGTAGCAATATTACATGCCTCGTTGTTAATACCTCCTATCAGTTTCCTTTAATATGTATGTACACACTCATTTATTACTGAGATTACCTTGCTCTCTTGTTTATAGGTTATTATTTGTTTATTACTTTTGCTATCATACCACTGTATCACTTCACTCTTGTCCTATCTCTTTAATATTTCGTTTTAATTCATTATAATTAATGATTTAAATAAATGTCTTGAAGGTCTAACGTTGTTTATGATTAACTGATGTTTAGTCACTGGCCATTTGTAGTAATTGAATTCGTGTACTGTGGCATGACACCTGAATAAATTTCATATTTCGTATGTCATACAGTTTTCATGACTTTGATACTTTAATATTGTTTATTATTATTCTAAACTGTAAAATTTTGTAATTACATCCCAAGGTTGTATTTCTCAGCCTGATATTCAGCAATAAATTATCAAACAAACGCCATGTAAGCGTATCAACTTGTGACTCAAAAAAGATAACAGAATCGCATGTCTAAGCTAAGGAACTGAGTGTTAAGCTATTATAGCTTCAGTTCAAATTTCTGCTTTCCTGTTAAAGGTGGTAATTTCAGTTCCGGTAATTCAGTTATACGGATTTTGTGGAATTGTTTTATTGGTGTTTAATATTCTTTGCTGGATTAGTCAAAGTGTCACATAGCGAAAGAGGTGCAAGCAACAAAAGTGAACCAATAATTAATAAACGGGAGGTGTTGCGTCACCAAAGCAGGAGGATAACTTACAGTGTATATTGTTTCTTTAAGACGCGAGGAAATACTGCAGCCAATTATCATCCAATTGGAGGAAGACATCAATGATTCAGACGTGAGGGTGAAGATGAATACAATGATGAGACAGCTTTCCCATAAGAACTTTTGGCCTGCACACATTTTTGTTACCATTTTAAGGTATGATTTTCAGATTACCTGTTAAAATAGCATGTACACCTACTTTGTGTTTACTTGGCAGCCACAGTATGCTAGAAAGTGATTCATTTGGTCTTGTTGCTTCTCTCCGTCCATTGACATAAGGCTACGTTGCGCTTCGCTGCCAATGGTCAACGTTCAGCCACCACTAATTTTGCGTCTGCCACAATACAGTTGTCAAAATCGGCAACATTCCCGAAAGGATGAAAGTGGAGATGTAGTTAGCAGAGCGGTCATTGTTGTTGTCTTTTAAGAGAACTGTCTGCATATATCCTGCTGCTTTATGAGAAGATTTTCTCCTTTCTCTGTAAAAACAAAACCTTCCTGTTATACGGAAGAGGAGTCAACATTATCCATACCAAATATCTGAAATGAATAAAATTACGCACGCGTAATTATTAGCTTCATATATGCAAAATCGATACTTGTTGTATTACCTGTTACATAAAAGATTTCTCTAAACTCCTTTTTTTTTAAAAAAAAAAAGGGAAAAATTACACCAAAGTTCATCCCAAAGGTAGGTCATTCATATGATATTGAGAGGGGGGATGTTTCACAAATTTGTAAAGACTTTCAAACCGGCTATCCGTTTGACAGCCGAGAATGCATGTGACTGCTCTGTTACATGAAGTACGTTTCCTAGCATAGTGGCTTCCTCTGGAAGAAAGCACATTATCAAAACATTTTCGTCTTCCGTACGCAATGTTTTGCACTTGTTAATGGCTCGCAACTGATATGAGAGAACAGAAATTTTACTCTAATCACTGTATACTTGGTTTCCCTTCCATCCTTAAAAACTTACAGGTTTTAAGTAATTGTAGTTAAGTTAGAATTTTCTCAGCGTGCAATATTTCCCTTCGTATATGAATTTAGAAGTTCCAAATTATAATTAATGGTGTCACTGTTGCTTCAAAAAACACCCTGAGAAAATTACATATTATAATAGAGATTTTTTATGTGTTATACACAAGTGATAACCAACTCTTGAAAGAAATTAAAAGGCGATTTGCAGAACAAGCGAAGGCCCAATAACATTTAGGAAAATCAGGTTTAATTTAAGTACCTACAGAGCGTAAGGAAAACCAGAAGCTGGATGATAATGGAAAACGTTTGGAACATTCTCTTAATTCCCTAAGGGCGCTTACATAGAAAACATTTCGGTTTGCAAAACAGAAGTGATACCAAAACCTTGATTTGAACAATACAAGATTACGGTGATCCATAACTACAGCTGCTTCGTGCTCGTCATAATCTGCTAATAGGTATGTAATTCTATTTCTGGAACTGTCAAACATAATACTGTTCGGCGAAATAGCTCTATTTACATGGTCATGTGTCATCGCAAAATAGCAAATAGTCTAGCAGAGAGAAGTATAATTTCACACGCATTGTCTATGGCGTGAAAACTCGTATATGGTTGCAGTAAATTCGTTTATAAGATACGCCCATAATTTTGGAACACACAAATTCAGTGATACAGAATTTTCATTTTGACATCATTTTTGAACAGATGATTGAAAAATGTGAGTCTTTCCCAGCGACGTTCTGCTACCATGTATACTGGTGAAGGGTTCGTATATCTTATTTAAGAAATTTTTGAAAATAGGATAATTAATAAAGTATTTTAGCTCTAACTCTCCTGTTTTAACAGTATTCAAGTTTTATCTGAGGAAGATATTAACAAAGTGTGAAACAAATTTTCATATATTGGAAGAACTTAGTTTTTTTACTAAAATACTTACGTATTTTTAAAATATGATGTATAGTAATTAACTGAGCATACAATGAATTCTTAAATTTATGAAATTAATTTTATTGCGCAGGGAACACTTGACTAACTAAGGTGGTCCAGTGCGATTCCAATTGACTGCATCTGAGATTTGTGACAAGTGCGGATTTCAGGGATCTACGGTTTCCTCCACAATCATTCCACCAATTGCTTCAATATCTACTTTCTTATCTCTAATTTTCCTTAATTTGGTCATTTTAAGTACTTCTCCGACTCTCATATAAGGCATCGGGCTGATGATCCATCCAGGGTTCTCTATCTGATCTAGAATTCCTGCACCACAACCCGACACCAAGGCATAAGAGATAGAGGAAGAAGAATCTCCTAACACCACGATGGTGCTAAGGCTAGGGAAGCTGCACTTTTTGTGCTGATGAGAAGATAACATTGAACTATTTTAGTTTACTAGGCCAGAAATTCACTACATTTTGGACATTGAAGTATACAGTCCATTTTTTCAGAAGATCTTGCAAATATGTGCATACAGGAATTCCAGGTGTAAACTCTATGATAATGTATGTTCCAATAACAACTGACTTTAATTTTTTGACTGCTAATGTGAATATTATGTACAGGATGCCCAGTATCTCCAATTATGAACTAATCATGTCATCTTCTTCGTGTGGTGTAGAAATCACTTCCCTATCATTTTGTTTCATTCGGTAAGAGAATATTAGAGTTGCTTTTGAATACACTGAAAGCATCATGTCTGGCTCAACAGTAGGTGGAGGCAAATATACCCTCCAATCTTTCACTTAAGGCTGAGCATCTAATTCTATCTGTTATGGCCCAGTTCAGGATAGGTTGGCCGACGCGTAAGTCGCTAACGGAGGCTGTAGTGTGTGGTGAAAGTACAGTGTAATTCATGTGACAGCGGAGCTGTAAGTGCTGCACTGTACAGCCCTTTTAGAAAAGGCAAACTTCATATCTTTAAAAATGGCACAACGGTATCCCTTTAAGTTCTTTTGGAAGATAAACGTAGCCCGCCTCGGTAGCGTAGATGATAGCGTGTGTGCCTCACGGTCAAGAGGTCCCGAGTTCGAATCTCGGTCAGGGTGAGTTACCTGGATACGGGTTTCCCTGGGGTTTCCCTTATTCTGAAAGACGAATGTCGGGTAACTCTAAGCTCCATGGAGCCCTGACGCATTGAGCATCATTTCACCCATTTCATTCATCGTCCGACATGACTTAACGTTGGAGGACGTAAATTACAACAACAACAGAAAGACAAACGTGGAAAATTTTTTACTGCATTCTAATAAGTTTTGCATTGAACGGGGTTTGTAGTATGAATATTTAAATGAAAAATTATTACGTAAGAATGTGTGTCGTTACGGACCATACGTGTCCTAAAATCACGGTGTTCCTATATAATCCTTCTGCAATCCTTGAAATTTGTGTATGAATTCTCACTAATCCCTTTGTGTAAGAGAGAGAGAGAGAGAGATAGTTGGTACAGAGTAGCAATTGAAACAAATGTGCTCTTCTTACATATTAATGTAGTAAAATGGAACCAATCCGGTTCTGTAGTAAACAAATCAGTCGGACTGCAGTTTTTTTGCCTTAATACAAATGATGGTTCCATTTATTTCGCAAAACGATCCAGCTTTTCATTAAAATGACACACTGAAGATAAATTGAAAGGTTACAAACATTCTGAAAACACGAGTACTTCATAATCAAAAAATCAACAGACAGCAAGCAATCTTTCTTGTTAAATTGTTGTCTGCATCACTTCAGATTTGTAATTGAGATAGATGGGGGTTAATTCCATACACATACTATAACAGACAAATGGTTTATTCACCAAACGTTTCATTTTTTGAATAATAGCACAGAGAAAATATCTCCCCTCTCCTTTCGTCTCTGCCTATCTCTCTCTCTCTCTCTCTCTCTCTCTCTCTCTCTCTCTCTCTCTCTCTCTCTCTCTCTCTCTCTCTCTCTCTCTCTCTCTTTCTTTCCCTTCTGATAATTCGATTCATCGCTAATCCTTAGTACTATTTGTTGGTATATTATTATAATCATCATCATTATTATTGTATAGACCAAAATATCCACAAAACTTGTGACAAGTACTTTTCAGTCAGATAAGCTTTATAGGTATTTAAATTGTTCTACTTCACTGCTCCATATTAAACTCGTTTACAAGAGAAACAGACATAACACAACAATCAAATGTAATATTAAGTAGTCATGTTTTTTAATACTTATATTTACAAACTCATAATATTAAATTTGAAGAAAAAGTACCCTCAATGAAATTGAAATTACTAATTCGTTTTTAGGCAAAATTTCATTCAGCAAAATCTGATATATTATAAGACTTGTTGGCAAACAAAGCTACCTTAAATGAAATACGAACACTACGTGAAAATTGCCGAAGCATTTGCCAAAATTAAATAAACCCAGAAAAATAACAGTTTAAAACATGAAAGGAGACTATGCTACCTGATTCCACACTCCTTCCATGACATGCATGTCAGGGAAACGGTTATCAAACCAAGCAGGCATACAGCTTTCTTTCACAACTCCAGACCTACCTCACTCACAGCCCGCGGCAGGCAGCCGGAGGTCTCCTTGGCCCAGGCCACGGCACGTCATGTCATGTCACGTCATGTCACCTAACGTCGTATCACGCCAAAGAGTAACAAGAAAGCGCATACTTCGGCTAACAACACCTCAAGAGGAAAGAATGTAAGCAAGGCCCTAGCGAGACTTTCGCACATTACAGTGAGCAGCCAGGTACGAAAATGTCTCGCGTCAACAAATGGTGCTCTGAAACAGAATTTTACAAATTACAAAAGTTCGTACACACTGTGAAGTAGAACAGAGTTCTTTTAACCCTCAGTGAGTCGCGTGAGGACTCGAAGGCCCCTAACTTTATTTAAATGTAGTTTACGGACGAACGCACATACGTAATTGCCTGACGTTACACCTCACTCGAATGTTTGCTGCGGCGATATTTTTATCTGCTTGTTATTGTAGCTACAAGAATGACGAATAAGTAGTAGGGGTCGTAAATGGTGTAGTGGGCCCCTTCCGCCTACTGCTTTTCTTCGCTGGTAAGTTCTGGAAGATTGCTTTGACAGTGTAATTGTGTGCGCTAAGTAATTCTATGTAATCGGCAAGTGTTCCAACAGTAATTCGGTGGAAATAAAGAACATTTTCAGTTTGTGCAATTGGAATTTTAATTTCACGAACCCACAAAGTCACAATATATTCCAAAAAAGGATAAAAAGTAGTTTTGATCTTAAGTCTCCATGTTTCATCGAATCAACTCTCAGAAGGTGTCAAGAAAGAGACCTGAAATAATAATGCATTACAACGATACTGAATCTGGAGTTGATGTAGTAGATAAATTGTGTGAACGTACAATGTAGCCAGAATAACAAGAATGTACCAAATGTTAATCTTTTACCATATGTTGAATACTGCAGGTGTTAATTCTAGGATTATCTTTTTTGGAAACCAAAGCAAAAATTCCACAAGAGAAGAATATTTGAAAGTGCTGTCCTTAATTTTACTGTGGGAACAGCTACAAAGAAGATCAGCAGCGTAAAACCTACCTAATGTTCTGAAAGAGCTTTTAAAGAAATATGAAGTTAAACAACCTACAACAGATGAGTTGTTCAATGTAACAGAATTACTAAAAAATGGAACGATATTGGGAAGCATTAAATTATATGGAAATTAATTGTTCTTTCTCACTGGCTGTGTGTAGGCTAAATTGTGGGAACGTAGTTGACTCACGTGTTTTATGAGAAATCCTAAGTCGCGTACCGGGAAAATACGAGTCAGTTGGAGAATTTATTTTCACATCGGCACGTTGGCCATAGTAGCTCAATGGATAGAGCGGCTGGAAGGAGATCAGAAGATCCATGGTTCAAATCCCGGCTATGGCATTGAATTTTTCAGTCTGACTATGTTTCCACATTAAATTATACGTACCGTACTAACTGCAAAGCTATCCTAATGCTACGACTTTAATGTTAAAGGTAACTAAGAAAGTAATGCCTTTGAATTTCACATTTATTTGGCTGCATACTTCTGATAAAGAACCATTATGGAAATTAATAAAAACCTTCAACTGTTAAACATGTGTATTAAATGTGTATTAAAATACTTATTTTTCTCTCTGCTTGAAGTTAATCGAGATATAATTTTTTGCATCTATCTTATATTATGAGCTAATACTGTTTCCGATTACCGCAAGCAAGTATTAGAGGATTTAAATATCAAGATTACGCAACTTTACACAGCCACAGATGGGTTCCAAAGTAGGTAAAATTCCACAAATTATGTTATTGCTGTATGTTATGTTTAACATTAACCATCATATATTCTGGAAATTCACTGTAAAGTTCTCACGTTTTAATTATTTATGCATCTCTCATGTTACAATTTCCGTCACACCCGAAGTTGATCATTGATCAACAGGATCATTGACTACCCTAGAGAGAGAGGGGGGGAGGGAGATAGAAAACAAGCCCATTTACCACTATTTTTCCCTCTGAAACTCTGTGTACTTAGATGTCCAAATTGATTTCATTCTATACTTTTCGAATTAATATTTGAAAATTATTTGAACAAGATAAACTCGCTGTTGTGTTATATTTTCCACCACATACTTTAAATAAGCAACCCCTTAGAACGATGAAAATGATATCTATTTCCTGATCATTAGTGTATATTAACACTTCTATCAAGTACTTATTGTGTTTCTAATGCTTATTTTCTGGAGTCTTTTTACCATACTGTGCCATTCATTTGTATTCAAGTCAGAAGTTTTGTAAGCGCCCAGCGAAGACAGTCCAAAGCTGCTTTTGTTGTCCAAATTGTTCGAGTTATCGAAAGATGGCAAGAAAAAGGAATGACAAGTGTCTCCTATAATTAAAAATCATAGTATAAAAGAAGCCTTTGTAAACGCATTTCAAATATTTTATATGGAAAAATGTTAGTGTAAAAACGTGTTCTTTGATAGATAGTCAACATGAAAAATTCAATGCCATGGCAGGGATTTGAACCACGGATCTCCTGGTTTCCGTCCAGTCGCTCTCAACCTTTGACTGGACGGAAACCAGATGGTTCAAATCCCGGCCATGGCATTGAATTTTTCATGTTGACTCTATCTATCAAAAACCTTAGCCTATATACGGCTAGTGTGAAGAAATGATTAATTTCCATCAATTAAATAAAACGTGGTCTTTTTCTAGTTTTGAATAATGTAGATCTGCACTGAATTTGATTTATTATTGCACCTTTAAAGATTATTTTTCTGAGCTGAAGTGTGCCTAATGGAAATGGCACCAAATCGCCAGCAAAAACCGATTAACATTATTTCTCATTTTCCCCCTGTTAAAAATATGCACACAAAAAATATGGGAGTGTATAAAGTTTCCAAATTTTAAAAGTGTTATTTAATTGACTTAATGCGGAGTGTATACGTGCGCCGGGGTAGCGCAGTGGTTTCGATCACGACTCTCGTGCTGAGGGTCCGAGGTCGAATCCCGGCTCTGTGGTGTCGATTTTAAGTCAGCCCTATCCACTCTTTCACATCTGTCTAGCTCATGTTAAGTGTCCCCTATACCCAACGTGGTTCGGAGTCTAACGAATAAACTGTAGGTCCACTCGCCTCATCGTCACCTTCTCTATTACCCTATCATTGGAATTAACGGACAATGCCATCTGGGCACCTCCACCTGAGAAATGGATCCGGTCATCATGTGGTGGGGCAAGGATACTGCAAAGGCAGAAGTTGCCATATGGGGATTGTTGCTACACATACATATAAAGTGTATACTTATAAAAGGATATTTCTCTCTTTTTCTCAACCCAGACAATGCTTTACTGTTCCTATTTTTCATTTGATAAAATTTTATCCATGAACTTGAAACTAGAATTGGACCTGTATCAAAATAGAGCAGCTCATTACCGATTCCCAGGAATCCGCGGAGGCCTTAATATAAGAATTTTAAATATCTGTCAATAAAACCAGAAGTTTCGCACGACCTTGTGGATCATAATGTGTTTATTACCTTGCGTGTTTGTAAAGCACACTTGTTGAACACACAAACACGATGTTACTTACCTGCGGTAGCTACCAAATGAACCGCTGCCCTTTTGCCGTTACGCACGAGGGGAGAAAAGGATCGATATTGGCGAGTAGAGCTGTCCACTGCAACCTCTGCAAATGTATCGCCAGCCACAGTCCATTAGCACCCCTGCATCGTAAGTTCATAACCCACGTCCGTAATTTAATGTGAAATGACCATGAATATGCACGCATATTTTAATTTTTTATCGCTAACACAATAGGACAGAGAAATAACCTCCGAGGCTTTATGCAAAAATATAGCTGAAACAGCTCCAAATCTAATATCTCTACCTCGTCCCTCGGTCATGTGCATGTTGAGTGTATATTTTCATACTGGATCTACATAAGCAAAGATAAACTTAAAGCAAAATACTGAGTTTATTTCTCAAACTTATATCAAAAAATATAAATTCATTCTCATAAAATGTATTTCGCGACTCACTACATTATATTGCAAATTATATTTCAATAAATTAAATTTGTTACATTTGTTTTTGGTTAAACTGTGTCATACATTAACAGCTGTTTATAGGAAAGTAATCAATATTTTTTTCCTGCGTCTCACTTTATAATAGATAAACAATAACGATCATAACATATCACTCAAATCAGAAACGAATATTTTGTAACGAAACCTTTTATTTTGGTACGTGATCGATCGCTTCGGTTTTCTTCTCAGTTAATAATAATTCATTTTAATTACTACCACTATAGCAAAGCCTCTTTGCATATTATACAATTACATACCAAACTTGATTTTTTACGAGGCTTTAACGATCTCACATCTTGTGTGAGAGAAATAATTAACTGTCCCTTTCTGCTTTATAGACCAGTGCAAGTCCAATATCTGAAACACGACAGTGAAGAATGTAATCGGATTACAAAGCCTGTGGATGGGACGAATCAAAGTGTAATGCGATATGGAGTGGAAGACAAACTACTTCGGAGCTATAGATGGTTACGCCCCAATAGATCCAGTAAGCTCCAAAGCAAAAATATTACCAAAGACAAAGGTGTGTATTAAATCAACCAATCCCTTATCTTTGTTTATTGTATAGTTGACCGTTATAATACAAAAATCTAAACGTTAGCTACTGACATAATGAGCTTTATCTTCTGACACCTTGAATGCTTTTGTCTAAAGTCTGTAACAGTAATTGCAGTACAATTCTTGGATAGATGCGTTGAATATAGATATTTAAATATTTCTTGACACAGGTATAGGGTATAATATACAAGCTATAATATACTGAGTAATAGCACCGACATCATCTGTGAAATGAAAACCGAATAACCAAATACATAGATTATTTTAAAGAAGACTTGTCAAGTTGTTAAAAGTGAGTTATGTTTTATATAAATATGAGTAGCTGGCATGCTTAATTGGTAAGATTACTCACTCAGACTGGGCAGGTGTTCACCATTTCTTCCAAAAGCGCTTTTCGGTCTTTGCTTCAGACCATCTTCAGTAGGTGCTGCTCCAACTACTGTCGGCGGACGCAAACTTGACTCTCCAACATAATTAAGGCTCATCCCCTTGAAGATCTCCTATTTTTAATACCAGGAAGCAGATGGAAGAGAAAGCACATCTACTTCAACAGACAACTGGTAATCAGGATGCTGTTCCCGAAACTTAGATAGAAGAGGAAGTATATTTGCCACAACAATCAAACAGTTCAACTTCTTCACATCCAGAGATGAAGCAACACCAACCTGTTAATACCACAGGTGACAACCAATCATCTGTGTCCAGCCCCAATGTTCCAGTACCAAATGTTGGTATTAAAAATCAGGAGATCTTCAAGTGGAGGAGCCTTAATTTTCTTGGAGGGTCAAGTTTGCGTCCGCCGACAGTAGTTGGAGCAGCACCCACTAAAGATGGTCTGAAGCAAAGTCCGAAAAGCGCTTTTAGAAGAAATGGTGAACACCTGCCCAGTCTGAGTGAATAATCTTACAAATTAAGCATGCCACCTACTAATATTTATATAACACTTAGATTATTATCGTTGGTATTACCCCATGTTTTTCAATATTAACGTACTTTAACCGGTTATTTCTTCTTTACTATGAACAAAAATGGGTAAAATAAAGCGACAATTAGCTGTGATTCATAGAATTTATCATACACATTACTTCCCTTTCATGATTAGGGAAAAGTCCACAAATAGGTTATCTAGCCAACTCATCATAACCGAGATTAAAACACAGGTCCCTAGGAGTGAGAAACTGGGGTATAATACTAGGAAGAATCATCGGTGTCTCTTGCTTTATCTTCTACCAGTTATTCCAACGCAATAAAATGTGTTATATGGGCTTTTTGGCCGTGGTGGATTGGCTGAAATAGCACTTGACGTTTCGTACGTCTCTCCGCCGGGCATCTACAGAAGTAGTCGATTCAGACAGGGTTGCTGGACTGGCGTTTGATGACGATGACGACGAGGTACTGAAAGGCTATTAATAGTCCGAAGGTTTTGTTGCGTGACCACCCAGGCTTTGGGTTTTACCGCAGGTTGAAAATTTTGGTGAATGTAGGATGGGGTGGGATTATTTGGATGAGGAAGGATTGCGAGGTAATTTGATTACTCTTCTAATTTTGATCAGAATGCAGTACCACTTTTTGCACCCTGGTGTTTCTTGGTTTAAACTTGGGATAATTTTGAAGCCAAACAACTCATTGGATGATTATGAAGTTCAGCTTTTTCTGCTGCTGCTGCTGCTCCAGTGTTAGCTTGGGTGGCCGCATGCCTGAAAAGGTGTCTTGTAGGGTCGTAATCTCCTAGAGACCAAAACAGGGCGCTTCTATAAAATGGTAATTGAGCGTAGAATTTTGCAGCCCGGCGCCCTAATTTCGTCCTTTTAAGGGAGCAGAGAGGATTCGTGGAGCCACCTCACTGGGAAGGAAAGACCTAATGAATAGATAGATCAGTCCTCCATTCAGCGCACGCTTAAGATATGGGAGCTAGCTGTCGCCATGCCCCAGATCTCACAGTCGTGTAAATAGAAAATCCTTAAAATATAAAGGGTTCGCCCTTTCTTTCACTAAAACTAATGCATATTTCTAGCAAATAGAACATCAAGGTATTAGCAAGTTCTTCAACAGCAGGTGAAATCAAATAGACTGCTTCATGAGGCATTATCTAAGAAAGTTAGATAAGTTGTAGTCTCTTGAGAAACAATTTCAGCTGTTGGTTCTATTTTCTCTTGGATAGCTGAAAACATTTTCGTATCGTAGCTTAGGTTATATGGACACAACGTTTGAGAATGTCACTTCATATGTTTTTAAGTGATATCATGTGGTAAGAATTAGGAATCCAACGAGAGTGTAGCTAAATACTGAAAAAAACTGAATGATAATCAGCTGTCGAAAAACCGACGTATGTGTAGTTGTGACTACAACGAAAATGACAAATAACCAGCTTGGTTCATTCACTAAAAATATTATTTCGCTTTGCTTTGTTTTCAAACTCTCTCAAAGGTTTACCTACATTCATCGAAGATTCTGTTTATTCACCGTTTTATTTATGAATTATGTATGCAATCTTGGCGTACATTGGATACTTTACTACAGATAGACATTTATTTTTCTTTATTTCATTTCTCGCATTGCCATTAGTGATTCTAAAAATGGGTCGCACACATAATATTGTTAAATCAACATAAAAACCATTGTATAACAATAACAGAATATCATTCTGCATAATGTGTGAATGAAACGAATTTCAACCTAACTTGAGTAAAGTTTATAATTATCAAAATTAAAATATTCCTGTTTCTAGGCAAGGGAGGATGACAGAAGAAACTAAAAATGCAAGCCATTTGAAGGATGTGCGTTAATCCTCTGCGGAAACCAAAACAATTTCCTATAAAGAATAATTAATAAATGTAAACGTGATTGTTATAGATAGACAACACTGAACCATTGCCTTTGTTTGTAAGTCATCTCACTATCTCGCCCTTTACATTGTTGCAATGGGTTAAAATGAGGTTTAAGGGGTTGAAGCAATGGATTGCCGAGTGAACTTCTGTTGTAAGCTAGTTGATTTTTTGTGGTTTATAGTATATCGATCAGTTTCTCTTATATCAGCCTGTAAATATTAGTGACAAGATGTGATGCCAAGATTTTTGCATGTTGCCTTTAGTAGACCTCATCAGCACATGGCATAGGTGTTTTTTCTTTATTTTCATTTCTTATGTTCTATTTACGTCCTCCAACATTATGTCTTATCGGACGATGAATGAAGCGTGTGAAATGTTCAAATGTGCCGCAGTAAATAGAGCTTACAGTTACAAACATTCGTCTTTCAGGATAGGGGGAAACCCAGGGAAAACATATCCATGTAATTTATCGTGACCGGGATTCGAATTCAGGACCTGTTGAATGTGAGGCAGACACGTTATTATCTACGCTACCGAGGCGTGAGATGGAATATTTTGTGACATGTTGTAAATGTATTATAAAATTAAGAAATAACACAGAATTTGGTTGCGGTGCACCAACAAACCAAGAGAGGAAATGCCTCGAAAGAAACCCCACACCGCACAGTAATCTTGGGGTCTGATAGAGCGGAATAGTTATTTTCCAGGTAGTTACTCCCATGACAGAGGATGGTAATTCAGTGTAGCTGTTACGGAGTGCACAACATTTTATTAAGCCGTTGAAAGACCACGATCTCTACAGCTCGATGAAGTCAACTTTAGCTCCCAGTCCCCAAGTGTACAAGCAAGCGTATAATTGCCCCATAGCCGCTGATAAGTAGAAGCAATCAAAGAATCAAGTCAGCATTCATTGCTAGCTTGATTCGGCTAGATAGCATCGAGTACACAACTGAAATGTGATACGTATATTATGCTTTGCCGAAGATTGTCTCCCTGCTTCAATCCATACATGAGTAAAATGGTGGGATACTTTGCAGATAACTCCAAAATACGTAACTGAGTGAGCGAATTAAATAAGCAAGACTGTATCTGAGGTGCACATTAAATCACTTCAAAGCTGCTGTGAATTTGTGAAATGACATGATCAACTGATAAAAAACATTCAAACGTATTTCTATACAGGGTAATTTGTTATTTTAATATGAGAACAGTTTTTATTGTTTATTTTTCTGCAATAGGTATACGTATTACACAAAGATAGCGATTTTGTTTAAGTGAGACTGCATTATCCCTATTATTATGTAAACTATACATCTCCTTTATGAGCCTAGTATCTCATACCTATTCTAGTTTCTTAGCAAAAGCTCATCTGAAAACATTGAAAACGTTTTTTCTCGCATAAGCGATCGTTACTTTCTCAGAGAAAGAATTAGGTGCCAAGGGATATGCAGAATTCCAAGGAAATTACAAGATAGCACTTATTAAGGAATACCTAAAACATGTGAGGAAATTTGTCCCTTTGGTGGTGTGCTATGATTTTTGGTACAGAATATTCATATTAGAGGCGCCCAAATATACTTATTTTCTCATTTATCTGGTTGCAGAGCCTTCAAAGATTTCTTCGTAATGTTGAGGTTAGTTCTTCTTAATTAACTTCTGCATAATGCTTTATAAATTGATTCCTGGGTGATGCCTTTGGGCAAGGTTCTGCTTTTCCAGGAAACATTGCCCACTTGCCATTACAGCGATCGTGATGCTGCAAAGTACTGGGTAATGCAGTTGCAATGCAGTTTTATTCTCAATCGGTATTTCTGAAACTCAGTATGTTATTAAGCAATTTTTCTCCTTATCTAAACTTTTACTGACTGCAGGGGGCATTTCTCTCCATACGACTTCCCACCAACTGTCCACTTTACTCATAGCGAGCTGGTATTTTTGGAACTCTTAATGCACCTGTCGTTCAGAACTCTTGATTGCTGCAATAAATATTACCCTCAGACAGGTTCGATGGACATGCGGACTTCAAACACCAGATCACGAAGTGTATCAGATTTTCTAATTATGAAACAAGTGCGAATAGTTTCGTTTCTGCAACAACTGACGTGAAGAGAAATGGTAAACCTAGATCTTTGGTTCTATTTCTCCTTTAATTCTAACCTCTATGAAAGGAAAAATCTGCTATACCTGTAGCATATCTAAAGGAGCCACCATATCGATGTACACCACTCTGTGATATGAGGCATGATTTAGAAACCTTCAGAGTTGTCTTGCTTGCCTTTACAACTCAGCAATAACGCTGTGTATACATCCTCAGGTAGTGAGTGTCACGCCACCATGCTCTCATGGGCACAGAAAGGTAGGAGAAGAGCTAGTGCACAGCAAGAGCCTCATCAGCAATGCATAGGGGACCCTCCCCAATTAATTTCTGGGGAGAAGTGCGGCTCTTCAGGCCGTGTAGGTCAGTTTGCTGGGAGACATACTCGACGTGACCCCGTCTTGCTCTCTGGAAATTGCCACTTGGCTCGGAATTAACACGCCGAGCAGCTCAGGAGCCCAAATTCCTAAAAGTTAGTCTGAACATGCCCAACTCCATCAGCCTCTCTCGGAAAGAAACCCTAATGTCACGGCAGGACCCAGTGTGTGTGAAATTATTCATGCAAATTCATTGCGCTTTTCTATGTAAGCTGGGCACGTCTCCACAACCCAGTACGGTGTATTTCCCATTACGCCCATCATTCTCTAGCTCATGCTGCATAAAATATAATATTCCAAAAATAAGTGCAAAGTGTGTTTAAAGACTGGTGTTAAAAGACGGTTATCACAGTGAATTAAAATATCAGAAGACCACTGATTGTTCATTCATGCTTCATGCTATTTCAATTGCTCTATTTAAATTTGGGTTTGTTTATAAAACAGTCACACTATATGTCAAAAAGGCGACATTTAAATATATAATTTCCTTCCTTACCGTTTTACGGAAGATATACACTTGAAATAAGATTATCCACTTTAGGGACAATATTATTACTTTAATTTTAACCAAGCGATAATTTAACTTCAGGGACTGTTTATTAACCTTCTGGTCAGCCCGCCTCGGTAGCGTGTCTGCCTCACGTTCAAGAGGTCCTGATTTCTGAGTTCGAATCTCGGTCAGGGTGAGTTACCTGGATACGTTTTTTCCGGAGTTTACGCTAATCCTGAAAGACGAATGTCGGGTAACTCTAAGCTCCATGGACTCCGGACCCATTTGAGCATCACCTCACCCATTTCCATTCATCGTCCGATATGACTTAAGGTTGGAGGACGTAAATTACAAAACACCTTCTGGTCACCTTAGTTGGTATACCTGAAAGCAGAGAAAACAAGGCTAATCTTTTCATTTTGCACAGCAAGGAAATGCAGTTCCAGACGTGCCAGCTTAGAAGAAAGGTGATGTACCGAAATGGTGGCCTTACTCAGTGAAAATTAAAGTTAAATTATCATTAAAGGCTATCACTCAGAGCCAAAAATAGAATTATCTGTAGTAAAGTTGGATGTAGGAGATAAGATACAATTACAATTTACTTTGAATTTGGTTCATATTACAAAAAAAAATTGATGTAAACACATAACACTGATAAGACCTACTACGATTTGTTACATATATTTTAAAAATTCTTCGTCAAGACTTGCTTTTCTATCCACATCAAGCAAACTTTGTTCGAAATTGAACATATTCTAGTTGTACATATGTAGAAGACTAGGCGATAGGTGGTACCATGATGCATCGAATTACCGGATAGGCATGCAAGTTTTTTTAACCTGCTGTCACTATTGCGTTGTTTCTCTTGGCATGAAAGGAGAATAGAGTCTGAAGGCAAGCATATGATGGTTTCCCAAGCTTTAAGCATCTGCTTCATTCGATTACCTTTATCCTTCTTTAAAATAAACCGAAAAGAGAAATGAATGCGTAAGCTTATCTCTGTTAAAATGCACTAGGTAGAAAAATGAAAATTTATTAAAAGGTTCTGTGATAATGTAAAACATAAAGAACACAAAGTTATAAAAATTACATTTCCTTTCTCTATCTATTCTTTGGTAAAATATTCTTAAATATTTAATTGGCAAATTATTTTGCAACTTATGCTTCTCTTGCAGTACCGGCTAAACCGGTTCTCATGCCGCTTTCTACGGTGCCCCAACGCAATCGATTCGAATAGCCATGGTCCTTAAAGTGATACCCAATGGGCTGGATGCCCACTCAAAGCTAAACGTCATGACTTCGAATATCGGCAACTGCAGAAGGACCAAGTAAAATAATCGGTGTGATGGCATGCTTGGATTTTGCCTTTCTATACTATACTATAATGTAATTTTGAAAATAGTAGTTTTTACAGTTGAAAAGACTCAAAATTGTGCTAGTATAACCGACAAAGGCCAGTACATAGTAAAGAAAGTGGAATATAGCGTAATGTTGCCCCAGGGCAACACTAGGCATTAAAGGGTTAAAAATAAACGCATTATTTTACCCACAATAAACAAAATTGAAACGTTCACTATTTTCATTGTGTACTTCCTTTTAGATACAGCGGCAATAGGAGAATACAGCGAGTTTAAACGACAGTTAATTAATTTACGAATTTGCTGCTCTATAATGCTTATGATTTGAAATAACGTGACCTTTGTATGGCTAGGAGGACAATAGTTCTTTCCAATTTGAGAAATGCGTAAGTAGTGGACATTCAAAACAAAGGAATAACTTACAAATCACTATACACAAAAATATTTTCGACATAAATTTGCTGCCGTAACACACATTTTCTTAAGCAAAAATTTCTCTTTGTTACGGTTCATCAGTTCAGTGAGTGTCATTTGTAATTAAAATTCAATATGTAAAACTTAATTTATGACACAAACATGTTAAAGATTTTGTATTTGATTCAAGCTCGTAGGAACTGCTTTTGAAAGAATCGATTTACAAGAAACTCCATATAAAGGGTAATTTATGTCTGACGGATACCTTTTGAAGTTTTGTGACGAATATTTGGTAGATTCTTAATTTAAAATATCACTTTAAGTTTTAAACCGATTAATGGTTTTGAAGCTATGCTGTTTGCACGTACCGATGCACACAAATTTACGCACGAACACATGCACACACGCGGATCTTTTTCCATTTTTGTTTTATCCAGCTAAATCTTATAACGTGTATTTACACTGAAATTTTGATTTTATGTATAAACTACAATACCTACCCTACCTACGCTATATGCGATAAACAAACTTTGAAACTGCAGGGGTAGAAAAATGTAGTGTTTAGCGCCCGCTTTTAATACATACGGCATCGCAGGCGGTGACACTGATGATACATGAAATGAAGATTGAGCACCGGTGGAATGAGATGACAGGGGAAACTGGAGATCCCAGAGAAAACCCACCCCAGGTTCGTGAAGTCCACTGCAAATCTCAGTTTGTGGTCGCCTGCATCGAACCCGCACCGCCTTGGTGAGAGCCACTCTAACCACTCTGTCACGGCGCTGCCCAGGGGTACAGAGCTATGTGCACATTACACATGGGAGTCTTACTAACAATTTATTAAATACATATGAACTTAATGTGCAATGTTACGTGCTTGTAATGGCTACGTGAATTATTTTATAACTACTCTAATCTAAAATATTCCTTTAAACATTTACCTTAGTGTTCTCATGGGTAATAAAACGCTTTGTCAAAAATCGGAGAAAACAGTTCTTGCAAATAGAACAGATGTGGTATGAGCATAGGTCCAGAAATGGTTTACTTCCTTTGTAGATTGCTTTATTTCTAAGCTGAACTAAATAGAACACTGAACGACGTAACGTGGGAAAACATGTTCAAAATGGTCTCCATTAGCTGCAAAGTATCCGGCAACTCTCTATACCATAAACTCCCTAATGCATTGAGTTAGGCCTGAAGAATTTCTTATCGTCTGCCAGCCTCCTACAATAGGAGTGCGAGGAGTCTACACACCTGAAACACGATATTTCAAATATATCCACAAATATAATCTTGTGAGTTTAATTCAGGCAAGCCTGAGGCCACGAAATTGATCCACCTCTTCCTATGCTCTTTAGAAATCGACGGACAGAGCGCCTGAAAGGAGGAGAAACTCATCGTGCACGAATTTATTACTTAGTGGTGCAAACAAACTGACTACGTGCTATACTGTAGTCCAGTGGCCATAACGGTGAAATGCTTCACCCAAACCTAATTTATCAACGTGTAAAAGCAAATGTTTCCTATTGTTGCATATATGGTCTAAACAAGATTTGGAAATAAGTCTAATTATTGGAATTTAACATTTCATTTCCTGTATTTCAAGTTTGAATACGTCTGTGTGAACCAGTTGGTTCAAATTGCTAGATGAAGGGATAGAGTCATTCAACAGTTGAATACTTCCTGCTATGTCAATAAAAGAAATGGAGATTTCGGCAACATATTCTTAATCATGTAAACACAGATACTACAAAATGGTGCAATAGTGGGAAAAAGGAAGTACCGAGGACCAAGCGGGAAATAGGAATTTAGCATGGGAACCCCCAAAATGACCCAGCGGTCATGAGAAACACTGACATGTTAGTTGGCGGCCATTTTGGTGGGATTCCTATTTAAGTGATTGAAGTAAGTACGCAAAAACTCGAGTTCGAATCTCGGTCAGGGTGAGTTACCTGGATAAGGGTTTTGCGGGGTTTTCCCTTATCCTGAAAGACGAATGTCGGGTAACTAAGCTCCATGGACCCCGGACGCATTGAGCATCATTTCACCCGTTTCAATCATCGTCGGATATGACTAAAAGTTGGAGGACCTAAATTATAAAACTCTTATCATCATGTCCATGGATGAAGTCAGGTCTGATCACAAAGTCTGTTGACGAAGTCTAGTCTTTCACAAAATCTGATAGTGGATAGCGATTCTACATGACGTTATTACTTTGAAGCCAAAACAGTGAAGGAAGAGGATTAGCGTTGAAGTACATCCTTGATATAGCAATTTGTTCAGACACCGACGCAACCCTGAACCAAAGGTACAGTTCATTATGTCATAATTTATATAATATTTCAATTGAACCCCTGATCTCCCCAAGATGAGGGAGTGCCCTTTTATCCTCTTCATTTGTTAATGTATTTTCACACTTGGTGTTATCTCTAACCTTCCTCATTTCCTTAGTCCCTACCAGTTAGCTCTACCATCTGTTCCCCAATCATTCCAGCAGCTACGTCTCCAGTTGTGGCTTAGGATTGTAAGTTTTTCATCACCTTACTACCCTGGTTGCAACACTATTCTACAACTAAACCAAGGTCCTGTTTGAGGTTATGTCCACAGGACAGCTATATGTTACGCATCTCACCATTTAAGCAGAATTGTAGAAAAGGGACACTACGATGGAAATAAAGGATTTCCGGATCAAACTTTTGATATACCTTTTTCTTACAGCTGTATATGTAAGTAAATAGCTAGTATTATTGTACTTTAATCCCAATTTGCTGTCCTCCTTTCAGTTTATAAACAGAATGTTACAAATTCAACAAGTTTAACTATATGGTAATTCATTTATAGCTATGTTTTATTTTAACAAGTGTGTAACAGATCAATTGGTATGAATATTCATTGCTTGATTCTATGTTGTTGAAGTCTATAATTTCTTAAAAACAACCTTCCATTCTTAGTGACGTGGAATAACTGATGCACTCCATGTCAAAGTTCAGACCTTAATAATTGCGTTCTGGAATCTATTGCAAGTAACTGGAACGGTGTAGATAGTGAAAGAATTGGTAAGGAAAGATTTATTACTTCCACTTATCAACGTTTCTCCGGAAATCCCGAACGCCATTACACTCAATCCTGTCATTGTCTCTCTCCATTTGAGTTTCAGCATTACTCTTGCCGAAATTCTTCCTTTTCGGTAGTACGGCCCAGTGTTAACTTTTTATCATCTATTCTCTTTGGTACTTCAATATTTACGTGCAATTCATTAATTGCCGTTTTAATCTCATATTCTTCCCTTCAGTTTAAATTGATAACCTGATGGCACTTAGTTAAATACAAATACCTACTCTCTCCCACTTACTTAAATACAGAAGAATTATATTCCCTCTAAACTTCGGATTTTTCACCATCGAAGCCCTTTCTTTCCACACTTTTTAAGAAAAAATTATTTGTGTGCTTGCAAAAGCAGAAAAACTAAAACCAAATCTCAGTTAAATCGGAATTTGATATTTAAACTTAAATCCTTCAGAGAACATAACAGGAAGATCTTGAAGAATATTACCCCACACAAAATAATTACACGAGACCTTTACGTTATTTGTTATTTTCCTCAAAATAGCTCTTTAGATTTTGATTAAATACCATATGTTTTAGGAGATTTTCAAATTAGGCATATTAAATCCATATTCTGAGATTTCTAGGATTAGGCGATGAAGTTGTTACTTAACCAATTTAATTTCGCTCTCCAAAATTTCATAAACATAAATGTAGATTTCCATAAGCGCAAAATATATAGCAAATATCTTTTATGACTATAATTATTTATAAAATTTCGTTTGTTCATGCTGTGAAATTAAAAATACTGGAAAATTTTTGGTAGCTGCAAATATTTATTCTGTTTTATTTATGTAATTCTTTACGTTTTAATTGATTCGTTTATGGCACTGTTCCAAAACATGCTATTTTCCTTTGTTTTTAATAAACATATTTGTAACTCTTCATAGTAGAAAATTAACAGGTTGTTAACCATGCTATTTTTCAGTTACTGTAGTTCGGTATTATAATAACAAGAGTAATAATAATACATTTCTCTATTAAACATATTATACAAAATAAAATATTTTTAATCCTACAAAGAGCTTTTTTATCTTTTTTACCTCTTTTTCTTATAATTTACATTCTCCAACGTTAATTCATAACGAACGATGAATGAAATGAGTGAGATGATGCTCAAATGAGTTCAGGGTCCATAGAGCTAAGAGTTACTTGACATTCGTCTTTGGCGTCAAGGGAAAACCCCAGAAAACCTTATCCACTTAACCTACCCTGACCGAGATTCGAACTAGGGTCCTCTTGAACGTGAGACAGACATGCTAGCATCTGCGCTACCGAGGCGGGCATGCAAAGAGGTTAATTTCTTAAACAGTTGGTCCTTTCTATCTCATATACGTATTATTTCTATACCGTTTTAAGGTGAACTTAATTTTCTAGTACTACATGCCAAAGCGAGAAAGCGTATCGGAAAAGAAAGCAGAGATGTTTACCTCAGCTTATCGAACGTACAGGGCGAGTCCAATGTATGTATAGTCTGTTCAGATGTAATCATGTCTTCTGGATAGCAATTTGTCATACATTGGCAGGCGCGAGAAAACATATCATATACACCCACGCAGCTTCCAATCGCCCTATATGTGTTTCGTAACTTACTGTACATCAACCTACTAATATTTCACTCTTCTCATCGACCAAATAAGACCTGATAAGAGACGATCACAGCACTGGTCACCTCAACACACTTGCGAGTAGTACCTTGGGGAGTGCATTATAATTTAATATACTTCTGGTTGGCGTATCCAGTAACACCACACCATAAAAGGGTACTTTCTCCAGTTTGACACTGTTCTGGAAGATAATAGATAATGTAGTTCCTCGGCCTGGTATTTTTCTCAAAAAGGACAGCCAGTTTCTGTCAAATCCTAGATTGCTTTAGAATAGAATTATAATGAGCATAAGTTTTACAATACTATGGCTTTGTGGGTTCGTAGAATTAAAAGTCCAATTTACAGAACTAAAAATGTTCTTCATTGCCGTTGAAACACACTTCGGTCAACACTTACAGTAGCAGAATAACGCCACATAGACAATTACAATCTTTCAGTTCATCTGCCACACACAAACAAAAGCGTTCACTTTCAAGAGACTGCTAACGATTATCAAGTTCCATTTTCACACTGTTGACAACTCTCCCCTTTACTCTTGTTTCGACTAACTCTTGGCGAGTCACGGCTACCTAAAATACCTCTACTCATATTACTAGACATTTCCGGAATATTCTGCAACAATCTTTATCCGGTTCGGCAAGATTTTATCTCCGCATAGTACTATCTGTCCCTTATCTCTCCGCACGTAACCCTTTTTATGCTTCGCCGCCAGTGGCTACAATACCATGTTCAATTACTCCAAATTGTGTTGGTATTAGTCTCCGCTTTCCTTCACTCCTGCACACTGATTTGGTTAACTTTTGACATCAAAAGTCGCACGAACACACATCTGCCAAGTGCCTTCCAGTTATCCAGGTAAAATGGTCCCATTCGCTAACCGTTCTACATGGTTAAAACCAATAACTATTTTCACAATCAAATAGTGCAACGACAAAACCAACTATGAGTGATCAAAGGTATTGTCGCTTTGCTCTCACTGATTGTAGTGTTTGGAGAGAAAAGAATGCACTGTGTCACTGAAAGAACCCAATACAATGTTTTGCAAACAAAAATAGAACAACACAATGCAAACCTTAGAAAACAAATTATTCTATTTTTATTCGCAAACAATACGCACTCTAAAGCATATAAAAGTTCAAAATACTCTCCACTTTCAACTCCTACACACCATAAATAAATGTGCTTAACTTGCTAATACACCAGACGTGGATGAACACGAAAACCTAGAATTGTAAGACATACATTCCAAACAAGTTTTTAATTGAGCGTTATTGTTTAACCATGTAGAAAAAGAAGTTAATTTTTGGGAGTGCACCCAGTACTCGATATAGCAGTGTTTCTAAAAGTGTGGTTCGCGGACCCCCAGGCGTCCGTGATAGGATGTTAGGGGGTCCGCGAGGGGGTCCGCGAGGGGGTCCCTTAAGTCAAGTTATAATGTTGAATTAAAACTATTGAAAACGTAGAATTCAATTAACTCAAGTCAATTATCTGCTCGGCGCCGAATTACATTTGCCTTACTTAACATTATTTATACATCTATGTCGTAACGATGTAACACAGTTGAGAGTGTGTAGTGTAGCGTTATAATAGCAGCGACACAAGGTTGCTGAACTTGCTACTAAAGGACGTATATTGTGCCCTTTCCAACCACCTATATGTCCGAGCAAACATTTTCAGTGTTGTGTAACATCAAACTATTGAATGTGAACAGACGTACCAGTGTACTTGCCAACGGACTTAAGACTAAAAATCAGCAATATTAAGCTCAGCTTAACTGAGCTTATTCAACACAAACAATTAAATTGTTCACATTAATACATTCCAATGAATAAAGTTTCAAGCTTTTGCCACGTAAAGTGATTTTTTTAGTAACCCAATACTAACTTTGTTGAAATGGTCAAATGTTGCATACAGAAGATTATGTATTACCTTTTATATGTATAAAACTAGCTTTTTACATGGAAAATAAATTCATTTTTATAACATGTGCGAATTGTTTTTAATGCTTGGGTAATCTAAAGAGTGTGGTATTTCTAATTTTTACTGATGTAAGGCTGAAGTCAAATAAAAATCTAGTTGGGTAAACATGTATACAATTTATTTCAAAGTGAAAAAAAAACAATTTTAATAAAGACAATTTAAGAATACATTTTTTTTTAAATTTAAAATACATTTTATACACAAAATTATTTTATTTAGTTTAACTTTAAATTTTAAATTTATTATTAATTAAACTTAAAACTAAATATACAAGAAAATATCTCAAATTATACATACAGTAATTATTTAAGTTCCAATTATAACATTCAACCAAAATTCGACTCGTTTATAGTTTGAGTTGTCAAGCTATGGGGGTCCGCAAACAAGTAGTTAGACGATAAGGGGGTCCTTGAGGTAGAAGAGTTTGAGAAACACTGCGCTATACAACTTAACTGATGTTCAAAATTGAAATGTAAATGAATACCTTTAGCAAGTTCCTTTTACTCAAAATATCTAATTAGTGTCAAACAGAGATTAAACAGCAATAGATGTTAAAAGTCACCTTAGAGTGACTAAAACGGAAACACAAGGGCAGCCTTGGGAATAGGGCAACCGTGAAATTCTCTGTCCATAATCCTTCTGGAGCTCGGGCTTACTCTGGAAATATCCGAGAACTTAGTCTTCACGGAGTTCCTAATCGTAATACCATAAGCATTTAAAGTTTCGCTGTGATAAAATACTAGATTGGGCTCAGACTGCGTGCCGGGTCGATCATAACACGTTTTATTAGTCCGTGGGGGGAGTAGATTGGCCATAAAATAAGAACATAAAAATGCAGCCTAATATTCTAGAAACCTCCTTATTAAACTGCCAGCTCAAAGCGGTCATGGAACTTAAATATACCCATGTTACACGTCATTCTGTGGCTAAGCGCTAAGCTGTACTGCTGAAATAGAGCCTATCAAGGATATAACTACGCAATAGGCAAGTTATTCCATGTTTTCATGCGGTGATAACTGATTCTGACGGTATAAAAGGAAATGGTTACTTGCTCTTTTTAAGGCATGTAAACAATGCATTTTTATACGTTTTTAAGAGCCTGAAATATAAACACTCATAAAGGTGATCTGATAAATGAACATGGCAAAAAAGACATTGAAGATGGGAACTGATACCATACAAAGATTTTTTGGTACTATTTAAAACATATGACAGGCAGTAAGGTAAAATAGATGAAATAAGATAATTTGAAATACATAAAATAAAATAATTATTCCTTCCACAAGTTAGAAGAGAGTAGGAGACCCTTCTTATACTTAATCATTTTACTTAGAATTACTTGCCCAGTACACTGGATACGTACACTTATAAACCTGGTCGATATCCTTCTAATTTACAGCGTCAAAGGTGGCACGATCCGAATTATTTATGTTGTCGAATAACTAATGTCGTGTTTTTAATTTGGTGTTTTGGAAAATTTATTGGTTTTGGCAAAGAAACTTTGGCAAAGTTTTATAGAATGCCACAGCTGATATACCGTACATTGTCAGCATGTATCAGTATTCAGTTGCTAATAAGCAATCCAAGAATGGGGACACAAAGTTTGAACTAAAGAGTCCTACTAACACATTCCTGGAAACAAGATTATAAAGCCACTACAGCAGCTCTAAGAATATGTGAAGTGGAGGGAGAGGATGTCGCTAGCGTATGACACAATGATGGTTCCAACATTTCAACAATGCAGACGAAAACACTAATCATTTACCACGTTCTGGAAGACGTAACGTATGGAATAGAGAGGCTGTAAGCTACGTTTTACGAGGAAATCCGCAAAAAGTACCCCGTAGGTTTCCAGAAGAACTTAGTGCACCAAAAGGTACCATACATTTCCACATTAACACACTTGGAAAACATACAGAAATTGTATATGTATGTACCTCATGAACTGACATTTCAATAGGCTGAACGTAGAGTGGATATGCTCAATATATGTGATATCCTTAATCACATGGATGAAACATTTGTCAGGGGAATTGTCACTTGTGATGAAAACTGGTGCCTCGAAACAGTGGCTTGATCCTCGCCAGCCGTCTAAGGTCATCGTTAAAAGAATCACTTCGGTCCCAAAGTAATGTGTGTCTGGTGGAATTTTGAAGCTGTGATTCACTGGGAGTTTGTTACAAACGGGGTACTATTGATGCAGATTTTTATTCTCAACAACTGGAACGACTTCACAAAATTTTGAGACTTTGATACCCAGCATTAACTGAAATAGAATCCTATTGCTACACTGCACGAAAAAGCATGGAAAATTTTCAGGAACTGGAAGGAATCGAACTGCTACCACACCCAGCATACAGCCCTCATGTGTGACATCAGACTATCATCCGTTTTTATCCATGGCCTGTTTTCTAAGTGAAAGAAATTTTGACAACTTTGAAGCAATGCAAGTGAGTGTCAACGCATTCCTCGAATGAAACACCAAACTCTGGTACCATCGTGGGATAATAAACCATGCCGAACGGTGCCTCAAGGCCATAGAATCTAATAGTCCAATTGCTTGTCGGAAAACAATTCAGTTTTTTTTTCTTCAAAATGACATTAGCTATGGCAGAGTATCTATACTTGTGCAAATAAACAAATCCTGAATATACGAGTAGGTGTATGGGAAGAGGAAGTCGCGAAATCTCTAAGCGAAGATAAATGAAAGGATCCAATGAACATGTGTATGAATAGGGGGGTTAATATGCTAAAATTATATACTACAACCGTATATAATCGCAGTTTGGGTAAGAAGTTTCAAATATATAATACTTTCAAATGTTATGAATCAGAATATATTGTTGCGTGTATAGGCTAGGCAAGATCTGAAAATTACTGTAACCATTGTTATATAACACTTATTTCCTGTATCATGAGTTTGGGAAAAACTGTTTTTTGATGATTAGGCTTAAATTCTGCTGACTGGCAAAGCATGTACTTTTGACTGGTGATCAAAGGAAATAATGCACAGGTGGCCTGTAACAGGCCTCAACATGTTCTCAGTGTTGTAAACAATGAATCACACATCGTGCTGATCAAGGGAAATAATGCATAGGTGGCCTGTAACAGGTCGCAACATGTTCTCAATTATGTAAACAATGATTGAAAATATTGTGCAAAATGTTGGGGGAAATTAACAGCTAACGTGGGAATTGCTGAGTTGGCTTTAGGGTGGCCCCCTATTTAAGCTTGGTTGAGTTAGCACACAAGGGACTTGAGAGGGGACTTGCTGATGGGCTGTATGTTGGATGGCTTCGTGTACATTAACAAGAGTTTATTATAGTGCTACTACAAGTAAGATCGCCAGCAGCGTGCACCGGTCCATACATCTCTTGACAGTTGCACAAGGTTCAGCCATATAAACAACGCATCTCTAAAGGTATATTTGCACTATGCATTACTGGAATATAGTTATTAAGTTCTATTTGAATTATATATTTCTTCTGCTCTACCTTTGTCCATAGCTACGCTCCCAATTACTATATTGGGTGGATGGTAAAACCCCTTAACTTTTAAACTCCTAAAAAGCTGGTAGTTTTTTTATGTAACAATATAGATCTACCTCTAGAATCTGCTGCATTAGTACCTTTACTGTGTGCTCCAGTTTCGTAATGTTTGTCTGATATAATTATTTCTTTATATAAAAATTAGTTACACGATGAGAAATTATTTGCGCTAGAAAATTTGGGTCCAAATCTACTGCAGTGCCAAAACATGACATACGAAGGAAATAATAACATTTATTCTCCATTTTCAGTGCATACCTTTAACAGTGTAAGCTTTTGGATAACAATTTTAAGTTGTGAGTGCGAAAGCCTAAGGTAAACCTCAACCTGCTGGCTTTAACAGTGTGAGGTAAACCACACTTACCTACTGTTACTTCACCACATAAAACCAGGCAAAAACCAATGTTTAACCACACATGGCCCATAAAAAGCTCCATGTACATCTGCAACACACTGTAGGTGATAATGGCCCGACAATCAACAACGACCAGGTGTTTCAGGTTAATAGTTTCATGCAGCCGAACCAGCTAGGCTATTAGGGAGTCATATGCATAATGCTTGAATAATTGTCAAGACAAAATCTATTGGAAGCACATAATAATTATAGTAGTTGGATCACCTGTAACACACACCGAATGTAAATGGATTATATAGTTACCGAAATTACCCTTGTACTTCACATTTCCATATCGATGTGTCATCAATCAATATTCAATTATTTGTAGAAATGTTAGCATTCACTGTCATAATTGTTTAAATAGCTACACCCTCCTTACCTTCCTTGAGCTATCCCAAGTGTATTGTTTTTTTTTTTTTTTTTTTTTTTTTTTTAAATTAGGAATGGATGTGTATAATTTAGTTGATATTATGTCCTCTCTATTAGGCTTTTCAAACTCTGTGTGACGCTGCAACTTAGTAACTGCATTTTCACTCAGAAAAATCAGTAAGCTAGCTGCTGTAATATTAAATTGAGAAATTTATATAAATGGCAATTATTAAGCGAAGAAAAGGTCTCTATGCCAATAACTAATAATTAACAAAAGCCCGAAGGCGTGTGTGTTTTTCCATAGGTATAGTGCTCATGCACTGTACTGTTGTCCCTCACGAATTTAAAGAACTGCAGATAGGTCCAGCCTGACCTTGATAGGTGCAGCGAAAAGAAACATAACTTACACCTTCACATTCCGTCTGCACACACTAGCAAGGCAATGACTCACTATTTCTGAGTACTGCGTTACGTTGTTTTCTAGTTTTTTTCTGGTGGCAGTTGTTTGCACATTTCATGGCCGTGCTGTACATCTGATGTACAGTCCGTTGCACGGAAATGTTCCAATATTTGGAACAGCTGTTTAGGTTGATAGGTTTATGTCAGCACGCTCCCAGTTAAAACCCCTGTCAGCGATAGGAAGTCGTGCGCCTGCACCGATGGCGGAGGTGAACCAGAAGCCCAGACAGTTTAAGCTACATTAAAACATATAATTCAGAATGCTTCTAATCAGACTTTGATGATTTTATCAGCGGTTATTTGAGAACAGCAGCAGATTGCCCATCCTTTCAGAAAAATGAACCTTCAAGGTTGTGCAGTTTTCTTGGAAATTGAATAACGGATGGGACAGATTTATCTGTTTTATTATGCGTATCAGCTTGAAGTCCACATTGTACATATGTATTTCGAATCTTCTCATTTCATTACAAAATAATTTAAAGCTGTAACTTAAGCACTATCTATACAAAATATCCCGAGCATACTAAAGCATATTTTCGTCACGCAGACAAACATAAGGGGAAAACACAAAGCCGATATTATTTTAGTAATTAACCCATGAAACCCCACTCGTTATAGGCCACCCCGGTTCCCGAGTTATGACATGAAACCAATGAGCGACGACGACAGCCAAGAGGTGGTGTAGACAATCGCTCCACTAAGATTAATTCCTCCCCTTGCACTACACACCTCGGCTACGCGCCTTGTTCATCGGTCATTGCTTCTGTTAATGATTTTGATATAAACCAATAAGAGATTGGCACAGCCAGGACTGGTGTAGAACGCGAATGGTGAAACAGTTATGCCAGCATTATATAAAGTAACACACCAAAAGACACCAACAACATCGGAAAATTTTCGTGCACGGAACTGTACACCTGCGTCCAGCTAACTTGTATCGCATACAACCCCACATCTCTCCGGTCTTAACTAATTTTCGATTATGTGTGAACAAAGTAGACCTCTTGCCAGGAATTAGTCGCCAGTTTAACTTACAGTTTCCATTTCTAACACCAAATTTCCATCATAAACTATACATTATATCTCTACTCTTCAGTGAGATTCGATGGGCTACTTGACAACTGGGCTTGGAGCCAGAAAAAGAAATGCCACTTTTACGCTCGCTCCACTTCAAACGGGACTTCCCATTAAATAGAAAGCTATTTTTTCTGCACTGTAATTTTCCAACTGATAAACTTTTGGGAGGAAACTGCATTTAGCTCATATGTGTTTCGAAAGGACTGTTGCAACATTGCCAACAAGTTTAGTCCACCAGTTTTGAAGCACTTTAAACGTTTCTAGCTCAAGGATTTTTTCTTGTAGATTAATTTACGTAGGTAAAATAGCTTTTGCTTTGTGACGGTACTTCATGTTTCGATTTATAATTTTCATAAGAATGCTAAGCATTTTATACCCTTTTAAATTAGGAATATTAGAATTACAAAAGTAAAATACTACAGGCAGAATACTTATTCCATTATTGACAGAAGACGTTACATTGTTAAGATGTAGTAGTGACATCGTAATAATTGTCATACGAGATTGGTACGACAATCTAGATAAAAATGAATGTTAATGATTATATTGGATGCTAGATCCGAATTACTTTAGACAGAAATTCTGTTTAACCGAGGACGGTAGTCTCCCATATTATATTTTTACTTTCTCTACTACGTATATGATCGATGGTGAAGGTATTACATGCCATGGAGAAATTCCACACAAAGGTTCCACTGAAATAACGCCGTTTGAGGTCCCCAAAATTCCCCTTACCAAAACGACGTTAAATATAAATTCCTTATGGGTGAGTGTGTGTATGAGTGTTTGTACAGTATAATTCTTAAACAACTTATGATTAAATACCGAACGTATTGAGGAATTCTTGTGAGAAGAGAAACCTTAAGTTTAAAGTCTTCTGAGCATAGAAACAGCTGCATGCTATAACTCTCCCTGTCAGCCAGGAACATTAGGGTAACATGCTTAATTTGATATTAATTGTAAAATTGCGACCAGCCAAGCGAAGCTAATTAATAAACACAAATTGATAAATATAGGTAATAGTAATCCAATATGCATAGTCGTTTTATTATTAGATGCTGACATGAAATATACAATAATGATATATACATTTACTCACATGTTAGTTTCTTGAACTCAACAAGCAAACATAGTTTCAGATAGAAAAGAATGAATGAGGCAATCTGTTTTCTGCCAGGACACATGCTACTGTTTGAACGGAGGGTTCGGCTAGAAAAACGGCTTCAGGCGTATATCGGTGCCGGACTGTCGCTGTCCGAGCCTATTAAGACATTCTTGGACGTGAGGTAAAGAATGGGATGCCAGATTTTAGCGAAGTTTCGCTGCGCGTGTGAGGGCCTAACACCGTGGGAGTAGAAAACGTCGTGAAGTAGGATGCACACTCACCTTAACCAGTGCTAGAATGAAAAACGGGGATAGAAAATGGACTATGATCAACGAGTAACATGTCACATGATTTCCCAAATATTCAAAATTTAGCGAAAGTGAGAGAAACTCCGGCAATATCCGATGTCTGATTTTTATTGTATGAACACCCAGTCATTACGCGCCGAAGTAACACCACGTACGTTCGGGACGATCACCTCGTGTAAATACCTTGTCTCTACGCTCTGAACGAGCGTCACGCGTAAACACTGCCTGGAGCGACACTTACGTAATGGCGGCACACATTGATACCCGGCAGGGGAACATACGCAGGAGAAGATATTGTTTTTCAGCGAGTATTAGAACTTTTATATTTCCACCTCGTGGTGCGAAAACGAAACAGACAACGCAGAATAAAGCGTCACATCTACGGCACAATCTAGCTGATAATTAAGGTCACATAGTATAGCCACGCGCGGACTAATAGTTATCCATCACGAGTCTGCAAGTAGCGACTTTCCAGCTGGCGATTTTGATGGACATAAGGACGATACATTATTAACGGAACAATCGAGGTGTCTTCTTTAGCAGTAGCTCATACCCAGCTAGGACGCATCCCCATGCAGGAGCAGAGAAGACTTCATGCAGAGTGAACCCCGAGGAAAACCCCAACCTGTCAAAAATTCTCCCCCCATCCGTAACACTCACTCGTCACCTTCCCTACACTATGAGGTGTTGAGGGCAAGGAGAGCTTGAGCAGGTTCTCTAAGGGCAAGAACCACCTCAGTGCCTTTAGAAAGAACTCTTAAAGGAATTTTGCAAGACGTAGATAATGAAGCTTCGGTGAAAATAAACCTTAAGTAAGCCACTGCTCTTAACATCTAACCTCGGTGCAAGACCCCACCTGCCAAACCAAAACAAACGAATATCAATCAGTACTCTTATCCCGTGTACGACCTCCTTCGATCGTACTAAACACAATTTATAAAATTGGCATCACTTTGTGTTTATGTATTAAATGCATACTGTCGGAAAAGCAGAATCAGTTGAAAGCGAGTAGTAAATATTGATGATACAAATGAATGCACATTGGCACCTGCGCCCCGCAGAAAGAAAACTTATTTTAGCGTACATAGTTCCTAAGTGCATTTGTCATAAAAGTAGTAACTAAACCTCAGTGTTTTTACTAGATTATAACAAAACCTTTCAGATGACGCGCTGTAATTTTACGAATGGGAGGGCGAACTCAGTGATTGAGTCAGGTACAAGATATTACGCGCTAATTACTTTTAATTAGGGTGTGTGTACATATCTGTGTGGATGCGTGCATGCCTGCGTCTATCTATGAGCAGTATAATTCAGAATTGCCAAGGTAAGAAATGGGTAAATGTTATCTGGATGAGAATTGTACTTCCCAGCACATCATCACAGTTTATCTAAGCATTGCGCATTTATTCATAATATCACTACACCATCTACATCAGCACTGCAATTTATAATGCATTTAGAAATGGGCTAATATTATATGGGTGAGAATTGTACTACAAATAAATGCCCTATGCTCAGAGAAACTGCCGTAATATCTTGTAGCTGACTCAATCGTGGAGTTCGCTCTCCCTCGTTTCAGGGTTTCATTGTTACACAAGGCTTCATTGTTACCTTTGCCTATATACCACTCAAGGTTTTTAGGCATTAAATTTTTTAAATGTGCACATTTCTCTACTTATATGCCTAAATTTGCAAAATCTGAAGTTAAATGTTGGTGTAGGATTAAAAGGCGAATTATATTAGAAATACGGGTCACTTTGTTATTTTGGTAAAAAGCTCTTTCTTGCCACTAGAATGAAAAGTAAACTAGAACGTTAAATACAAAGGAACGTTAGTATAATTACAAAAGAAAACTGTAAATTCAGAAGTACCTTCTTTCCTGTTTAATTAGATGGATGTATATCCATTTTATATCCATACATCTGTTGTTGGGGTTATGAGATTAATTCAATACCTTGTCGAAACATAGAAATGATTCTTCTGGTGCGTAGGGAAAAATTAAAGCATGAATTTGCTGATATAATATTATCTTTCATAGTTAAGGTGGTCAAGGCACATCAGAGAAGTTTTAAGGATTACTCAAATGGCCTGGTTTATCAAGGTTAACAAATTGGTTGTCAGTTTTCTCTGTATCTAATTAAACTGTACCCGTTGCTTTCTGCTCCTATATTTTATTAGTTTCACCTTAGTATGTGTTTGTTTCATCATACAGAGATGATGATCATAGAAGTTCCGCAAAATAATATGAAAGGATATTACAGATCTACAATTAATATCTATACCAATGGGCATTGTCCTGTTTTGTCTCTGGTTTATAATGATGAACTGAGATTCGTCACATACACGCACACGCACGCACGCGCACGCACACACACATATATATACATATATACATATATACATATATATGTGTCAGGCACAGTTATTTTAACATGGCATTTATTTGACTTAGATTTTTCGAAATCTATGTCGCGAGGAATGGTGTGAAAGCTTGTTTGATAACGCTAGGCAATTTGGGATTATTGCTTAGTTTTTGAAGCAATTTTGTAACTGTGGTGGCTCGTTTCTTTCAAAGAAGCTATGAACCTTGCGACGAATAACACTTAAAACAAATTCATCATGTTTACCTTCCACAATTGACTTCTTTCTTTGTCGAGGGAGTAGAAAGCTGGCCTGCCTTCACTTCACTTCGAGCGGCATTGATACTTGGCGTTGAAACACCGGAATATTGTGCTGAAAAATTAACAACGTCCTCAATTGCTAAAGTTGGACACTTTTCATACAACCTGCAAAACACGTTCTATATTATTTGTTTTTCAGCTCTTTCTAGCCTCCCCCCCCCCCCCCACCACTGCACGGAAGCAGTCAGTTTGGGAACTGATCTTCACACTTCCTTCTCTTTTAAACTGCGCAAGCGCAGCCTGGAATTTCATTATTACATGTAGATTAATCTCACCTTTACCAAATGAAGTGCTAATAAATGACTATTTCACGGCTTCATTTTTAATAATGTTAAGTTGCTTATATATTATTAAATGTAACGCTTTAAAATGATATGCGAAACTCCTTTTTCATCCGCAGAGAGTTACAGGCATAAAGTCAATGATGCGGCACACGTACACGTGTTTTTGTTTACATTGTCAATTACAGACGTAGGAGTATCCTGCAAAATAAAATGAATCCTGCATTTTTAAGGTCAAAAGATTTAAACCAAAACTCTTATAAATCCGTTTTTAGGGCTATCTTTCTGAAGCTTTTGCCTAGCTATTATTTCACAAGAAAATGGGACCTCTAATCCTTTTTCACCGCTCCATAACGTCCATTATAGTTCAACCGAAAGGCTTTAAGTAGAATAACACTTCTACTTTCGTACAAACGACATAAGTCATTAAGAAAGAAGAACTGGTTCTCGGCATTCCACTTCATTCTTGCTGCCAAAAGTTCAAGTGGTCAAAGAAAGTATTTTAGCTGGAAATTCATGTTTGAGATTCTCAGTATGGTTTTGCAAAAACTGTGTGTGTGTGTGTGTGTGTGTGTGTGTGTGTGTGTCTGTGTGTGTGTGTGTCTGTGTGTGTCTGTGTGTGTGTGTGTCTCTGTGTGTCTGTGTGTGTGTCTGTGTGTGTGTCTGTGTCTGTGTGTGTCTGTGTGTGTGTCTGTGTGTGTGTCTGTGTGTCTGTGTCTGTGTGTGTCTGTGTGTGTCTGTGTGTCTCTGTGTCTGTGTGTGTCTGTGTGACTGTCTGTCTGTGTGTCTGTGTGTCTGTGTGTCTGTCTGTCTGTGTGTCTGTGTGTCTGTGTGTCTGTCTGTCTGTGTGTCTGTCTGTCTGTGTGTCTGTCTGTCTGTCTGTGTGTGTGTCTGTGTGTCTGTCTGTGTGTCTGTGTGTCTGTGTGTGTCTGTGTGTGTGTCTGTGTGTGTGTCTGTGTCTGTCTGTGTGTGTGTCTGTGTCTGTCTGTGTGTCTGTGTGTGCGTGTGCGTGTGCGTGTGCGTGTGTGTGTGTGGTGTAGTATGTGTATTGTTAGGTTAACTAAGGAAAATATTTTCAACAATACCAAGCTTTGCATTTAATTTTATCATTTTCCAAGAGTACTACATAAAGATTAAAACCTACACCCATGCATTCGAAGATACACCTTACATTAAACTTTTCTTAATACCGTTTTCCTCAAAAATCACTAAGAAATTCGATAGAACTACCTTTTAAAATTAAAGTTGCATGCATGGCATACGAAGGTCGGCTGATAAGTCCCGAGCCTCACAATAAATGAAAAACATTTAAAACCATTTTTTTCTTTATTTCTCAACACAGTCTCCAGAAAGATTAATAAATTTGTCACATAGGTGTTCTAATTTGACTAGCCTATCTCTATAGCGTGATTTATCATGGTCCTCATAATAGCTGTTTACCCCACCAATGACCTCGTTGCTGTGAAATCTTCGTCCTCCAAGAAATGTTCTGAGGTTCAGGAGCAATTAGTGGTCAATGGGTGCTATATCTGGCGGTTATGGTGAATATTCGAGCAATTCGAACTTTAGTTCGTGCATTTTTTTCCATTGCAATAACTAAACCATGGGCCGGAGCATTGTTGAAAAGAAACAAGGTCTTTTCTTCGTCAAATGAGGTATTTTTATTTTCACCTCAATACTCCAACGTTACAGTGAATTTGTATAGTAGTCAGCAGGTCACCAGTGATACTTTTACCCTTTTCCAAGTAATCAATAAAAATAATTCCCTGCGTATTAAAAAAATGGCCATTGTCTTGTTAGCTCTTAAAATTGACCATGCCTCTTTTGGAGTACGTTGACCTGGTCCAATCCACTGTTTTAACTGTGATTTACTTTCCGGAGTGTAGAGATATATGCAGGTTTCACCCATGGAAATAAGTAGTCTCAAAATTTCAGTGGAATTACTACGGTAGAGTACCAAATTCTTAACAAAAACAGTTTTCCTTTGCAACTTTTGATCAGGTGTCAACAAATGCGACATCAACTTGCACAGACCTTGTGAAAGCCCAAAAGATTACTTAAAATATTACCTGCACGTTCTTTTGATATGTTTGCAGCCTGTGGTATCTCAAGCAACTTTAATCTGCGGTCTTCCAGTACTACACAATGAATATTTTCAATGACCTCTGGAGCTGTGCCTTCTACAGGGCGTCCAGTTGATACCGAAATTAAGTGAAGAACAGTGATGGATTTCAAAGGAATGTTGGTTCCTTTTTACAACACGTGCAGGGGCAGGTGGTTGAGTTGTGTTACAAAAGACACGAAAGAAACAGTGTTCTTAGCAGAATTCTAAATGGGTAACACTTGACTCCGTTTGTAAAGGTATTCTTCGGACCCTTAATAATGGCACGACCGAGACTATTTTGTCCATTGTTTTTATTAGTCACAAGGGAGTTTTGGCTGAATAAAGAGGGGTTTCGAGAGGTGAATGTGACAGACACACAGCTGTGCTCAGTGAGGACACAGGCAGTCCGCGGCTGGCGGCCGATTAAGACGGACCTCTGGTTCTGTCTTGGGCGAAGGCAAGAATTGAGTGTTATCGCATACTAATCATTCTACATACGGTCACTCTGAACGGTGAAATATTGATAACCGTGGTCGGCAACTTCGAATTGAATTGATGATAAAAAGAAGCAGTCGTTAAACCAGTTTGAAACTTGCATTCCAGTGTCATTTGAACCATCCTCACGCAAACATATCTACGCATACCCGAGAGTATCACTTTTCTCTACCCTACGCCACCATTCTTTTTTGTATCAGAGTGCAAGTATCCAAGTTCTCTTAGTTCCATTTTAAACTCTGCAACCCATCTTTTAATCTTTGTATATGAAAAGACAGAGTCTTTCAATGCACTGTACATTTTCTCCTTGATTTCTTTATCCGTTAAGTCTTTCAAATAGTCAAACTGGCCCAGTCGCACCATCTCTATGTGAGGCCCGGAACTTACCAGCGGACCCTCGTATATAATGTATTTGTTAAATTAAATAAAAGTAAATATGAAGTGCTGTTCGCTCAGAGAATGTAAACAGTAAACCGTAAGAAAGGAAATTTTTACGTCAATTAAGGTTTCTGTGGCGTTAATGATTTCAGAGGTATTATTGTTATTGATTTGAATTTACAAGTGCTTGTACATTCTTCAAACGGTAAGTGTCTGTATATTCAATTCTAGCACACATGAAAAGATCTTAGAATTTCAAAGCCATCCACATTTTATAAACCATTCTCTGACTTTAACATTTTCATCTACCACAAAAGCGTAAATATTTAATAAAAGTTTATGCTTCCATCTAATAAGCTTATTGAACATAACACACTGTAGAAGGGTGAATGTGAATGAAATACATCAAACCTTTTTGTGTACAACTCTCGTTAACTTTCCATATATATAATCGCTTTAAAAGGCAATATGAACTGGTTTATGAAATGTGTAGATTAAAGTTGCAGTGGTAAGCTCATTCACTTTAGTGGTTTTAAATTCTAACCTAAATAACACATCCACTATAAAAACTGTACAAGCTCAGGTAACAGACGGTTGCTTGAGTATCTCTCGTTCCCAAACCGAGAGATATGCTTTCATGCAGAACTCTGTGGGCAAGTGAAGCACTACATTCAAATATTTCCGGTACAGGGAACGTGAGTACCCTGTGCTCCAAAATTAAGGCTGAGGCTAAGCTGCTTGAGTTTTTAATACCAGCGAGTTAATATATTCTTCCGTTTTGCTTCTCCAGTATTTTTATATCATTTATCACTCAAACATAATTTCAGAAGAATATGGTCAACAAGGGATTTTTAAATCCTAATATCCATGATCTTCTAATTAATGGCTGATGATGTCACGTTTAAAAATTAATATATGTTCGTTTTTATAGTTATTCTTGTTTATATAGCAATATAACACAGTAGCTCCGGTACATAGTAATGATTAAATGCAGTCTTCGCTGGTTCTATTACAAAAATAATTATTGTAGTAACTGTAGTAATTATAATTGAAGTATAGAACGTCCCAAAAACGATAGTTCAACTGAAATTGTTCCATACAGACGCAAACATCTTAAGTAAGTTCCTTACTGTACATAGTACAAGCACTGTGAAATTTCAAGCTGATGGTAACAAGATCTGATTTTCTATTCCTAAAAGTAAAATTTGGATATACCAATGTTAAAAAAGTTGTCCCATAAACTCTGTAGTGCAAAACGTTTTGGAGTCGGTTTTGTAATACTAAACGATATGCTGCTCCTCTTGTAAAAAGTGTGCAAAAGCCATCCCCTCGCCATTATATTTATTACAGAGATTAGTAAGGCAGGGATTCCAAAAGTGGAGGAGCAATTACAATTTCCGGAAGATAACTACAAATAATTTATAGGTGCATATTAGCTTACATCATAGAGATCTTTAGGTCCAATTTAAACAGTCTAGATTGCTGAACATTTGAAAGGTATGTTCCTATGTCAACGTCTCCTCCGCTATCGCTCTGTCTGTAAGGTGTTATCACTCATTTCCCTTCATCTTCCAGCTGAAATGTGAGGGGTATCACAGTAACATTATACTGAACTACAGCAAGTGGTTTAGAGTTCATGTATATTTGTTTATTTCAGAATTTATTGTTTATCGTTTAGTGGCCACATGCTTTGTTTGCGATTTTAGCACTATCCATGTTGTACTTATCAAATGTTAAATTCATGCGGGATGTTTCATATTCCATGCGCTGGTAAATAGCTGACATGCGTTCCAATAAAATGGCAACGCAGTATTCCCACTTCTCCGTTTGGAGTGGACTATCAGGACCCTCACTTTATTTAAATGAAACTGTAATTTGCATCAATTATTTCCAAAAGTTAAAACGCTCTTGACAGCAAAACACTTCGTGCAATCAGTGGAATAACCTAAATCTGGTCTAACAACCTTTCGAAGTTGCTAAACAATAGAGGCAAGAATTGGCAAACTGAATGCTGAACTGCAAGCAAGGAACGCAGTTATTTTGCAAGCGAAGCAAGGCAGTTTACAGTCAGTGTTACAGAAGTGGTTACCGTTTTGTTTGCGCTGAGGAGAGATGGTGTGGGAGAAGCAGACCGGATACGGAAGCTGGCTGTTTCCTGTTGGGCCCCTAGAGAGCGGGGCTTGCTTACCCGACCTAAATGCAAATGCTCGAATTTCAACATTCGAAACGGAACGAGGCTAGGAGAGGGATTTCTATATAGCCCTGTCACGAACTTTTTTCCTCAAAATGCAGCACCCGCGTTCCATCACAAATACGTTTTCCTATCTCATCAGTGTCTTCCCATATTCCGAGTTTGACATCTTCTTACGTGTGTTCAAATAAAAAGGAAATATTACGAGCCTTCCACCACAGGTGTCGTCTCACTTTAACAAATATGTGTGAAACCCACAGACACAAAAATTACTTCGTATTTGCATACCGCAAAAATATATGCAAATCCCTTTAATGCATGTATTCCTGTTTTCCAAATCCTGCTCTCGCTTTTCGGATTCATATGTGAATTCAGCTACAGTAATATCCGCTCAGGCAATATCAACATCAAGTTATGCGTATTCCTTTCGTACCATTCTGTCTATTTCTTACCTTTTCTGTGAGACCGTAAATATCTCCGTTTAAGAAGATATTTCTCTGGCTACCTGTTTAGACTAAACATTGGTATATCAAAAAAACTAATAGACTTTAAAACATATTAAAAAACACAGTGATGAGCTTAGGAAGCTTCTGTAATCAATTGAGCACAAATCACATGAAATTAGAACATGTTGTAGAATTAAATCTTCTTTTTCCCCTCTAAGGTGTACCTTCATAGCGTTCTTGTCATTCCTTGCAAAGCTAGAAAACTGGTGTGAATAAAACGTGCAGATTATCTCAATAAATGCAATTATCAACCCGAATAAATTCTGATAAAATAACAATACAATTTGGTACAACGTTGGGAAACTGGCGTCCTGCTACACTACTTATGTTCGCATCTGTATAAGTATAAATTTAAGTATGGCTGGCCCCCGTAGCTCAGTCGGTGGAGCACCTGCCTACCGTGCTAGGGGTCCCGGGTTCAATTCCCGGTGGTTGGGGTGGGGATTTTTCTCCGACTAAGATAATTCCCCATCTTCCCCAGAGTCTGTAAGTATGAATGAGAGTGTGAATGTGTGCGTGATGTAATGATTAAAAAACCAAAAAGATAACGAGTTAACACCTTCGATATGTTCCAAAGGAGAACGGCCGCCGATATGACCATAGCAGTTAAAGGCGGGGTATAAATGGAACAAGGAAAAAAAAATTAAGTACTGAAATAAATTTCTTTTTTACAATTATTTTAAATATTGATACTTATTTCCCCTTATATTTAGATATATTTAATATAGTTATTGTTCCAAAATAAATTACTAGTAACACGTTCAAAGGTCAAATAGGGAAAGCTCTCTCTGGTGAAATGAAGTCTAAACAGCGATCATTATTATAAACTTTAAATTAATTTTTACGGATGTAAGTGTAAAAGTGTAATGCACGTTTTATGCGAGTTAGTGTTTCATGGTTTTTACTGTATTATATGTTACAAATTATGTTTTTCTGTTCTACATTTGTTATACACAGTTAAATATTTTAAAATGTGTAGTACGAAAATGATTATGTACGAAATTTAATAAATTGCCAGGTTTATCGCCATTCTACCGGAATTGAGTGGTGTCACGGAGAACTGGACGTATTGGCATGTGTGCGGTTAGGCTCGTCTAATCTATTTTCAAATGTGTACTCTAAAGAATTATTTTAAGCAATGATTCTGGGTAGCGTGCTCATGCCAGGAGACGCTAATGCGTGTTGGTGACTGCACAACGGAACCTAAGCTGCGAGATAATCAACTGTCACCACTTGTTAGGGTCTTCCGCGGCGCTTTGTGACCTGTCTACCTGCGAACCAGTGGCCTCCTGCATAACCCTTATTTCATCCCTACCCTATAGATCTGTTGCACGTGAGGCGTCCCGCTGTGAAGTCTTCCATGCATGACCATACAAAAATTGTAAAACGGTAGTGGGGTACTCAGTCATCTATTGTTAAGTTTGAAGTCATCACACCTGATGCATACTTTCCTGTCATGTAATGGCAATTCGATAGCAAGACGTGAACACTTAACTCGATACACTATGTAAATAAGAGGCAAGTTACAGCTTAAGTAACTAAACGGGGGTGAAGTGTCAGGTTTTCGTTGGAAGAATGGAAATGAAATTTATGTATTCCTATGAAATTTCAAATTAAATGTTATATGTAAAAATAAATCTATATTGATCATTCAATGCACCGGTACAATTATTTGGTAATCTTACTGTACTTACACTTTGTTCTGCTAGTCGTTATATGTTAGGTGCCTCACCTGCAAAGACATAAAGGTAAATATTAGCAAGGAGATAATTAAATTAATTAATTTAATTTAGTGTAAAGCCTACGTCATAAATTAGCCCTTCACCAGATCATATTATAATAGTATATTATGCAACGACACTATAATGGTAGTATTTAAAACGCGAGTATTATTATTAAGCGAGCGAGTGAAGTGAAGCAATACAAGCATTTTAATCACTACCATTATAGTGAACGTTTATACCACTGTTGATGCTCGACCCTGTATCTAAATTAAAGGTTTCATTTCAAAGTATTCATTTCTGTGTTGAGTGATATGTTACAAATGTGAGACGTAGTAAGTAGTACGCAAATGTAGAAATATTGAGTACATCCCCATAAACAGCTGACACAGTTTTAACCTAAAAGAAAATATAGAAAAACTGGAACAAATTGACTAAACAAATGTTGAGTGTTGATTTCAAAATAGAATAGTTATGATACGTGGCCACTTCTGATCGGTCCAATACCAATACTTTAATGAACAGGTGTACTTAAATGACACCCATTAAAATACTGCTACCAGTCTATAAATACTAAAGTTTGGCATGGTCCAGCATAAATGTATTTTATTGTATCTAGTATTTCAAAATAATGATTTAATAATTGGACAGAGTTTAGTTACCAGATGCATATATCATAAAGCAAGCGTGATTTAATCAAGCTAAATTAAATTATTTTCTTTCTTAACCACAGTCAAATTCTAGGATCATACGAGCGATGCTTGTGTGCCGGAATTTTGTCCCGCAAGAATTCTCTGCATGCCAGTAAATCTACTGACAATTTGTCGCTGTTAAGCAATCTGAAAGCCATCGATCTCGGCTGGGTTTGAATCCGTGAACCTGGGATCAACAAATCAGTACTAACCAAATGAGTCACACGGACCAAAAACTGAATTAAATGAACAATACTAGTACGTCGTATTATTCATTTCTTTCAAAGCAGTAATATGTTAATAATCGGTATCTATAAAATACTGCATTGAAGATACACAGGTAAAATAAAATGCAGCCGGGAATTCTATTATGGTGCGCCAAATGTACTTACATGTTCAGAAACTATAAGTTAAAGTATTTTTATAATGATTCTATTATGACCATTTTAAAATTTTATCCTGAAAATATCACCTAGCAGTAGAATGTCCATTACTGCCGTAACAGAAATAGCTGACAGCCAGTTTTCCTGTGTCTTCGGGTGTCACGTTTGAGAAGCAAGTGCTAGTCGGGCACCCATGTTCAAACCAGGCTTAAATGCAATTATGTTGACTCACCGTGTCTCCCTTCTGTAACAATCCCTCCAACTTCTTCGTGGGTCACGTAACCTCCTTTTTGGAGGGCATCGGTCAACACATGTTCACGGGAGTGATTACGGGTATTTCTCACAAGCTTTGCCACGCTGATAGAAGCCTAGAACGTGAGAGCTCGTCGCATCAGCTGGCACTGTGAGTTTTCCTTCGTATTTCTCGTAATGAAGTATCTCTTCCTCCATCGTGCTGCCCAGTTTTAATTACTTGCATTTGTACCAAATAAGTCCACCCCCTATGTGTAGTGGTTACACAGATTCTTGATTTTAAATTCACCTGTCAGATGTTGAAGAGCTGATATGTTTTGGCCTAGCTGGATGAATGAACATACAACGTTTGTTTCTGTAAAGTTTCGTGCCACAACACATGCATGTGCTTTCAGAGATGCTACTAACATAACTGTATATAGTAAGGGCAGGCATCGGTGAAATTTCGTCAAAAATGACAAAAAACGTCATTTTCGTTTTTTGCATTAAAATTACGTTTAAACATTGTAGTTTCAGAATCTGCCGTCAGTTAGGCCCTAGCGCCATTTAAAGAGCAGCTACGTCATTATTTACACGCCCTTGTGCGGTTGGGCGTGGCCATTTATATTGCTTTTTCCAGTGTGTCGCAAAGAAATTGATGGAATTCTCACGTTTAAACTATGCGGTTTGATTCTGTAACTGTGGTAATGTGCAGAGACATCTTCTGGATGTTTTTGGAAGCTACTGAACCTTTCCGCTACCATTTTTATGTATCATTTCACACTTACTACTTTTGAAAGTAAACAAACATCTCCACTGACATGTAGTGTTTGTGAAATATGGTTTACATGCAAGTGAAAGCTGTGGACAGCAGGTTATATTAAATTATCATTGTTTAGAATAGGAATAAAGTCTGATTTAACATTTTATTGCTTTCTTGTTTTAACAGTAGGTATATGATTCATACCAGGTTATGTTAGGATTACAGTGGCTATTTCAAAGCAAAATATAATGAGACTAAGGGGTTCTAGCCATAATAGTAAGTAATGATACTAGAATGCTATGCTTGAGGTAAATGTTAAGTGAAAACATAGCCCAAGAGTTAACAGTGATTATAGTAGGTCACCTTTTGATGTAAATTGAAGAATGGTTTGTGTATTTCTAGGCAATGTAAAGGGTCATATTTCTATGCAGAAGTTTTGTATGACCATGGGTATGAATTGCATGAACTATTCTACTTACAATTTACATCTCATAGACAAAAATAAAGAAATTAGTTAGTACTAATCTATGGGAAAATTGCATTAAAGGAGAACCACAGCATGCTAATGAAAGTTTTCATGGAGTAAATGTCACAAAGAATTTTTTGTGTTAAGAAGGAAGTTGCAAATTGCAGTGATTGCAGCTGTTAGTGAACTTAATATGGGTTGTAAAGTTCAGTTAAGGCAAAAGTTGCAGCAAGCAAAGCAAGTCTTGTTAGCATGAAAATTAGAGGTATTAGGGTTAGGTGAAACGCAAAACAAAGTGATCAAAGTTCATTGAGCAAATATAAATCTGCCAAGCAGCAGTTAAAGGTGACTAAATTAAAAGAAGAAGAGGACAGTAAACTAGCTGAGTGGTGTTCATATAGTGCAGGATGGTTTTGAGGCATAGAAAAAAATGTTGTTTATATTTAAAGCTTCTAACAAGATTTTTCTTCATGTCCAACTTTTAGCATTTTTAATACTTCTTATAGTCCAGACACTAAAGTTTTCATTGAATTTCTTTACGTTTTGCATATATGTATATTCCTAGATAAGTTTTCAATAAAAACCGGTGTCATTATGGCTGTATATGAAAAAATTAATAATGATTGGTATTGAAAAAAGAAAATTGAAAAAAATTAAAGAAAATTCTATCATATTCCTGAAGTTTTCTCCTCCAGAACCATTAGACTTGGGTAAATGAGTATATACATATATAGTTTTGTAACTATTATCTAAAGGAACCAGAATCCAAAGTTCCAATAATTTATAACAAACATTGTAGAGAATGTAATATGTTTCCCAATGTAAATAAATTGCAGCAAAAAATTATTTTTTTTGGTAAAAACTATTGCAGAAGGAAAAATTATAAAAAAAGGCCAAAGGTAACCAAATTAAAGAGAAAGAAGGTAATAAGATAGCTGTAGAACGTACATATGATGCATGGAGTTTTCAAAGTAAAGAAATTAAAGTAACTTCTATCTAAATCTTTGAATTCATTTTTCTCCACTTTCAATTTTTGAACATTTTTGTATCTTCAAAATGCTCCAACTTCTGCAATTCTCAACGACTTTGTATTAAACTTTGCATACATATTCCTAAATATATTTTTGTTTATTTAAATTAAATAGTTTATTTATTATTTATTTTTAAATATCAAAATTGCAAAAAGAATTAAGAAATATTTAATTTGTTTACACATAAAAAAATTTTGTCCAAAAATACTTGATGCACACCTTAAAAGTATAGCAACTTTTATAACTGATGTACAGAGAAACGTGAATCTAAAATTTAAAGTTTCTAAAAGAAAAACTGTATGATCTGGGACTTTTTATATAACATACAAAAATCATACTATAAAAAGCAATAAATATTACTTTTTTGAAAAAAAAAAGCTATTTAAGATAGAAATATAAATTTTAAAAGCTCTTCTAGATTCCCTATACGCCACCTAATGACAAAATTTCAAGCAGTTCTGATGTAAAATCTGGATTTTAGCATTTTTCACAGATGCCTCCCCTGTTGCGTAATATTAATGGTTTCAGTGTATTCTTAAAGTTTTCATCATAGCTGCTGAAGTCACAAAGTAACCGCAGGTTTATCTGTTTATGTTCTCTTATATTCCACTTACCAGACATTTTCAAAATTACGTAACATACTCAGCGAGGTATTTTGCATATCTTAACTCTTTGTTCTTATATCGTAAGTTTCAAAAATGTTAAAACATTAGATCTATAAAAATTTTGGGTCTTCATTGTTATATGCACAAAAATAACCAGTATGCTTACAAATCCCCTTGATAAACTGGTTAAAATATGTGAAGCAAATTATAGTATGTTTGGAGTTAGAGATGATGTTCTCGAAGCACCACGTTGGTAAGCCATGTGAAACGAAATTATAATATGTTTGAGGTGCAGATGATGTTTCAAGTTGACCATTTGGAAGTCCCAGCTTGAGAAGCCATATACAACATGCTTACGCATATGTGTAGAAGTTGAAGAGGATGGAATAGATGTTCTCGTAGATTTACTCGAAGTTGGAATCTGGAACTTACCTCAGCTGCTCTCGTAGTAGTATAAGATTCTCTTTCAGGGTACGGACGCAGATGAAAGATAGTGGTGGTGCTGTTTGTAGATAAAATACATTTTCTATTCATTTATTTTAAAATTATAATTTAATTTCTATTTTGTTTAAAACGTTTAAAGCCACTCTTTAAAACGCTAAAGAAATAATCACTTTAAAATAAGACCTGAAGATTTCCTGGCAACGGATATGCTCAAGTTATTCTCGGGAAGCAAGCCAGGAGAAAAGACGATTATAAATCAACGTTTCGGGAGTGTGCACTTCTCCTATCATCAGGATATTTATTAACGTTATAACCACAAATGAATAATTGGAGATAACACAAATATAAACAAAGACAAAACACTATCAATTTTGACAGGGAGAGATGCACTCACCCGGAACGTCGATTTCTAATCGTCTTTTCACCTGGCTTGCTTCGCGAAAACAAATTGAAATAATCGCATTTGTTTACAACAGTACTACATAGTTTTAAAACAAAACTATCATGTTGCTTTTGCAGTATTTTAGGTCCTGCGTCTTTTCTGCAGACTTACGGATATTATCACACACACTTCCGTTCTCTATGACGGCTAAGCGCAGAAGAAGCAAGCCTTATCCAATCTTGAATTACTGGTTCTTCCGCTGCTATGAAAGTCAACAGTTTACCACTGGTCCACGTCACAACAAATTATAATTTTTTCGTTGGAGATTGAATAATAATTACATTTTTTATAATTTTAAATCACTTTTCAAAACGGTCTAATATTCCAAATGATATTTCTCCTTAATTTAAATTAATGTTGTTGTTTCCAAGATCGTAATTAATATTTTATTTTCCTTTCCTTTAACTATCAAATTACATTTGCACTTTCACTTGCTATCCTAAACTTCGTCTTTTATCCAATAAAACTAAATCAATCTTAAATAAAGCTGAACATAAAGGAGCTGTTTCAAATGTAACGTGCAAGAGAAAATGAAGTAAATATTTCTTATTTACAATAGTTCCTGAGAAAATGTACCTTTTACTTGAATAAATCTACATTGTTTATGATAGGGCTCCTTAAATTATAAGAAATTACTGTATAGGAATGACATTCGTGCTGTCCGTAGCCTGCCAACTTTTTCCATCTAAGTATATGTTAGTAAGCGCTCACGTGTTATAGGCGTACTGTGATTTTCCCCTCGTAGAAAATTGTCGTGACTGAAGGAATATTAATGAATGATATGTATCACAGTATCATTAGAAATGACATAGGAAAATAACTGATATTATTACACTTACAAAACTACACATTACAGAATTCGTATAAAGTACCATTTTTATCTAGTTTAGCCTTATTATTTTAAGATGATTTCAATGTAAATTTTACATAATATTTGCAGTAGGGTGACAATATCAGCCTCTAATAAAATATAAATACTACATATAGAGTGGATTGGGGGAGATGCCATACTTAAGGTTTTAGGGATCAAAAGTTGAGTTTAATTGAGAGTTTAGGTTCAGCACTAAACTGGCATTCACTGAGGAGCCTTCCCTACATAGGCGCAAGTTTGTGTTACGTTATTATTGTTAATTAATTGTGTTTTGATTTCTTTAATCATAATTGTAGTTTAGGCATCTCACCCCGAACATCGGGGTGAGAGGGCAATCATATCGACAAAAAATGGAGTACTATTTTTGTGCATTTGTGATACTAATATATATTTTAGAAAACATATTTATTAATATTATAAAGAATAAAATACTAAAGAAAGGTAACAATGGATGTAAGAATAAAATAAGGACATGATTACATGCAAATGAAATCAAAGTTCTGCTGCACAGTTGTTGCACAAGTTTCTTCTTCTGTACAGGTTCCATGCAATCATTTACTACAAACGACACACTGAATCCAATCAACCTGTAGTCCAGTTTTATCGTAGTAATTGAGAGCACACACAACACAACAATAAGTCCTCTAATCTTTGACTCATTTTGCTGCAGATTTCCCCTTGTTTAATTCACTCAGATGTGATTTTGACTTGTTTTATGCGATTTTGTTCTGTGAGAAATTTAGCGTGTTTCTTCTTGCGATTAGATTTCAGTGGATCCAATATAGGCACAAAAGTATCTTCTTCAAATGATGTGGTTCATTCTGAATAATCTGCAGTTCAGGCCTCTCTTCATTTTCTGAGAGAGCGCTTCAGCACATCCTCTCCTGTTTGGTGCACTTTCTTAAATCATTTTTGCATGATCAGTAGCAACCATATCGAAAATTTCACACACATTCTGGAATCGTTCTTCATCAAACGTCGTTTAAGAGTTCCTTATGGAATGCTATATTCTTGGGAAGCTTTAAAACAATTCACTCCCACATTCCAGAGCCATTTGTAGACATTCATTAGGCCACTGACATCTGTTTGAAGTTCTAACATACACTTGAGGCATTTCATACGAAAATAAAATGCGTATAAGTGAGGAATAAAAGTAAGCATGTCACTCCGAAGAAACATTGGCATCTCTCCCAAGGATCGGGGTGAGATATCACTTTTGATGACTGCCACGAAATGATCGCTGCTTAGCAACAAAGGATGGCAAACTATACCACAACATACCTACTATGATTAGCATGCGCGATATTTCGCTCTTCTACTTTATTCATGATCTGGCACCTACTTTAGAATAACTGTGCACCATTAACCTGGCATCTATTTTTTAGACCTCATCTGTATTTCTTGGTTTCAATGTGAAGAAACACCTAATACAATGCCTTCACGTCACATTGCCACTAACGAGTGCCGTACAGGTTTGAGTCGCGATCTGTTTTCAGCCATCGGTACTATAAACTTTAGGTCTCTCACCCCGATAGGCGTCTCCCCCCGATTCACTTTAACCTACCACATTTGGAACCCACGAAAAGCTAAAAACCAAAAGATTTGTTATTTTACATTTATATCTGAAATTTGTGGAATATTGAACATAACAACAAATATTTTCATAATGGTGTTAAACTTCTCAAAAACATGTAAGCAGTCATTAATATTTTAAAAGGATACATATTTCCTACAAATTATATTTAATGTTTATCGTTCCCAAGTTAGCTATGTAGTACGCCAAAGAAGTGTAGAGGACTTTATCGGATATGTGCATAAATGGGAATGCGTTTAAGGCGTTCTGGTTAAGGGGAACAGAACATTATTCGTAAAACAAAAGTAAGGTACCCGGCTCGGTAGCTGAGATGGTAGCGTGTTCAGGAGGTCCCGAGTTGAATCAGGGTGAGTTACCTGGATAAGATTTTTCCGGGGTTTCCCTTTTCCTGAGAGACGAATTTGGATTACTCTAAGCCCCATGAACCATGGAATCATCTGAGCATCATTTCACCCATTTCATTCAACGTCCGATATGACTTAACGTTGGAGGACATAAAAAAGTAAGGTGTTTCTGAGGTTGAGAAATTCCCTGAAAAGATTTTGCTATCCGCATAAAACTCAATTAGTAAGCTTATACTGTGGCGCTAATATTTTGATACACTTTTTAAAAAGACAAAATTCGTAAAAATTCTATACTTGGCAGATGGAATAATATCGGTACACGCGACAGTCGCTGCTTCGGCAGAGTTTCCGCATTTAAACCCCAGGGTTTTGGCCCTGGCGGGAGTAGTCTCGCACGTGCTACCGGAATCTGCGACCCACCAGATGTAACGTTCACTGTTGCGCCAACTGGCAGGTAGATTACACCTTCCCATTTAACGTTACTACAGGGGGGGGGGTAGCTCAGGAGGAAGATGTTCCTACCAAGGGTTGGGTTACCAGGCAGGGTTGGCTTAAGTTAAAATTCGACATGTAGTTCTGGTTAAATAGTGTTTATTCTGTAATCTACCCAAACCAAAAGAAATAATCTATACGAGCACAACTGTGGCCTTTACCTGGCCTAAGGTTCCTGCTCCTTGCTTTTTGGTGTTCATTCTTGAAGATTATAGAGCTGACCGTCAGAGAACCGCAGATTCCGGTAGCACGTGCGAGACTACTCCCGCCTACTACAGCCCAGCATGACTTGCAAACCTACGCGACCGGATGTCGCGTGTACCGATATTGTTCCATCATCCAAGTAAACAATTTTTACCAGTTTTGTCTTTTTCAAAAGTGTAGCAAAACATTAACGTCACAGTATTCTTCCAGCTTTCCTATTTATCTCATCTCTGCACCTCTACATCTCTCACCCTCTCCGTTCCTCCCTTCCGTCCTCTTAGACAGGCATACTCATGCACACACAGGCACAAACACAAAATATTCATGTAATTATTTCCCTTGTAAATATTACTTACCCTTTGGAAATACCTTTGGGTGCTTAAAACTTGTACTGCTGGTGACCTACAATTCAATTATGCAATATTTCTTCCACTTGAAACTATCGGTAAATATTACTTCAGGTCCATAATATAATTCATAGCATTTATATTCCACATATATTATAAATGTCAGTGCCACTTCTTTTCTCAGTCCACTTGGCTTAGTGGTTTAGGCGCTGAGCTACTGTAACCAAGTTGAATGTCCAAATCCAGCCTTAAAAGATGGTGTTATGTGGCCTTAAAAACGATTGCCTAAAGTTAATAGATATACTGGCATATGAAGGGAACCTTGCTTCAAGGAATTTCGGCACATCGGTGTTTTGTTGTTGTAATTTATGTCCTCCAACGTTAAGTCATATCGGACGGTGAATGAATTGGGTGAAAGATGCTCAAGTGAGTCCAGGATCCATGGAGCTTACAATTACCCGACATTCGTCTTTCAGGATAAGGGAAAACGCCGGAAAAACCTTATCCAGATAACTCACCCTGACCGAGATTCGAACTCGGGACCTCTTGAACGTGAGGCAGACACGCTAACATCTACGCTACGCTATTAATTGACATACATAGTTATACATAGTTATTTCCTCCAGCCAAAGTTATAGATCCTGAAACAGGAGCATCATCATGAGCTTTAGGAAGTCATATATTATATATATATATATACTAAATATATAGGTATTTTAACTAAAAGTGCTAAAATTATTCTAAAATAAATATAAAAATCAATAAAATGTCATATATATTGAAGACAAAACTAAATAATTTTAATGATTATAAAGATATATTACTCATATATACTCATATACTGATTTTCTTTAGAGAAATAGGTGCTATATTTGGTATTTTATTTATGTGTAATCCAGTTCTGTTTATATTTAAATATGATAGATACAAATGCATTAATAAATATAAATATCCAAAATACGTTACAAAAATAAACACAAATATCGAGATTCCCTGTAGGAAAAATAGTCCCGTTTCTGTTTCTACAATAATCAAAGAAGGAAACACAGTAAACGTAAACAAGAAAACTACATAAAGGAGAAAAAACTACAACTACGGAAAACCAATGCATTATGGATGCGAAAGTGAATAAATGAATACAACAAGCAGAGCAAGCAATGGCAAGAAGAAAAAGCGAAAGAGAGCAAAACATCAAATCCCTTTAACGGAGAGAATGATCAATGGCACCGATGGACAGACAGAGGGAGTTTGCTGGTAACAATGCTCAAGGGATGGCGAGAGGAAACGGGTCTTCATTACAAAAACAAATCGTTACAGGAAGAAAAAAGGAGAGAAAGGAGGCGCACACTAGCGCCATCTGTGTGCCAAACAAAGGCTGCAAACCAGACATTGTCAATAACAGACTCCCGTCTAATTTGACGATTTGGATTGAAGGGTCAAGTTTTATATATAAGATTGATGAGGGACAAGGCAGAGGAGGTAACCGCCATGTTTTGCCATCTCCTCCCCAAGTTGACGCATTGCTACGTCAATAGAAAGACAATGGAACCGCCCAGAGGCAAAAAAGCGCAAACGACGCTATTTGCTGAAGCCGAGCTTAACTGTTACAATCAGTAGTTAGTCCTCAGAGTGGGGCTATTGAAGGCGATGTTCGGTTCCTATTATCATGACAAAGTGCACTGCAAATAAAATGACTTTACATCAAGGTACAAACTATATGTGAATATTCACAGGAATACTGGTAATGAACAATTAAAATAATATATATATAATGAAATATAAAACGAAGCAAATGGCCATAATATCTCCACTCCCTATGTAAAACTTTTCTTAAGGGTACTAATTCTTTAAGCTAGTTTATGTGAATGAAAAGATATGTTTTTGTAAATCTTACTACGTAATTTCTTATTGGTACAATGGAAACAGGGGGATGCAGCAGGCTTAAGTGATAGTAAAATTCGTTTTAAGAGCGATTCCTATGAGATACTTTGGGAACACCATTTTATTTACAGGGTCAGGTGATAAAAGAATGAAGAACGATTTCCTATTTGAAAAAGACACAAACTCAAGTGAAGGAACAGCAATGTCTTTTACATTATTAGTATTTCACATAAATTCGAAGCTTTAACTGTAGCTCCAATATTTGGTAGTGTGAAAAATGTTATTTTATCGTTTACGGATCATGATACCGCCGCTGTTAGGCGTAACATTAGCTGGATAACAGCGAAAGTTATATTAAGTGGATAATTACGAGTGGATAAATATCACACATTGAATTAAGCTAAATTATAACAAATAATTTATAATTATGATCTAATACACAGGTGTAGAAATTAAACAGGCAGTACCAATATACGTAAACCCAACGTGAAAAGAGAGCCGGGAAAATGAACACTTACCCACCGAAAAAGGGGGCATAGTTTGAGAATCGCCCAAGGCTAGACCCAAGTGACAACTCATCGCCCGTCGAGTCTTTGATTTGAAAATAATACGTGATGTAGAGAAAAGACACTGGAGATTTAAGCTACGCTTTTGCACGCGTGATTCCGCATTAATTACCTAGACCATGGGTAAGTGAAAGTTACATGGAATGCATACTTCAGAAGCTCATAATTGCGATGAAATGTAAGAGGAGGGAGGAAACACAACCTATACGGAACGAGTAACGGTTCACATTACCCCTAAAGTGTCCAAACTGCTGCGAAAGGAAGGGAAAATTTGTGTAATGGCGACTTTTGATATTTGTCAGGAAAAACACTCTGCCTTGGCGAGTGAAAGGAGCAACACGTACTAAAAGTTCATCAAAGTCCGCATACGCGAATAGACGGAGCAACACATTTTAGTTGGCTACCAAACATTCTGTTAGCGAGTGAGAGAAACAGCACACATTACATCATGAAGATTCCACCAAACTCTGGAATTTTTTTTAACAATCCTGCGGATACGACAACGCGTACATGGCCACATACATCACTCGGCGCGTCCTACAAATTTAGAAGTTAACTCACGACTGTGTTTCAAACTAACCATCATGTCACGCACACAGCAACGGGTAAATCCTATGTCTCGCGCCTAATGCGCGAGTAACACCAACACAGTAGTGACGAGTGGAGAGGGCGAATTGTATAAATAAACTTGCCATTCCACGGTCGTGGTGCCATCTGTGTGATAATACCCCTACATTGTTCCTGAAACCCAAAAGAGAGAATCCATGCAGGCCTAACCTGAGAAAAACCCCAACCTGTATAAAACTCCCATCCGTAGCCCTCACCAGTTTCATATGCTATCGTATGAGGTGTTGAGTGGCGGCAGGGCTCAACGAGGTACTTAACGGGCAAGTACCGCCTTAGTTACTAGTTAACAAATATATTCAAGAGTTCAAAGTTTTCAGAGGCTTTTTTCAGAATTCTAAGGATATGGGTTTTATCTATTTTGAAAATATCTTAAACATATGGTATCAAAATTATTTGAGTCAATTTTAAAAAAATGAATATTTTCTAAACTAAGAGCTGAGGCATTTCTGGCGAGAAATATAATCCAGATCTTCTCGGGCAACAAGCCAGGGGAGAAGAAGATTTGAAATTGAAGTTTCGGGAGCGTATATCACTCCCATCATTAGGATATTTCAAGAAATGCTATTGATACAAAACGTATTACTGGATATAACACAAATATCAAAAAAGACAAAAGACAAAAGAATAGTACAGATCTACATAGCTTGATCATTAAGGTAAGTAGTTGCGTTTCTTTGGCCCAATTATTTTTCTACCGTGATACTGGATTTCAGTTCAGCTCCTCCTGGAAACCGGCCTTAAAATGGAAATCCGTCGGCTTAAGAAGCACACATCTACACAGCTTGATCATCAAGTTAAGTAGTTACGTTTCTTTGGCCTAATTCATTTTCTACCGTGATTCTGGATTTTAGTTCACCTCCTCCTGGAAACCGGCCTTAAAATGGAAATCCGTCGGCTTAAGAAGCACAGACCTACACAGCTTGATCAAGTTAAATAGTTACCTTTCTTTAGCCTAATTACTTTTCTACCGTGGTGCTGGATTTAAATTCAGCTCCTCTTGGAAAGTGACCTTAAAATGGAAATCCGTCGGCTTAAGAAGCACAGACCTACACAGCTTGATCAAGTTAAATAGTTACCTTTCTTTAGCCTAATTAATTTTCCACCGTGATGCTGGATTTAAGTTCAGCTCCTCTTGGAAAGTGACATTAAAGTGGAAATCCGTCGGCTTAAGAAGTACAGATCAACACAGCTTGATCATCAAGTTAAGTAGTTACGTTTTTTTTGACCTAATTAATTTTCTACCGTGATGCTATATTTCAGTTCAACTTCTCCTGGAAACCAGCCTTAAAATGAATATCCGTCGACTTAAGAAGCACAGATCTACACAGCATAATCATCAAGTTAGTTTCGCTTCTTTGACCCAATTAATTTTCTACTGAGATACGGGATTTCAGTTCAGCTCCTCCTAGAAACCAGCCTTAAAATGGAAATCCGTCGGCTTAAGAAGCACAGATCTACACAGCTTGATCATCAAGTTAAGTAGTTACGTTTCTTTGACCTAATTAATTTTTTACACTTACCTCATATCCTGACCTGGCCTTTAGTTTACCGAAAGTCATTTTTTCAGCAATACGAATACTGGTAGTGTTTTGTCTTTATTGATATTTGTGTTTTATCAAATAATATATTTTGTAATTATAGCGTTTATTTAAATATCCTGATTATGGGAAATATCACGCTTTTGAAACGTTGGTATCAAATAGTCTTTTCGCCTGGATTGTTTCCCGACAAAAATTGGAAAATATGTTCTAAATCGTTTGCATGTGAAATTAGGTTAATATTGGGACATTTTTTTATTCAAAAGCTTCCCGTTCGTTTTCTAAACTTCAAGAGAACTCATGTTTTTCATTTCAAGTATAATCTCTATCCAATTTTTAGGTGGATGGCAATATCTGCTTTTCTCCCTAATGTGTGCAGACAGGGAAAGTATAACACTAAAGAGTTTTCTAAATGAAAGAAAGCAAATTTTCCATATATCCCAAAATACCACTGGATACTTTTACAAATTTACCTAAAACATGAAAAACAATCGTTTATGAATACATTAGTATCCTGGCTCTAAGAATATATGCAGTATAAGGAGAAGTATTTGGAAACGTAGAAATAATAAAAGGATAGTAAAATAAACACAAAAGTGATGCTTATAATTCGGAGAGTGAACAAGTAACAAACTTGGATTCATTCTCCAAAAAGGAAGCTTCATGTTGCAAGAAATAAGTCCACATAGCCCGTTTCAGTTAATTTCCTAAGTCGCTGAGACCAAATACTCATAAGTAGAATTCGAATTGTACCGAAACTCGCTCAATCTAAGGAACAGCCACCCGAATGCACAGCCTGAAATACAAGGAACACCATGCAGCATATAATCGAAAACTGCCAGCAAAATGACATCTACAGTGAACAATACAAGATTTCAGGCAATCTACATATGTCAACAAGCAATACAACTGCATTTAATAGATAAAAACAGTTTTTTAAATGTACCAATCAATACAACAAAATATTGTAAAACGTACTACACAATCCATTCTTGCTTACAATGGTTAAAATTTAAACATTAATTATATTTTAGAACACATCTACATCCTTGTTAATTCAAGTTAAACATTGTAAAATCAGTTTTATAATGTAATACATATGTCATTATATAGCTTACATCAAATTTTGCGGTTATACACAAAAAAAGTACCTACTTGAACACTAGACGGAAGCAATTTTGAGAATTTCTGTTTGCCTTTCTTAGGATATATCTCATTTTAGAATTAGCTTATTTCTCCACAGATACTTCCACAGTCTTCATTAGAACTAATTTTATAACACAACAGTAAAAGCCAGATTTGTTACATTAAGTTTTGGCTCCAGATCACAAGTGATGCTTGCTACCTTAACTAGCGTCTTAACCAACACTTCAAAACATACACCTATTTTCTTAATAAACAAATAGCGTATTGTTATTTCTGTTGCATATTATATATACCTAGTCGTTTATGTTCACCAGTATAATTTGAAATTTGCTCCGAACACTTTAAATAAAAATATAAATTACTGATTATGCCAGACTTTGTATATGATTGTTGTCTTCTCATTGCTATTTAGTTGAAGCTCTCATGTACTTGGTCACTGTAGTAAGTTAAAAATACATAAAAAGTTCATTATCTGTGGAAGCAGATGATATGAAATGTACGTTAAACATATACACCCATAAAAATATTTTGAAAAATATAAGTGTGTTTAAGTTACTGGATTAATATACATCTTCAGCTTATTATTAGCATGGAGTTATTCAGAAATTTTGATAAAATGTAATATCAGGATAAGTAAATGGTGGTTATTTTAAGCCCGTTTCAAAATTTACAGGAAAAATTAAAATCTACAAAGTTATATGGAGCATAGTGTAACAATGTAATTAACAATAACTTTCCCTGTAGGTCCTCGCATAGATAGATAAAAATAGATGGTTGTATATCAAACTAATATTAAAATATTAAATCACGACATATATCAGAGAAACGGCAAAAATTAATACAAACAAGGTAGGGTAAAATTTACACTATCTAGGAATATAAAAAAGAAACCTAAAAAAATAGTATAATGAATTCTCGAATTCAACTTCTGTTTCTAAAATACGTACAAAATTATGTTCAACTCCCACGAAAAATATCTTACTCCAATATATCTGATTTCAATTTCTACGAATGAAAATGAAATGGTGGGGAATCTAACTGACAACAGACCTCCTCGATAGTTTTAAGTATTAGGGTCCATTGGATGTAAAGTGAAAATAGTTATATGCGTATTTTACTTTAGAAGTACCCGCTTCGGTAGCGTGGTGGTAGCATGTCTTCCTCACGTTCAAGAGGTCCCGAGTTGGAATCTCGGTCAGGGTGGGTTACCTGGATAAGGGTTTTCCGAGGTTTTCCCTTATCCTGAAGACGAATGTCGGGTAACTCTAAGCTCCATGGACCCCGGGCTCATTTGAGCATCATTTCACCCGTTAGATTCCTCGTCGGATATTACGTAACGTTGGAGGACGTAAATTACAAAAAAGAAAAAAAAAAAACAATAATTATTTTAGAAGTGAAAATTCCTCTACGCCTTCAAAGAAGCCGTTAAGGCTATTCACAGGACAATAATGTAAATTCTACAAGACCTAAAATGTACAAGTATTCCAGTAGAAGTACGTATCAGCCATATTTTCTATAAATATATGACAACTTGTTCTCATATTAACAAGCTTCCTAACTTAACATCTCTCCTTTAAAATAAGCTTGCTCAGCACTTCAAATGGTTGTTTTGGTGCCATAATGTTGCCCACTGCATCCCCAGCTGGAGCAGAAATTGCAATGATCCATCATAAGAAGAGAAGAGCTTGTGGTTCTACCGCTATCCACCTCTCCTTTACATTCTGCGATGAAGGGAAAGCGGCTTTCATGGCCAGGTCCAGCGATGATAAATCCACACAATTAGACTAGTACCGCCATCTGTCACTGAAGGCAGGACCCACCTGCCATCTGCTGGCTTCCTGCAATTTCCGGCCGCGAAGAAAGTAAGCGCGGTAACACTCGAAAGTGCATCCTGCATTATTATCTTTCTCTTAATTATCATTTTAGTCAGCTTTGTACAATGTTTACACCTTCTGACAATTATATACATATTAAAATTTACATTTCTGCTTCACAATAACTAAAACCATTGCCCAGTATACACATTTTCCTTATCTTTTGCATCTCCTTCATATTTGGTATACTGCATTCCTCCATGTTCTTGTCAAACAGATTCAGAAATAATCTTGGGTAATCGGTCTTAATCCATATCTTCTATACCGCCTAATTATTTCGTTTAACATCTTTTACTGCGCGTGATTCTTAATTTATTTGAAATTGGCAATAGAATGTTTTCAATGCATTGTAGTTACACATCCTTTTCTCTTATATCCTTATATGAGGCGTTTTATTAATGAAACAATTACTGTCAGTAGCTTAACATTTTTATCGGAAACTTGGTCAGAAAATATGCCAATACGTATGATATTGACTTGGTTTTACGTCAAATCCAGAAACTATTGATAAAGAGAGCCCTTAGTTTCCGTTTGAACAGCTAGGCCTCCTATCTGCCTATAAGCTTGTTCCTACTTATAGGGTGAGTTAATCCCCGTAAGCTTGCTTCTATGAACCACTATTATATTAATATTTATTTATCATTATATAATGTTTAAAGTCTATGTTATTTTATCAAAAACTGATCACTTCTCTCCATATCATTTTCTGCAGCTTACTAATGTCTGTACGTTTCACCAACTTTGAACTTAAAGTTACTCCCTCTTGAGTGAACGCAATTTATAGTCTACATCTGGTGATACGTCTTTCAATTTTTCTCCGTTTCTTGCGATCCTGGTCCACTGGACCCCAGCTACCTTCTGGATTTTTGCGACTCTCTGTGCCACGGGCGTCCTCTGCTCCTTTTCCCTATCCGCGGGTCCTATATTGTTCCAGCGTTGGTCCATCTGATTTGGTTCATCCTTATCTGGTTTGTCTTGTTCTGCTAGCTACATCCTCCATTCCGCTCTTACTTCTCATTTCGTCGTTCCTTACCTTGTCGGTGATTTGTTACCCAATACTCTTCTCTCCATTTTAAGTTGGCACCCTTTGTGGGAGATTGAAGAACCCACACCATCTCTAGTCTTTAATCACTGCAGTCTTTTGTCACCCCAGAGGAATTATAAGATTGATCGATTTTTGTTGATATTCTATGGTAATTGTAGACCTGTAAATTAAAGTGCGTGGTTCACATTAACAGAAATTTTCTTATTTATACTGAACGTCTCAACTCTTCCCTTACTCCTGTGGGAACGAATGACAGGCACAACAAAGCGATGTTTGAGAAAACGGGCACGTCTCAAATGGACGAAGAAACCCTGAGAATAATACTGGATGAGACAGAAGCCGTCATTAATAGCAGACCAATTACACAAGACGATCTAAACGTCGCACTAGGCCACTTCTTAATCGGGGGACTATTAACATTGTCCAAGGCTCCGGAACCTAGCATCCAGTCTGATCTGAGAAAGGAAGCAAGACTGAGAGCAAAGACTCAAGACGACTTGTGGAAGAGAATGAAGGAGTACTTTATTGAGCTGACAAGCTTCCACGAGGTACGGTAATCAGATGAATGATCGACGAAGTGTAGGAATGGGGATGCTTCAAGACGATCTGAGTTAACGTCACATTGGCCACCAGCTTGTATCTGTGGAGTGAGACCTGGCTGTGATGGGAAGGCGAGGTCTCGTGTCCTCCGACTCAGTGATGAAACGGAGATCACCAGGCCTGTACAGCTGGTCGTCCCTCTGGAGATAGCCCAGGGTGAGGTGGATGTGAGACATTGAATATGCCTACGCCATCTCTAGTGTTTAATCACTACAGTCTTTTGTCATCCTAGAGGAATTAGAAGATTGATAGTCTTTCCTTATTGTTATTCTATGGTGATTGTATACTTATGAAATAAATTTGAGCTTCACATTAACAGGAGTTCTCTTCTGTGTACTAAACGTGTCATCCTTCCCTTACTCCACAAACTTTTATCTTGTTCGTTTGTCCCTTACTGTCCGTGTCTGAATTCCATAGTAAGAGCTGTAATAGCTCAGGTTTGCAGTATTTCAACTCTTAATTTGGAGTTCAGAAATTTCTCAAAAAGTATAAAATTAAGATTCAAAAATTTGTCCCAGGAAAGTTTATCCTTCGCTAAATCCCCCTTTTTCCGCTTCATGAAAGGGTAATCGTTTGTCCTAAATATATAATTGCTTTTCACTGTATCCTATTGGTGTACACTCCAACTGGATATCTGTAGCATTTTTCATGATTTTGGTCCATTTTGGTCGGGTTCATTGCTAGTCCTGCTTCTATGTTCTTTGTGTTCAGTTCATTTGGCGAATGAAATTAGTACAATATCGTAAGACTAGAATAGTCTTCTGCCAATGATACATTAGTGATTCCTGTTTAAATCTAGTTCTCTGAATTTTATCACTAGAACGCACGTAAAGAGTTTTGGTGAGAGAGAGGATCTTCTTGTCCGACCCCTTTTCTTACTTTAATACTTCCCCTTCACCCCTGTTCTCATTTTTGAGCTGTTTTTTGTGTATATATTGCCTAATGCTTCAATATATTTCGAATTATACCTATGGTTTTCAAAGATTTTAATACACTTACGTGCTCTCCTGATTCAAATGCCTTCTTGTGCTCAATATGTGCTATGCTTAGTTGTAGGCTGCACTCTTGTATCTTAGTTTATAGGTGTCTATTATACTGCATTGGGAGCGAAAGCCCCTTGCTCTGGTGTTTGATATTCGTCCTTTGTTTTGGTGAGGCAATTTGTATATAACTTTATGAAAACCTGATAAATACTTGGAAGCAGGATAATTAGTCTATAATTATTGAGATCTTCTCGGCTTCTATATTTTTCAAGAGGGATTATAGTTCTAGGAAGCCGCTGTTTCGAATATCTTGCCGCAAGGGAGCAGAGAGTACACTTATGTACAGTATTACAAGCAGCTGTTTGCCAGAAGTAGCTCATTATAAACTAGATAATTGGTATATTCACATAGGTGAATCAAATATAACTTAAATTCATAAATATTTAAAGCTGTTGCACCCAAACATTTGAAAACAGTTGATCTTACAATAAATTATGGTATGACGTAAATATTGTATATTGTAAACAGCTCTGGATTTTTCTTGCTTTTGTGCTAGTCTCATATGGTTTCAAACTATATAAAAATGAACAAAATTAGGTACACTTCTAAAGCTAATTGACGATAAAACAAATATTAGCCTGCCAAACTTAGGGGTTAATGATTAATGGGATTTTTACACCCTTTTGTGAGAATATAAGAAGTAATCTGTCTATAACTTTGTGATACAATTCATTAAAAATAAATCTGAAAATTTAAGATCCATTTAAAGGGTACTTCTATTAGCTACGGAGTAGCTATTCAAGGATGACTAAACACCCGTTAAAGGGATTGAAGTCATGCTAGGATCACCCGAAAATCATCCTAATAGTTTATGTTGGCCTTAGCTGTCGAACGACTTCTGAAGTTCTTCTCAACTTTGACTGCTATTTGTCTTCTGTGCCTGCTATTGCTTTACCGTTGGTCCCAAAATGTAGTTGTGGAAGTTTTGTGTAATGGATTCAGCGGCATCATGTGACCTACTTGCTATAGCATCACAGATGGCTACTTTTACAAATGTTGTTTCGCTCTTTTTGGGTTCTACTCTCATTTTGTTTCTTCCCTTGGATTCATCAATCACAGATTCTACTTTTGGTATAAGGATAACTTCTATCACTTTTGCCGATGCAGCTGTTATAGCTGCAATTTATTAGCAGAGGTACAACCAGGAAAGTTGGTATACTTCACTATCTTGAAAAATTGTGTGATTTAGTCACTTGGTCATTTTTCTCATTACTGTGTTATTTTGTAATGTACATATCGTGCATTACATACATTTTGCTTAATGTTGTATTCTAAGCAATTTAACAACTAAGACGAGGCAGTACCGATGTTTACTTCCAGAACAAAAGGTGTAAATAATGCACGAGCTTACTGAGTTTTATTAAGCACATTATGCGGAAAATCCTTAATATCAGAAAAAAAAAATTCAGAAGCTAAACTTAATTGTGTACTATCGACTTCAATATTAGATGTGGTGTGTGGATATATCCATGATATATGATTTCGAATTAGAAATGTATAATTTCATCACATTAACAAACTAAATTCCTTACGCATTTCAAAATACTTTTGAGTGTATCCAAGAATGATCCTCCATTTTATGTACGTTGCAATTCTATAACTCGATCCTGAATTTTTTTCCAAAGGTAGCTAAATCAGGAAGAATGACAATTTTTTAAATTCTAACTATAAAAATGTTTAATTTCCACATTAAACTGATTTGTATAAGATAAATAATTTTGGAATACATGCATATAAATTATCGTTGATTTTGTACAAATTTCAACAAGATATTAAATATGTAAACAAATTTTACTTACTTTTAACAAAGTATAATGTTCATCTTCGTAGTTGAACTGGTGGTTGTCCAGTCTTCAGTTTATGGAACGATGCATGATTATATCACTGACTAAGCCGGTGTGAAATAGTGTTTTGGTGTAGGGTAAGCCAGGGCCCTACTTATATGGCTAGAATGGGACAGAGATGGATGTAAATGCAAATGTTCGCACTTCATCCTACTATTTAAAAATGTTGCAATAACCGTAACTAGTCCACAAGCAAACAACAGTGACTCAGGTCTCATGAAGCATAAACTGCTACCTGATACGGTACGGCGACCAAACAAAGAGGGCATTTTCTCAGAAATGGAGAACAATTAAAACATTTAGTAAAACTATTAGTAAAACTTATGTTACCTTTATGTAGATAAGCATAGTGAGATAATTTTATAGTAAAATGTTTGCTATAAATCATTGACATAAATGTATAAATCTATAAATCAACTTATGTTGGATTGAAAAGATGCCGTCTTTAATAATGCACTTCAAAAACCTATGCATAAGACGCTACTGATACTATCTTTATTACTGTGATTTCTGTCACATAGCTATTTCCCCTACAGGGGATTGCTACAAGAGGTAGAAAAATAAAACTAGCAAATTTTCAGTATTTCACTAGTGGAAACTCTAGGAAACTCCTCTGTGGTTTATACACTGTTGTAGATTTCTCTATTATCAGAAATGACTGCACTTTAATAACTCAACAAAGGAGTTAAAATCATCGATGTGCACATATTTGGACTGCAAATAATCGGGACAAGAGAGCACTTCTGCTTTTGTATTTTGAAGCCTCAGTCATTGAAAGCACTTCAATTACTTCATACAGTTTCATCCGTATTTTTAGGTGGATACTCAAAACAGATAATAAAAAACCGATAACGATTTCCGAAAATATTTTCCATTCCCTCTGAAAACCATTTTTGAAGCGGCATTTCAGGGATTGTTTGGTTTTAAGAGGCGCATATTAATTAATAGACTTAGTGACCTAATATTGAGGTTATGCAGAAACTTTGTTGTGAATCTGCATTGTGTAACGAAGGAGCCACAGACGTGGCTCAGAAAACTATGAAAGACAATCCTGTTACCTATATTAGGACCAATATTTGGTAACTGAGAGACAAAATATAATTGCAAAGCTGTATATACCTTAAACATTTCTTCATAGCTGTAAATAAACTCCACTAACCCGTTTTGCAAGGGCAGAAAATCTGAGGCTACTTCATCTGAGCAAACTCGTAGAAAATATTCACTTTTCTATGCAATTATATAAATTTGCAGGCAACTGAGAAGGTTGATAACTATACTTTCTACATGAATGTCACCATGCAGCAAGAAGCATGTTTCACATCCAACGCTTACTCAATGATTCGTTGTTTTAGTGCACAAAAAAGCATTTTGAGCTCATATACCTGAAAGAATGCCACAGCTGGAGTTAGCATTATCCCGCCGAAAGGATACGCTAAATAGAAACATCATAATTCTTTATCATACGGTGGTAACACTGCTTATTACAAAGTGGGAGACCCGGGTGCGATTCTCAATACCGCCGTAGGGATTTCATCCCGCTTGGAGGACTGGATTTGGGTGCACTCGGCCTCATTAGGTCACTGAGGATCCAATTCATAAGTCACTTGATTGAGAAGTAGTGATTGCTGGTTGCAAAGGCCGCATGTACAGGTACGAGGGACCGGGGCACTGACCACACTCCACCCTCCATTAATGCAGCCAACTTGTGACGCCTATGTTGAGTAAAATGGAAGGATTTTATAACTCGGATTTCCTAAGAGACATGCAATAAAAAAATTTTAAGACGCATATTACATTCGCGTACCTAGTGAACTTTACAGAACCCCTATTGGAAAATAATGCACAAAATTTTTTGTATGCGTTTATACATTTTATATACGCATATCGAGCCAGCAAAACGCCATTGGGCATTGTATACACGTTTCCCTCTGCCGGAGCGTGGGTAATGACCCCAACATACGAGCATTGCTAGGAAGTCAGAGTTACTCAAATGTTTTCCAACCAAACAGAAGAAAACATATTGAGCGTGCACTCACAGACTTTGCTTATCATCAAAGTCATTTCCATACATCTTTTCATAGAAGCAGAACTTGCTTTTTAATGGCAAACAGTAATGGCAGTGAAAAAATGAAGTCAAGCGTAGCAGTTAAATTTCCAGTTACTTGAAAAAATAATTAATGAAATTAGAACAAACATTTCGTAGACATCGTAGTGCCAAAGATCCATGCTAGTAGTACACTAAATAATTTAATAGCATTGAACACCATTTTAACACAAATGGTTATCCACTTCAGACACAAACAACACTTCTCGTAAAAGCCACAGATTAAAATATACGCACACGATACTGTTCCATCAACTTTTAAAGATAACACACAAAAAACGGTGGAAGAAACTGCAGAAGCTAACAGAACCAATGAAAAGTATATGCTGCAAACACATTTCCCATTCAAAAGCCTATATAGGTTAACAATGTTACTGCAGCAACAACAACAACAACAACAGAGGCCCTACAATAGAACCACTGAATAAGCTTAAGGCTGTAGCAAAACCTGAATTTAAGAATATAATGGAGAGGTAAAACGAACACGAAAGACATCTTAGAGGTAGCTAATTGAATGTCATCAAATCACGTATCAGAAAAAAAAAAAAGCGCTTCACTGGTTTGAAAGGCGGACATAGTGAATTCCGGCTTAGCATTAAATAATGAAGAACGTCATGCAAAATACAACACAACGCCTATATCATCATTATCATAATTGTTATTATAGTCATTAATAATTTACTTTAACCATTCAATATACGATTAACTACTGTGGACATACAGGCCACAAAATACAACCCCTGGACAGGGATATTGGGTCTAGTGCTTTAGAGCACAGAAACAAACAATTTGGAGAGGATAGAGAAATCTTGGTTACAAAAGAACACCCAACCCCCAGCTAGAAATTGAATCCGAGACTGCCTGTACAGTAGGAAGGTGCTCTGCCAATCGAGCTACGGAGCCAGCTCCAGCTCCACTTAGAACTATATTTATTTAAATGATGTGAAATCTAATTAAAATAAACAGAATGATTTATAATGAATAGATATATTCCGAAAAGTAGCTGTTTTGTGTGTAATTTACGTCCTCCAACGTTGTCACATCGGACGGTGAATGAAATGGGTGAAATGACGCTCAAATGAGTCCGGGGTCCATGGAGCTTAGAGTTACCTGATATTTGTCTGTCAGGATAAGGGAAACCCCCAGAAAAAACCTTATCCATGTAACTCACCTTAACCGAGATTCGAACTGGTGACCTCTTGAGCGTGAGGCAGACATGCTACCATCTATACTACCGAAGAGGGCGAAAAGAAGTTGTGACATACAATGCTATATTTACAGTAATAACCTTGCTGTTAACTCCAAAACCTTTACCATTAGTAGCTCATCCTTTTAAACTTTATGGCATTTGCTGTGAAGATATGTAAACATACATACCCCAATATAGAGATGGTGGAAGCATTTTGGATAACAAGTTTTATTGAAGTCAGTGTATTGAAGACTATTTCCCGCATATGACGTCGTCCTATATTGGCCGTGTTAAAGTCAACCAATCAGATACGTGAAATCGTACATAACAGCAATAATTATTTTGGTATCGCACCCTCAGACACAATAACACACATTCTGCATGTTTACGAACAGGCAACGAATTATACACCTCACGGATCGCCAACTGTTAGCGCGACTTTCAAATGTCAAAATGGGTGAAAGGTTTGTATGCCGTGACTTGTGAGGTTAAGTTTCATTCATCTGCTAATGTAGGCCTGGGTCATTTAGATAATCAAATAACTCATTTTATTGCTTTCAAATTATTATTTATATTCGTGAAATAGTCTCTAAAAATGCCACTTGTGGTTTTGAACTTCCCTAGATAAATATCCTTGCAACTTCGTTGCTGCTGAACTTATCGGTATCAGTAACAAAAAGACACTTATGCCTCGTAATTGCAAGTGATATTACTGACTTATACAGACACAGATGACGTTTGCTGACACGACAAGGTACAACTTTGTGGCGCTATTGCAACGCTCCATAGAATTTCTAAAATTATTACCGATTAAAACCAGTTTGTTACATTAATCATATTTGGCTACAGAGTTAACTACAATCAGGGGCCCATTTACTGAGAATTGGTCCTGAGAGCGGAAAAGGGAACCGTGTTGGGGTTGGGATTGATGCTCATTGACCAAATTACCAAATTTAATTAACCGCGTTGCCGAGATACTACAAGTTTCCACCCAGTTTAAATTCTGTTTTTCTGCAAGAAAGACCCCAGAGATTTTTAAAGCCCGTTTAATTTACGATTATAGCTTGGAGGAACAGTTCTCCGCGGCGCCCATAAACATCGTTACGCCCCGCGTTATCAAATATAGATGAAATAGCTGGTCGTTGCGCTGAGTTCTCAATCTGCAGTGTAGCTAGCTGCAACAACAAGCAAATTGCTGCACTAGATTGAAACATTGCTATAACAATTAAAAGAAACAAATTAATTTTTACTACAGGTTGCTCCACTCCCTTAATATTTTATATGAATGATTATTATGGCATTATGGAGATATTTTGGTAGCAACTGTAAAACAGAACTTCCTTCTAATGTGGTTATCAATCTTCTATTTATTTCTCTAAAACATTGGCCTAGAAGAGCTAAGAAATAATACTACACAGTGGTAATAACTTACATCAGGGAAGATCTGAAGCCCTAGCTCACATGGCCTTCTCTCTCCACTTATTTATGTCTAAATTAATGCTGTAAATTAATCCATAGATTTATGTTCAAAATGTACAAACCCTGTGTTCATGAAGTCAAAATATTCAAAGGAAACATGCGTGGTTATAAACATTCACTGTATTTAAAGCAACATTCATACGTATATGCGAAAGTAGTAGTTTTGTGTGTTCCAAATACGTTTTCACGAGTTGTGGCGTGGCTAAATATGTGTATCCATGCAGTTAAAGCAAACTGAACTTACGATCAATGAAATTATACATGAAATAATGTAACTGAGAATTGTGTGATAGGATTTTTATTCAATTGTAAATCTCCTACTCACATTTAAAGTGGATTATCCCAAAACCAAACCTGGATTTTCAAACCTTTTTCTGTATGTTTTACTCTGTGTATGTTTGGATATATGTGAATGTCGTATTTTCATTCAAGGAAAGTGCAGACACAGCTGAAAGATTTATATGTAATACAATGTAATGTCTTACATTAAGGCTTAACCCACGGGTGTACGCGGTGTTCATTTTTATTCGTTATTTCCCGCCTTCCGATTTAGCAAGAATGACGTCATAGTTGACTGGTGAGTCTATCTTGAAATCATAATGCCTTCTACGGAAGAGTAAGCAAATTACAGCGCTTTAAACGTGGTTGCGCTTGTAACTAATACAACCAGCTTCCCTTGGATATGAACACAGAACACAGCATCTTCATGGTTGAGCGCTACTTTCGTACCAGCATTAAAATACTTGTGACATATAAATATAATTTAAACCTCTGCATAGAGGAGTTTATGCAACGCTATCCGGCATTCAGACAAGTCCCTCAGAGCATAATGTTGCCAAAAGTGTCCAAGTGCCGTCAAATTGGCATACGTTTGCTTGAAACATAAACGTCTTACGTTTTATCAGTATACGATATAAAGGTTTTGTCATTCTCATGCTTAATTAAAATGTCTAATAATTTTGGTATCCTGATGTCTTTTAAAACCAATAGGGGCATCAAAGATTTCCAAGATACAGAATCAGCTACTCGCAAAATTAGAGATACTGGACGCTATAAAGTGACTGGTTATAATCTGGAAGCAATAAATAACGTTTTGACAGTATGGCCTCAAGTATACATTCTCGCAAAATAGACAGTGGTTAAGGGGAAGGGAGAAAGGAAATATAAGAAAATAGACACATAATACTATGAACTAGAGATATTTTCTGGTTTAGATTTGCGTAATAGCTTTGTGCATATTGCAACACTAATTTATTCCTCATTCCTAAAACGTATTAATACTAATTTTCTGGTTTGTAATGAAGATACATTGTGAGGAAACTATGGACATAGAAAAGAATTGAGATCAAATTTAAGTATTTCTATTTTATGTGACAGGTTTATAATATGCATATACGTCTACTAAAACAGAAAAATAGTAGTTCATTGTGAAATAGGTGTTCATTGGCTTAACGTTTCGTATATTCTTCATGATATACTTTTATGGCCTGCATAGTTAGCTTTATGGTAAACTTTTTTAAAAACGGTTATCGTATCTACGCATCAGGCGAAATTACACACCTTTATGTTACGCAGGCAGACCTTCCTCAAAACTGCTGTCATCACATCAAGTACGAACGCAAGCCGCTAGGGGAATCCCATATAATATCGCTCCATCAGCGATGCTATTGATGACGTACGTTTTCCGTGGTAAAATTACAGATAAAAATGAGCACCGTGTATAAAAGCTGACTGAATATATATGGGATTTAATGGCTTGTCAACAGCCAGTCATTTGGGCCCCACAAGGAGACACATAAAATAAAGTGAAGTAAACCAGTTACCGATCTATATGAAAAGATTGGCATTATGTAAAATGTACATTTCATATGCTTTGAAACGTATTTATTTAATACGATATCTATAATTCAATATTTAAAAGACTAATCGTTTTTCTTAAGTTTCGATAAACAGTGAATATACCGTGCACCGTACTCTATCAGTTGTTTATGAAAAAATACAGTTTCCAGCGCCGAAAGCTATACACATACGTTCTGCTTATTGCATCCACGAACTGAACATGTGTTTTAGTTGAATTGTTTAGTTTGGTTTAGGATGGCGGAAAGAGAAAAACAAACCTTACTCACGTATGACCAGATACAGCTACTTAAAGCAAAACAAATATAAGCATCTGAATTCCTGGCTTCATTCTTCTGCCTTTGCTTATATGCTTTAACTTATAATGCATCAATGAACGATATTCAAGTGACAGAGAAGCTATAGGTCAATTTTGAACAGTTTATCTGTTGTAGTTTTATAGCCTTTGAAAAGGACTATTTTTGTAAAGTACACTACAGATATAAAATGTTAATTTTTCCTTTAAAACGTACGAGGTTTTAAAGATATTAAAATCTTGCATTTTTTTTCGTTAATGTTAAGTTATTACGTAATGACAGCTGGTGATCTAGGCCAAGTATGCAACAAAATTTAATGTTACATATACTTTACATTATCTATTTTTCCTTAAACACTTTATGATATATTTGCAATAAGTAGCCTAATGTACCAAACTGAAGCCTGCACTGAGCTAATAATTTCGTAATTTTTGCCGAGTCTCAATTTCTTAATTTTCTTACCTCAATAACACAATCTAATTATAAGTTAAGTGATATTTTATATCATTCTGAAAGCTTATAAACATATGCAACATTGACAAAACGAATTAAAGGTAGCATGTGGGTTCACTCAGGGAAATCGTTTTGCCTATTGGTTACCTACATTGAGGTTCTACTTGAAAGCATTCAAGCAAGGAAGTATTTAATTTTCAGCAAGTTGCTAGGATATGGGGCAACTTTTTCAGTCAGTATCTAGCTTGTTCGATGAATTTTAAATTGGATTCTCACTGAAGATTTCTTGTTAACAAGTTCTTTTTGGGGAACTCAGTTTTCAGTGATGGACATGGCAGGAAAAGTGTATCACCTTTTTATGAAGAGAGTGATGTTAGCGTGGATCAGCGTTTTGTTGGTAAGGCTGAACTCATATTGGCCTTATGCGCGCTAATCCCGTCAACCGGATATGGGTACATGGCGGGTCTCTCTTGGGAACCCCCGAGGCACTTACTTGACGTGTAACATCGCCAAGGCCCGTCGTCCTTCCTTCAAGTAGATTAAACTGGGGAGGGGGTGGGATTAGCTCAACGACACTGGCGGAATGGCGAAACAGGTACCAGCAGCACAAATCATGATAAATTGTATTCTCTAACCTGCTGAGCGCCGTTCAGTATGGGATTATGTCTAGCAGGAACGAGAATAATGGGCCGCTACCTCCGAATGGAACTCAATCCGTTACACGAACGTTCACTACCAACACAGATTTCCTTCTACAGAAATATTTACCTCGGACGACATTGCTGTGTGTTAAACTGGAACTATGAAAGTGACCATAATAAGAACGAAGACCCATGTAAATATTGCCTTCAATTATCCGAGGTAATTTAATTTTCTATTTATATTCCAGATTATGAAGGTATATTTATTTATTCAACATTTGTGAAACATATGCAATTATAATAACTTTTACCTTAAGCAACACTTCCGAAAACTCTGAAGACACACAAAATATATCTAAAAGCTGCTAAACATTTTCTCCCTCATTTTAGAGTAAGTTAAGCAGCCAACATGCTATAAACTGATCAAGAGTTTGCAAGAGGATTTTCCTTCCTTTCGCTCACATTATTTCAGCACTTTTATCCTTTCAAATATTCAACAGCAATTTTAATCCGTTCTGTTAACCACTTCAACATAAGTGCTTGAAACCTCAATAAAAAAGCTAAGCTTGCCAACAACGGCTTAAAACAGCCCCGTCATTATGGTCCCATTATTCTCTTCTCTACCGTCAAGAGAAAGTACTGTAAAAATGCTAACCAAGAATTTGTGATCGAGATAGAGTACGTCTACAAACTTATAGAGATAAAACTTCCAACGGATAGGGGTGCGTCTTTTCAGCCCTGAAATTCTTTTACTATTAATTATCAGCACCCCTAGTAGGAAACAGAGAGGTGCTTAGGTCGAGATGTGAGTGAAAATATAATTTGACTTAGGTGAAGGAAATTTAAATTCTAAAGCAGCGAGAATAAGGCCCTTGATTTCGCAATCCTTCGACCCTTCCTTACAATATTTCTTAATGTCCCTTTAGCACGCGCACACACAGATCAACCATTTACACGCAGCTACACGTCGATTCTAAACACACCTCCAATGGGATCAAGATAGAGTACAATATTTTCGTATATTCAAAATGCTCCAAACTCTACTATTTTCAATGAATTTGTATGAAACTTTGCATACATATGCCCAAATACATGCTTGATAAAATTTGATATTTATGTTGTTGTAAATTGAGCAGTTTATTTATTATTTAATTTTAAATCTCAGAATTGCAAAAACAATTAAGGAAAATTTTATACTTGTATATTCACACATAAAGAACGTTTTCTCCAAAACTACTTAACAACTACTTGGAAAGTATAGCGAATTTTATAACAAGACATCGGAGCCTGTACACATTTAAAGTGGTATGAAGTTTACGAGTCTCGCAGTATATAACTGCTGACGTCAGTCCTGAGGACAACACGCGGGGATAGTCCGGTTCGCAACGCGTAGCTTTAGTTTCATTACAACTACTGCTCGCCACGCAGGTAGATCTGCCTTTCAGGGAATGCAGGGTGTTGGACGTATTGTATTAATATCATTAATTTCACAACAGTTATTGCATAATCTCCATTTATAAATCAAAAGTTTTGGGTATTATCAACAACTATTAAATAGCTTGAAGAATGTACTTTCAAGCTGTTTTAAAGAACTTGAGTAGGTGTCTGCAAAAATTAATATAGAAAATGTTCTACCTACCAAACGAACAAAATATGAATTGTCCAGTATTCAACATAAAAATACTGGATTTTCAGTGCTGCATTATATAAGAAATAAGCTAAGTCTAGGACAAAAATATGAAAACGATTTGTACTACACATATGCACCAATAACGTAATGTGACGTTGAACGAACTTTCTCCCAATATTTCTATATTGATTCAGTGAGAGCCACAGAAAATTCACATTCGGAAAGTTATGAATGAACATGACTGTTCATTGCAATTTCCGCATCGAAAGCAATGAGAAGGATGACATGTTGTAACGTAGCTTACACTTTGTATCCGTATCGACTGAACATACACAGCGCTTCGGTATACTTGTTGACACAGACGTTTGTTGATGTCGCGCCTGACCTTGTATAAGACCTGTGCACGTACATTGATTATTAAGGTTTACGGGATCCAGTGTCTGTTTATAATGGATGTACATAGAAACCCGAATCAAAAATTGAAAGTCTCTAAAAGAAAAACTATAGGACTTGGGACATTTTATATAACATACAAAAATAACAAAGTAAAAAGCAGTAAATAGTTTTTGAAAAAAAAAACTAAGATAGACGATGAAATTTGGAAGTTTAACTAGATTCCCTTTAGCCCACCTAATAACAAAATTGCAAGCAGTTCTGACGTAAAATCTGGATTTCAGCATTTTTCACAGATGCTGCCCCTTATACATTTAATTTGTCCTATTGTAATATTATTGTTAATGTATTAAATTTATATGTGTTAATCAAAAATTTAAGGGGAAAATTTTAATAACTATACTAATGATCAAACGTATTCATCACTGCACATCCTAAACATATTTATTATTGCTGTTGTCAAGGTGATCACTCTAATCTGCCCTAAAATTTATACGCACTCAAGGACAGCCACTGGTTGACATCACGAAGGAATAAGCAAGTATTCCGTGATAAATAAACAAGCGGCAACGTACAGCTAATATCACTACGGAAAGATATTTTGAGACTTTAATTCGAGAGGCTTCCAGAAATATATTCCGTGTAACAGCTGATTTTTTGTTGTTGCAATTTACGTCCTCCAACTTTGTCATATAGGACGATGAATGAATTAGGTGAAAATGATGCTCAAATGAGTCCGGGGTCAATGGAGCTTAGAGTTACCCGATATTCTTCTACCAGGATTAGGGGAAACCCCGGAGAAAACCTTGTCCAGGTAACTCACCCTGACCGAGATTCGAACTCGGGACCTCTTGAACGTGAGGCAGTTCATCTACGCTACCGAGGCGGGCGTAACAGCCGATGTAACGCTAATAGTGGTTCAGTAGTGAGGCAGTAGTTCAGAAAAGTAGTGAGAGCAGTGTGTCTGGTGCTGAGAGCTTCGAGTTGAGTGCGGTTCCTGGGAGAGAGGTCGTCGCCGTGGAGCAGTTCACGGATCAGTTGGTCAATGAGTAGTGCTTAGAGGTGCTGCGTGGCGAGGATTTGCAGGCCGTGAAACGATGCAGGAAGCAGTTCATGGGCCAGGAGGTGAGGAATCGCCGATTTGTGCAACCAGCGCATGAAATACGGAGTTGTGTTTAGAATCGACGTGTAGCTGCGTGTAAACGGTTGATCTGTGTGTATGTTAAAGAGCACAAGGGGATGCGTGCTAAAGAAATATTAATAAACATTGTAAGTAAGTATCGAAGTGTTGCATTTTGTAAAACAAAGACTGATTATAATTTAGCACTGAACTAACAATTTAGTGACAATCAAAGGACTTTAACGTGAACCTGGCGCCTCTTTATTGTGGTTTGGCATTTAAGAAACGCAATGTCCTACTCTTGATTTAACAGTGTTTACCAAAATTGATCTTAAATAACTTGTCGAGGTGTGGGGTCATTTATAACAAGTAGTTGTTTAGGGTCGTGGTAGTAATAGCAATCTCCGAGTATATGAGATGGTATTTACCAGACCTTCATAATAAATAGGCTATTATTACTGAAAATACACGGTAATGAGCTTAAACATATTAGCTACTTTACTGTACCTCCTCACCCACTTACCCTAACACTGTTCACGCCACTTTCCCTGCAATATACTGAGAGTAAACCGAAGTTGCGTTTTATGCTCCTATTACTGCTATCAAGCTCGCTGTCTGGGGCGCGTAAAATAACGAGGATAGATAAATTTCAAGTATCGATTCATGGTCGTCAGGGTATAACAGTACCTTAGATTGCACATAAAGATAATATTATAGAAAAATGCTTGAGGTTTTGGCATTCTGTGCACTTAAGGTGAAAAACTGCCGCACGTTACGGGCAATATTTCCTACCTATAAAGATTTATAGGAGTTTAGAACATTGGCTAAGTTTTTGATTAAACTAGAATTACTAAATTTGCTATCGGATTATAAATTATGTAAATTAATATTAGACTTTGAGGTCAGCAATTAGTAATATCAAAATAAAACATCTTTATCCAGGCATTAAGTACTGTGTTATTAAATCTTTAGCAGAATACTGACTTAAAAGCAACCTTTCAAATTTACAGAGCCAAATGAAATACATCTGTCTCTAAAACGTTTGTTTATGACCTTTCAGCTTACCCCCTTTGTACTGCTATAATGATTCCGAACTACGAGATACAGGTTCACCTCTAACTCAAAGCTACACACCAATTCTAAACACAGTTCCGCTATCAATTTCACAGTTTTACTGACACGTGAAATGCTATGTGCATTGTTGCACGGTCTGATGACTCCTCACCATGGAGCTTGGAACATACTTAAATTTCTATGCAGTCTTCACTGACAGACTGATTCGAGAAGCTACTCCACGGTTCCGACTCCTATCTTACTGCCGTAGTTAACTGGAAACATCACACTACCCTGACTCATATAATCTCCTCACTGTAAGAATAAGATAAACGTCAAGGAAACACGTGTCGGAAATTAAGCGCATTGGCTGGTGTGTTTTAATATTCCCTTGTTCTTCCACTATACAGTTCCGAGTTTAATTAAACTTTTTGTTTTACTCTGTTTTCTGAAACCATTCAAGTATGTTTTATAATATAGATTTAACATCATAAAGTAATTACAGTAAGAACAATGAATCTCAAACGTTCCAAAATGCACTGTGAGGCGCTCCGGCCCGTAGCGAAACACATCGAGCTCTCCCTTGTGCTCAACGCCCCATAATTAAGGATTGGAGGCGTGCGGAGGTTAAGGAGAGAAGTTTGTAATCGGTTCTAGATGACTTGTAGCTCCAGCATGAGAACTCTCATCTGTACTTCAGGGAGTGGGTGCGTCCTGACTGGTTGTGCGTTGAAAGATGACACCTCGAATCTGCTAGACAGAAGTTTATTGTTGTCCTTGACTGCTTTGCTTGCCACCGTAAAGTCGTCGTCGGTGAGGTTGCTGTCTTTAACGTCACTGTCAATATTGTGATGTAAAACGCAGAGGCAGTAGCAGTGCGTATTCGAACTGGATATATTTATCGTCTTCACTATATATTACTCTTTGCACTAGCTCTCACTGGAGCGACTGTTATACGGAACGTTGTCTCGGTGAATGGCGCGGAAGTGTACTTGTTGGGCGGCACCGAATACGCGTCCGTCCTACGTAGTTCACAGGACCGAAGTGTCCTTACTAGCAAAACCTAATTTCTGCCATCACTTTGAAGTATCCCCACTCTAGGTATATCTTGGAGTTTGCAAAATCACATGTACAAATATCAATTTTCCATTGGCTGGTACCTATCCCCACTTACGATCAGTGTTCAGAATTTCCAGTCTCGGAACTAATATCAGTGACGCTTTATCTAACGGTACGCATGCAAAAATTAATGCGGAAGCATGCGTTCTGCGCGACGGTCAAAATCTTAAAGCCTGTTGTCAGAAGCACGCATGGGATTTTAACAATTTGTTGGTTTTCAACTGGGTGTCACCAAATTTGCCTTGAGGGCAAAACAGACAATAGAGTAGAGTTGTTTGTTTACAGATTACTGACCTTCATAGAGTGGCCTTGTCACTATGACCGTCTCAGGAGTATATGCTAGTATTACGGCATATATCTATTCTGGTATACGTCATTTATTTATATTTATTCGTTATTTTATGTTAATGTCTTTCTGATATCAAGTTATATGTCTTCTCACTGGCCCTAGGTAACAGGAGCTGCGTCAACTGGGTTGATTTAGCAACAATGTTGACAGTTAAACTCCGGTGATGGCATTGTTGTATACGCTCGCATGCACAGATATTATGTTAACCAATGACATACTAGAAGCGGAGCTCAGTGCAGAATGCGGAGTAGTGCTTTATTGTATCAGCGCATAGATTATACTCACTAATGACTCATTCTAGGTTTTACTCCAGATTTTATACATCTCTCGGTAGATTTTTCTGGAAATGGAAGCCCTTGTAATTATTATCGCGAAAAGTTTTATGGACAGTAATAATGCAATTCGCTTTCTAAAGTCAACTATCCTTGAACCCGTCTTTATTTCGCACGGCAGACGTGCGATTACCTATGTGACAGTACTTGCAATGGAAAAGCGAACGCATTCAAAAGCTGGTGGCTGTCAAATGGCAATGAAATTCCCTGTACATTACGACATAGTTTAGAGATGAACAGAAATTAATAGAATTTTACATTTGAGAAACGTTAACATTATGAAAAATTTAGACAAATTTTATATTCATATGCATTGCATTTCATTTGTCACGTAAATAGCCTGAGGGCGTTGTGTTCGCAAAGATTGTACAGCCTTAACGCAAAAGCAAAAGGTCAAAGAACCCCCAAACTCTCCGGCATTTATGTTAAGCACTTTCCAAAAATGCAACAAAAAATATTCAACAAAATCCTTCCATCAGAAACTACACTTTACGTGACATTTTTTTCTATATAAATTTTATTTTTAGAAACAGGTTTTGAAGTGCTCATTTTGAATAACATTTGTATAACTGGTGAGAGATCAGATGCTTCCACACAAAAATATAGATACCAGTAATACAAAAGATTGTGTCAAATAAGCGCTTTTGTATTAACTATTCCCGAGATATTCTTTGTATTTTTCTGATTTTTTAAATGCTTATGCTTTTGCCTAGAGAAAAACGGCTTTTAGCCTACTTCTCTCATTGCAAAGACAACAGGGTCTAAAAACCATAATATTGGAACCCGTTGTTAAAAGAATTGTTAAAATATACTTACAAGGGCTGTTAAATAAAGAATTGTCGAAGTTTATTTTTGCAGCCTACCTTTACTCATCCTCATAATTTTAATGGTTCTCAAAATATTCTCCCCTGAATGCGATACACATGTCCAAGCGTTTCTGCCAGACTTCAAAGGCATTCTGGAAACAATTTTGAATAATCCTTTAAAATCGCCTCCGCAGCCTTCACCACTGCTTCTGATGCTGGATAATGGCTCCCACGAAGACGTTTCTTCAAGTTAGGGAATAGAAAAAGGTCACATGGGGCTAAATTCGGACTATAGGTAGGGTGAGGAATGCCCTTCACGTTGATTTTTGCAAGATATTCAGCAACAATATTGGCAATATGCAGCCGCGCATTATTGTGGTGCAGCATCCAGCCTGCTTCATGGAAATGTGGTCTTTTGCGCCTGATATGGACTTACAATGTTTTCAGAACTACCCTGTGGCTTTTTCCCGTTACAGAAGCAACCACTTTTGCTTTTTTGGGGATCGGTGATGGAGATTTCCACCCTGAGATTTGCTGCTTGCTCTCAGGATCAAAATGATGTAGCCAGGTTTCATCAGCAGTGATTACGTTTAAAGGAAACTCAGAATCTTCCTCTAAGATCAACTTTAACTGTATGTTACCTCCACTGCAGCGATAGGCGATACTGAACATCTCTGAACTTGCCTGGTTCTCACAGGCGGAAACCAGGAGTACCAACAATGAAACTACTACGACGTGTTTGCTTCACATTACGCCCACAGAATGTAATAAGATTGAATTTAAGTACGAAAAATTATGACCGTATAAAATTATGATCATGCTTTATTTAACAGCCCTCGTTGCAAGAAATTATGCAATAAAGTAACTTATTCAGTAAACATGATGTAGGCAAAAGAATTGCGTTTTTGAAGAACAGAGACACGAAGAATGGCTAGAGAAGGTTGTGGAACTCCAGGATTTATTTTCATCCAAAGAGAACGGAAGTCTATCATGGTTAATCCGCCCTTGAAACTTTGACTATTCCTACGCCTGCTTTATTTTCCTAATGTCTGATTACTAAAAAGAAATTGCAATATAATTGTGTTTCTAAATGCTTGCCTTATTTAAAATGAAGCAAATAAGAGAAAATAATTTTCACTGTTATCACAATACGAATATTCATTGCTTTCATACTTAGGCAATGAGTTAGCGAAACAATTGAAGGGTAGAATCAGAATTTCACCATAACGTCTACCCGAAATTCCGAAGACTTGGGCCTCTAATAACCAGGGAGCGATGGAAAGCATCGGGGCATTTTCCATGGGGCGATACCTTGTGTCTAAAAAGTCCCACCCTATCGACAACAACGTCAAGACCGGTGGAAGTGGATACGCCACTTAAGCGCGTCAACCCCGCAGGGAAGACTACCAAAAGGTAGAATCAGAATGAAAAATTCAACTCGGATTCTGGCCATGGATCTTGCGGTCTTCGTCTAGAAAGCCTGGATCCAAGGAGTTATACGCTGTAACTTGCCATTAAGGTATCTTATTTCATAATTATTTGAGGTTTCCATAAAGTTTACTGGGATACATACAAGTGAGTCGTTTAGAAAATTTAATGTCGTGCTGACATGTTACCAGGATAGATAAAAAAATCCCTGCTTGAACCATAAGCTGCTGCTACCTTTCCATTATGAATACTGATTTTGTAGCAGATAATGGTGAGCAAAGGAGTTCCACGTTGACACTACGGTTTGAAGCAAATAGTGGTTAGCGCAGGGTAAAGAAATGAGGCTTCTCTCAGGGTATGCGTGGGTATGTATGAGTAAGGATGGTTCTAATGACACTGGAATGCCCGTTTCAAACTGGTTTAATGAATGCTTCTTTTTATCATAACGTCAAACTCGAAGTTGCCGACCAAGGGTTACCAATATATCACTGTTTAGAGTGACTGAAGGTGGAATGCTTATTACTCGATAATACTTAATTCCTTACGTATAAACCGACAACTCTTCCCTCCTTTTATGATCTGCCTTTGACCAAGATAGAAGAAGATAACCATCTTAAACGGCCGCAAGCCGCGGACTGTCTGTCCTCACACTATGCACAGCTGTGCATGGGTATGTAACGTTCACTTCTGAAGCCCTGTCTTTTCACACAAAGATTCCCTTTGTGACTATTTTGTCCATTGTGATTATTAGTCTCGGTCATGCCATTATTAAGAGTCCGAGGAATACCTTTTCAAACAGAGTCAAGTGCTTACTCTTTAGAATTCTGTTTCTCTCGTGTCTTTTGTTACACAACTCAACCAACTGCACCTGTTCGTGTCGTAACAAATATACAATACTCATGCGAAATCCATTACGATTCGTTACTCATTGCGAATCTTAATTTCGGTATCAATTTAGTGTAAATACTATAAACGTAAACATGGTGGATAATTAATCAACGCACTACGAGTATTAAATTGTTGTAACAAAACCTAAATGCCATATGGCCACTTCGCTTATTCTGTCTGGAAAATGGTGATACGAATTCGAAAATGCTTTTTAAATATAACTGAAATCGAGATGTAATTCTTGTTATCTATTCAAGAGAATTGGGCAGCGAATCAAGAACATCGAGTATAATTAAGCACTAACGCATAATAAATACGCTGTGTACCTTAAAGGGGATTTTGGAAAACTTTAATTAAGTCCTCCTTTACGACCGCGTAAGGGATCGATTATGCATGAAGTTGTTGAAGATATGCATCTATACGATATTTAAAGAGAGGCGATAGTGACAACATTCCAATAATTGCGGAGCATACGTACCATGTTTTCACAATGCCTATAAACTGCAGATTGCATAAAGTGAGAAAATAAGGGGTGGCTGATTCACCTGGCAAGGTAAACTGATTGGTAGTTTATCTCCGGTGTGCAGCACAATAAAGCATCAATTGCTCTATCAGTGGATTCTATTTGATCTCTTTTTCATTCTTGGAATCGCAAAACATTGGTCCAGGGTTATTCATTTTCACTGTAGAGGTCATCAAAGTTCGCAGTGTGAACCGCTGCCATTGTTCACACAAAAGCAGCAAGCTGTCACAGTTCAACATTTGTTTAGAGTAACTTGTGCCAATAGAGCGTTCGGGTAGAGCAGAGCTGCAGTTGCTGCTTGTGTAATTACAGGCAAATGAGCCGCCCTGACTGCGTTCCTTACTCCATGGCAGATTATTGTGGGTACTCCCTTGTCGCATACTAATATATCCAAAGTTAACTATTTATAAGGTTTTATTTAAAATTAATAAGTTTTTCAGTAAAACGCACACAGCAGTTATACTGAGAGTTTTAGAAAATCTGTAAACACGTAGTTTATAGCTTTAAACGTAACATTACCATAGCTTGATGTTACCAGAAACCTAGACTCCATTAAATAATGGCACTTACCTAACATTTTCAATGGAAATATGTATTATTCTTCGCTTCTGTGTCGCCTTATACTGCACAAATAATTTAACAAATTTAAAGATATACATTGTGTTAAAATATGTTATTAAATACAATTTTAACTTCTGTTTATTTATCATATTTTCGCACCCCCAAATATTCAAACCTTCTTCAAAAGGCTTTTGACGAAACAACTTGAGCTGCACCTGATCACTTCGTGCTAACTACTACTCCCCAGCTCCTGAGCTATATTGGTGATCTACATCTCGTTAGACTAATAGCCATGCTGCCTAGTTACATCTACTCTCTTACGAGTTCCATTCCTGAGCGCTAGGAAGCGCTACTTTCGCCTGTAGAGGGAGTCAAAGGCTTGGACAATTGCTTGACGCTGCACCGAGGGGATTGGCCTGGACTTTTTGTCTGGGCGGCTCTGGTACGAGAAAGAGGACTTCTGACATGGATCTCGGACACTGAATATCGCATCTGCACTTCGTCGCTCCGTACGTAGGAACATCGGGGAAAACATTGGCTTCGCTTCATTATGTAAGTTCTGGATAAGCCTTCTAAATTTCTATTCCAAATTTTCCCCTGTGTTTCTCGCGTCAATTAAGACAAATTTCGTGGAGTTAGTGCACTTTAAACAACATAAGAAACCCTAAAGTCTTTTAATGCAGTTAAAGAGATAATCATATATATAACCAGTGGCAAGGATAATTGACATGTTGCTAAATATTTGAAGACAAGAAAAATTGTATATTCTTATAAAGATATCGTAAGAAACATCAGTTTTGAAATAATTTGTGCCTTTCCTTAACCATCGTGCACGGACCTCTGGTAATTTAACGCTTCCACGTTTTAAGTCATCCCAGGAAACGGTACAGCACCATCACCCCCTCTAGGACGGCCCCTAGAACAATCTCTTCCTCTGTCTGTACAAGGTGCCACGGGGGAAGAATGCCAAACCTCTTTTCCAATTATAATCCGCAAATGAACTAACCTAACGAAAATCTTGCAAATATTAACAGCTCCACATTGGGAAATTGACCCCAAATGGGAGTTCAATTTTCAACTATTAAAATGAGAAAACATGATTAATTACGAGGGTTGATCAACAAAGACTAAGACTACTTCTTTTTCCTGTTGCTTCCCTGATAGTTGCTTATCTGTAGCATAGATATTTGAAAATAGCATGGTTTTGGGCATAATGTCCGTAGGTGGCAGCACTCTCGCATTGGTAGGTTGGTAGTAATTCTGTTCTGTAGACCTACTGTCCGGCCGCTGTATGTTCGGCTCTGACATTTAGTGGCTGCAGGAGGTGGAGGGGGAAGGTTACTAGTACCAACATATAATAATGAGTAATTGAAAACATATCGTCAGAATTATCTTTATAATGAGAGTATAAGACTATATTAGCTTCAAAACATTGAAATACAACTTTTAATTTCATTATCATGCAAGATATTCTTTACAACATCACTCTATTCAAATATTTCGTTCACACCTTTCACGCACACCAACTGCTTCTGTTGGTGATACTGGGAGTCTGTACATCCGGTGTCGTGGTCAGGAAGCTAAAACTGTCTGCTAGCGCCAATCAGCGTTGTCGCTGGTAGGCGTGGCTCCCGAACTCAACACCGTGTTGCCAGCTTCAATTTGTTTGAGCCACGTGGCCTAATAGCGGCTTGCGCTGGTGAACTTTTTTCGGTATATTTTTCGTGCGTGAATTCCGATGTTTAGTGTTCGTAAGTCCTATTATTATCGCTATTATAATAATATGGCTCCTGGTTCGTGTAATATGCAAGTACTGAAATATTTAAAATACACATTGTTCCTCTGCTTGAAATTCCCGCTAAAGAACTGGCAACAGCCTGCTTCCCCCTCTCGAGAAATGTCAGAGCCGAACATACAGCGGCCGGACAGTACATGCATTTCGTATACCAGACAATGGAGTGACATGTCTCTTTGCTGATGGCGGGAATGCGTTTTTGAGGTCAGTTATCACCGTTGATGAGTCAGGCTGCATGATTGTGATCATGAAGGAAAACAAGGCAGCACAGTGTCGAAATGGCCAGGTTTTCTAACACCAAAAATGGCAAAAATGGTACCATGTGCAGAGAAAGTGATAATCACATTTTCTGACTGTGATGCAGCATGCAGTTTTCCCTCACACTACTGTTACAGCAGCATAGTACAATCAATATTGCCAACATTGAGGAAGCACATTGCTTTCTCGGACTGGGTGGCAACTTCATTATGACAATGCAGAGCCTCACGTCGCAATAAAAGGTCATACAATTTCTGAATCAATTCAACATTACCTGTGCACCGTGTCCAGCTCGTAGTCCCGATTTTGCACCGTGTGAGTTTCTTATTTCCATTACTATATGCACAGCTCAGGGGCATTTCATTTAAGAACTCTGAAGCAGTACTCAAGAAAACAGGCGATTCTCAAGAACTTGATGAAGAATCGCCTGCAGCACGTGTTCAAGGACTGGCAGAGAAGCTATTAAAACTGCATTGAAGTAGGAGGGGACTACTTGGAAAGATATAATGTAAACATTGAAATGGAGTAATAAACATCTGTGAAAAATTCAGTCTGTATTTGTTTATCAGCCCTTGCAAAAAGTTTTAAGAGTAATAAAACTAAGGAATAACTTGCTTTGTCCTTTGAGTTATAATATCAGTATGAAGTTAAACCAGATTGCAGCATTCTTTACTCCGGTAATTCCTCTGTTCTACATATGGTATATATAACAAACAACTGTATCTTTATATTGAAAACAACGTACCGATATTTGCCTGTCACTAACATAAATTTGTCGAAATATAAATATTAAGTTATAGGCCGATATCGGGATAAATTGAGCAGCGACGGAGAAGCGGAGTGAAAGCCTGTAACACAAATCGAATAAAAGTGATGCAAATGTACAAAAACACAACACAGGGGTGGCAAGAAATGGCCGTAGATTTGACGAGATTCTGAAAAAGTGAAAAAATCTCAAACAATGCCCGAAAAGAAATCTCTGAAAAGCGAAAGCCCAGTTTATTAATCATGAGTAGCGAAGAAATATACAATCAGCAGTGATACATAATGTGGAGCAGGGAATATCCAACTCGAAACAAATATTATTGAACAATTTTTAAAACTGTCTTAAAATTAGTAATCAGTTTTAGTTTAGAATTATTGTACAGCAAATTCGAAAAAAGTTGGTGCTGAACGCTCCTATAAATTATCGAAACCGCGACCGCAATTAAATGAAAACCGAAAATATTAAAAACAAAGAGAAAAAATGCAATATTATAAAAAGGAGAATATGCAGCAATTGTGCCATTTTAAGTGCAACTTTTTGAATTAACTCCATTTTAAACTTGTTACATAACATTAAGTTAAGTGAAATTTGAGCACTGATAAATATTTGAAGAGATTTGAATTACGAGAGAGAATTTTAAGAAACAGATACATATGTTTCTGGTGGTTTCTTTATGCACATTATAACTAAATAATTAGATGTTTAGATTGCAAGCATGTTGGGTAAATGCGAACCGTAATACTCACACGCAAAGCAGACGTTTTTAAGGTAAACTTTTCCTATTTTTGCTTTCTAAAATGTGAACTAAACCACTCGATTAGAACATCTGAAATATGTGACATTTCCTGAACCGCCATAATAATGATAATAATTGATGGTGATGGCGATGGCGATGTTGATAATGATGATAATAGTAATAACAATAACAATAGTAACAACAATAACAACAACACTAACAACACTAACAACAACACTAAGAACCACAACAACAATACTAACACCAAAAACAATACTAACACCAACAACAATACTAACCACAACAATACTAAAACCAACAACAACAACAATACTAACACCAACAACGACAACACCAACAACAACAATACTAACACCAACAACGACAACACTAACACCAACAACAACAATACTAACACCAACAACGACAACACTAACACCAACAACGACAACACTAACACCAACAACAACACTAACAACAACGACAACAACAACACTAACAACAACGACAACAACAACACTAACACCAACAACACTAACACTAACAACAACGACAACAACAACAACACTAACACCAACAAGAACACTAACACCAACAACAACGACAACAACACTAACACCAACAACACTAACAACGACAACACTAACACCAACAACAACACTAACACCAACACCAACAACAACACCAACAACAACACTAACACCAACACCAACACTAACACCAACACCAACAACAACAACACCAACAACAACACTAACACCAACAACAGCACTAACACCAACACCAACAACACTAACACCAACACCAACAACACCAACACCACCAACACCAACACCAACAACACCAACACCAACAACACCAACACCAACAACAACAACACTAACATCAACAACACCAACACCAACAACAACAACACTAACATCAACAACACCAACACCAACAACAACACTAACACCAACAACAACACTAACAACAACAACAACACTAACAACAACAACAACACTAACACCAACTACAACGACAACACCAACGAACAACAACACTAACAGCACTAACAATACTAACACCAATAACAACACTAACAGCACTAACAATACTAACACCAATAACAACACCAACAGCACTAACAATACTAACACCAATACCAACACCAACAGCACTAACAATACTAACACCAATAACAACACCAACAGCACTAACAATACTAACACCAATAACAACACCAACAGCACTAACAATACTAACACCAATAACAACACCAACAGCACTAACAATACTAACACCAATAACAACACCAACAGCACTAACAATACTAACACCAATAACAACACCAACAGCACTAACAATACTAACACCAATAACAACACCAACAGCACTAACAATACTAACACCAATAACAACACCAACAGCACTAACAATACTAACACCAATAACAACACCAACAGCACTAACAATACTAACACCAATAACAACACCAACAACACTAACAATACTAACACCAATAACAACACCAACAGCACTAACAATACTAACACCAATAACAACACTAACAGCACTAAAAATACTAACACCAATAACAACACTAACAGCACTAACAATACTAACACCAATAACAACACTAACAACAACGACAATACTAACGCTAACAACAACACTAACAGCAACGACAATACTAACGCTAACAACAACACTAACAACAACGACAATACTAACGCTAACAACAACACTAACAACAACGACAATACCAACGCTAACAACAACACTATCAACAACGACAATACCAACGCTAACAACAACACTAACAACAACGACAATACTAACACTAACAACAACACTAACACCAACGACAATACTAACACAAACAACAACACTAACAACAACGACAATACTAACACTAACAACAACACCAACAGCACTAACAATATTAACACCAATAACAACACCAACAGCACTAACAATACTAACACCAATAACAACACCAACAGCACTAACAATACTAACACCAATTACAACACCAACAGCACTAACAATACTAACACCAATAACAACACTAACAACAACGACAATACTAACACTAACAACAACACTAACAACAACGACAATACTAACACCAATAACAACAACGACAATACTAACACCAATAACAACACCAACAGCACTAACAATACTAACACCAATAACAACACCAACAGCACTAACAATTCTAACACCAATAACAACACCAACAGCACTAACAATACTAACACCAATTACAACACCAACAGCACTAACAATACTAACACCAATAACAACACTAACAGCAACGACAATACTAACACTAACAACAACACTAACAACAACGACAATACTAACACCAATAACAACAACAACGACAATACTAACACCAATAACAACACCAACAGCACTAACAATACTAACACCAATAACAACACCAACAGCACTAACAATACTAACACCAATAACAACACCAACAGCACTAACAATACTAACACCAATAACAACACCAACAGCACTAACAATACTAACACCAATAACAACACCAACAGCACTAACAATACTAACACCAATAACAACACCAACAACACTAACAATACTAACACCAATAACAACACCAACAGCACTAACAATACTAACACCAATAACAACACTAACAGCACTAACAATACTAACACCAATAACAACACTAACAGCACTAACAATACTAACACCAATAACAACACTAACAGCACTAACAATACTAACACCAATAACAACACTAACAACAACGACAATACTAACGCTAACAACAACACTAACAGCAACGACAATACTAACGCTAACAACAACACTAACAACAACGACAATACCAACGCTAACAACAACACTAACAACAACGACAATACCAACGCTAACAACAACACTATCAACAACGACAATACCAACGCTAACAACAACACTAACAACAACGACAATACTAACACTAACAACAACACTAACACCAACGACAATACTAACACTAACAACAACATTAACAACAACGACAATACTAACACTAACAACAACACCAACAGCACTAACAATACTAACACCAATAACAACACCAACAGCACTAACAATACTAACACCAATAACAACACCAACAGCACTAACAATACTAACACCAATTACAACACCAACAGCACTAACAATACTAACACCAATAACAACACTAACAACAACGACAATACTAACACTAACAACAACACTAACAACAACGACAATACTAACACCAATAACAACAACGACAATACTAACACCAACAGCACTAACAATACTAACACCAATAACAACACCAACAGCACTAACAATTCTAACACCAATAACAACACCAACAGCACTAACAATACTAACACCAATTACAACACCAACAGCACTAACAATACTAACACCAATAACAACACTAACAGCAACGACAATACTAACACTAACAACAACACTAACAACAACGACAATACTAACACCAATAACAACAACAACGACAATACTAACACCAATAACAACACCAACAGCACTAACAATACTAACACCAATAACAACACCAACAGCACTAACAATACTAACACCAATAACAACACCAACAGCACTAACAATACTAACACCAATTACAACACCAACAGCACTAACAATACTAACACCAATAACAACACTAACAACAACGACAATACTAACACTAACAACAACACTAACAACAACGACAATACTAACACTAACAACAACACTAACAACAACGACAATACTAACACCAATAACAACAACAACGACAATACTAACACCAATAACAACACCAACAGCACTAACAATACTAACACCAATAACAACACCAACAGCACTAACAATACTAACACCAATAACAACACCAACAGCACTAACAATACTAACACCAATTACAACACCAACAGCACTAACAATACTAACACTAACAACAACACTAACACCAACGACAATACTAACACCAATTACAACACTAACAGCACTAACAATACTAACACCAATAACAATACTAACACCAACAACAATACTAACACCAATAACACTAAAACACTAACAATACTAACACCAATAACAATAAAAACACTAACAATACTAACACCAATAACAATAAAAACACTAACAATACTAACACCAATAACAATAAAAACACTAACAATACTAACATCAATAACAATAAAAACACTAACAATACTATCACCAACAACAATAAAAACACTAACACTAACACCAACAACAATAACAATAAAAACACTAGCACTAATACCAACAACAATAACAATAAAAACACTAGCACTAATACCAACACCAATAACAATAAAAACACTAGCACTAATACCAACACCAACAACAATACCAACACCAATAATAATAACAATAATAACAACAACAATAATAACAACAACAGTAACAACAACAACAGTAACAACAACAACAGTAACAACAACAACAGTAACAACAACAACAGTAACAACAACAACAGTAACAACAACAACAGTAACAACAACAACAGTAACAACAACAACAACAGTAACAACAACAACAGTAATAATAATAATAATAATAATAATAATAATAATAATAATAATAATAATAATAATAATAATAATAATAATAATAATAATAATAATAATAATAATAATAATAATAATAATAATAATAATAATAATAATAATAATAATAATAATAATAATAATAATAATAATAATAATAATAATAATAATAATAATAATAATAATAATAATAATAATACAATAACACCAATAACAATAAAAACACTAACAATACTAACATCAATAACAATAAAAACACTAACAATACTATCACCAACAACAATAAAAACACTAACACTAACACCAACAACAATAACAATAAAAACACTAGCACTGATACCAACAACAATAACAATAAAAACACTAGCACTAATACCAACACCAATAACAATAAAAACACTAGCACTAATACCAACACCAATAACAATAAAAACACTAGCACTAATACCAACACCAACAACAATACCAACACCAATAATAATAACAATAATAACAACAACAGTAACAACAACAACAGTAACAACAACAACAGTAACAACAACAACAGTAACAACAACAACAACAGTAACAACAACAACAACAGTAACAACAACAACAACAGTAACAACAACAACAACAGTAACAACAACAACAACAGTAACAACAACAACAACAGTAACAACAACAACAACAGTAACAACAACAACAACAGTAACAACAACAACAACAGTAACAACAACAACAACAGTAACAACAACAACAACAGTAACAACAACAACAACAGTAACAACAACAATAATAATAATAATAATAATAATAATAATAATAATAATAATAATAATAATAATAATAATAATAATAATAATAATAATAATAATAATAATAATAATAATAATAATAATAATAATAATAATAATAATAATAATAATAATAATAATAATAATAATAATAATAATAATAATAATAATAATAATAATAATAATAATAATAATAATAATAATAATAATAATAATAATAATAATAATAATAATAATAATAATAATAATAATAATAATAATAATAATAATAATAATAATAATAATAATAATAATAATAATAATAATAATAATAATAATAATAATAATAATAATAATAATAATAATAATAATAATAATAATAATAATAATAATAATAATAATAATAATAATAATAATAATAATAATAATAATAATAATAATAATAATAATAATAATAATAATAATAATAATAATAATAATAATAATAATAATAATAATAATAATAATAATAATAATAATAATAATAATAATAATAATAATAATAATAATAATAATAATAATAATAATAATAATAATAATAATAATAATAATAATAATAATAATAATAATAATAATAATAATAATAATAATAATAATAATAATAATAATAATAATAATAATAATAATAATAATAATAATAATAATAATAATAATAATAATAATAATAATAATAATAATAATAATAATAATAATAATAATGTGATTGTAACAATAAATTCAGCTGTTTAGAAAATGTTGCGCTCTTTATTGAAGATGAATCACAAATAATTCAACACTTAATCCAAAAGAAACAAAAATGTTCTAATAGTAACATTAGATCTCGTTAAATCTGAATCAACCGAATAGATGACATTTTTTTGGAGAGGGTTAACGATCTTCATGAAATTCCTTGCCCTTGGTTTGAAGTTCCAGATTCTTTAGAAGTGACGAATTTGACGTTATCCATCCTTGGTTTCTTCTAATGTTCCATAGAGAGAATTTCAATGACCTTATATGGTCATTATTGCTCTTTATTGAAGATGAATCACAAATAATTCAACACTTAATCCAAAAGAAACAAAAATGTTCTAATAGTAACATTAGATCTCGTTAAATCTGAATCAACCGAATAGATGACATTTTTTTGGAGAGGGTTAACGATCTTCATGAAATTCCTTGCCCTTGGTTTGAAGTTCCAGATTCTTTAGAAGTGACGAATTTGACGTTATCCATCCTTGGTTTCTTCTAATGTTCCATAGAGAGAATTTCAATGACCTTATATGGAAAGCGCTGTCTAGAGGATTTAGTTAGCTGTTACTCCAGACCTCTTTAACCTGTTTGGGTCTCGATATCCACAATAGAAAGATATTTCTCAAGCTGTTTTTACGTTTTACCTAGGGCAGCTGGTAGAATTGTGAGGTTTTGTGAAAATAATACATAGAAGATCACAAAAGTGAATGATAGTAAGTAGGCAAAAGCTATGCTATTGTAAAATATTACACCTTTTTTAACATTTCTTTGCTACTGTGGCTTTCACAAAATCTAACACTAAATTTCATAAATAGAAAATCCGTCTGAACGGACAGAGCTTTAAAGAAACATGGCACCAGTTTAATATTTTGGTTTCCTGTTTAAATTCAATACCAAAATTAATATGACATTCAAATGACAAAGGACAATTTTTCTGCCTCTTACAGTTTTGCAATTTGCAATTTTAAGTTAAAACTGTAGCTTGCACATCTGAAACTTAAGCATATTACTTCATGTGATTAAAAATTGCTTTAAAATATAATCAGGCTTAATGAATTAAATTATCATAGCAAATTGGTACAGAGTGAAAGAATAACAAGTAAAAACAGAAAAGAAAAACAAAAAATTTCAGCAGTTTGTTCAGAAGCTTCTCAAACTGTAGATCTGAATTTTCACACAAAATTTGATAATTTAATAACAATTATCTATACTTGTTATAGGATTCCTGGCGTGTGTAAAATAACTTCACGGTTGCAGTTATTTGAGCAACTATCCATCTTTCGAATCGACAGGTGTTCCAGAAAGCAAAGATTTGAGGTGGTTCTAGCAGAACAAATAAACTGGATTAAGGTTCGGCAGAGTGGAGCCGCTTTCCGATTCATCGTGCAGGAAAACTTGGTTCAGACTTTTTGGCACAATAAAGGAGAAATGTGGACGAGGTGCATTATGTCCCAGACTCACGTGACTACGAAGTGTGGATGCACAGGTAAAGGAGGTAAAATTGTCTGCAAGAGATACAAGTAAATGTGCCCCCTTTGGTGAGGAGAATTGCACACCGACCCTCACAGAAAGTTCCCTTTTATTCACAGAAAGCACCTGCTATTGGCCCTTCACAACACAGTGAACTGACACATCTAACAGAACTCTTCTTGAGTTCAAAATCTGTCCATTTTTAGATAACAATTTCCCGTCAGTATACAATACCGAGGAAAAATATACTGCGTGCCGCATCAAAGCTGAACCATATAGTGCATAGTGTATATTCAATAGTGTATACGCTGGTAGATATTTCTATTTCCCTTGTATTGATATTAGTTACTTTAATATCATAGTGATACCGCAATGGATCTGTTAGAATATACCTACACCGTGGGTAGTACGTTGCAGAACATAAGCCATCCAGATCAACTTTGTAGCCTATCACGTTGCTTTCTCATGTCTCCACAGAAGCCCTGGTACTTAATAAGGGTCTCTCTGCTTCTGTGACTGGCAGGTGGCGGTTTTGACACGGTTCCAGAGAAAATATCCGCTTCATCACGTGTCTAATAGGTGACGTTAAGGTATTGTCCAGGTTACCTGCTTTCATTGATTATGGATAGATAGCAATGAATACCCCATTACTACTTCGCCATTGTTTTAAATTTTAAGGTAAAAATTCGATGTACCATTCAGCATAAAATTTTATTTTAGGTAAATTGATGGAAATAATAATTTCTTTCATACTATCCGTATGTAGGCCAAGGTGCGCGTCTCATAGCATATGAGAACCACTAGTGGTCTACCGGGAAACATATGAGTCAGTTGGAGAATTTAATGTCATTTCGGCACGTCGGCCATAGTAGCTCGGTGGTTTAGACCAGCCGCACAGAGAGCGGGAGATTCGTGGTTCAAATCCGGGCTATAGCATTGAATTTTTCAGTCTGACTCTACTCATAGAATTTTATTTCTACACTATGAAACTGTTTGAAGACGGCTTCAACACTGGCAGCGTTTTAAGTCAAAATATTTAACATAATAAACCACCCTATATTTAGTTTAGTGTCTAGCAGCCCATGCATCTGATATAATCAATGGAAGATATGTCTGCATTTTGAAATCACTATCTTGCAGTTCATTAAGTGTCTACGTGTGTTGCCTCTTCTCTAGCTGGACTAAGTTTCATTTAACACATAGATACCTGTGGCAAATTTGATAATAAGGTCAAATTGAAATTTAGCAGATTTCTACTTGTATTATATAACTTTTCTATTTAGAGATAAATCTCTCCCTTCCTTTTTAACCAGAAAGTTGCATATCATTTAACGTGAAGTAAGTTTGCACACTTTTGGTCCTTTGTATCTAGGATCTTAAAGTTTAGGTCCATTATTTGGCGTAAATTAGAATAAAACCATAGTAAGTCGCTATTTTACTACTATAATCATGTCATTGATAAGGCATTATTTTAATGTATGGCATTAATGCTATTAGCTAATAAACATACAAGTGTTTGAGTACCAAGATACAAAAATCTGAACGGAAAATAGGTGATATTTTATTAAATACTTTGAAACGTCTGAAATGATCTCTGGAAACCTGTCTACTGTCTTCAGAACACACTTTCTGTCTCACTGTGTTTTATTTTCGTAGTATAGAACATTATTAACATATGACAGTTGAATATAGACTCACGATGTTTAACTTCAATCGATTCAATGATTATTCATGGTTTATGTCAAGTTTATTTCGTTAATGTGACATTCAAGGAGTGATTATTTTTTACGTTAGCTTATTGCACACACATACGCACGCACGCACACCAAAGAAAATATAAACTGGATAATAACTGCTCAAACAACCAGGCAGAGCAACAAGCCATCATAAGAGCCCTAGAAAACATCAACGAATTAAAAGATATAGAAAAGGAGAAGGGGACCGTAACAACATATACTGATAGTCAAGTAACATTGGATTCCATCAATATCTCTAAAATCCACAAAGCATTAATACACAACATTCGGAAACGACTTGGTAAGCTACAAGAAAGGAATTGGAAGATTAACCTAAGATGGATAAAGGCACATGTAGGACATCATGGGAATGAAATAGCGGATCAACTTGCAAAGGAAGCAGCATAAGATAATGTGTTAGAAGTAACCTACAACAAAATACCGAAAAGTGAAGTAATGAGCAGGCTAAAGTGCTCAAGTATGGCAAAATGGCAACAAACATCAAAAGGAGAAATTACAAAATCCTATTTTCCCAACATAAGTGATAGGTTTACCACCAATTCTTTTTACCACCGATTTAAGATAAGTGAGAATCCAAAGTGTAAGTGCAACAAACTGTGGACCATTTAATATTTGAATGTAATCTGTTAGACAAAGAAAGGTAAAATCTAAAGAAAGCAATAGCAATGGCTGGTGCACGCTGGACACTAGAAAAAGAGGAACTTATACAAAAGCACTCCAAAAGTTTCAGTATATGTGTAAACAGTATGAACATCGATAATCTGTTAATAGTCAAGTAGGATGCAAATATTTATATTAGTTTATACAATTGTAAGTCTCGAGGAAATCCGATAATATGTAAATCAATAGTGAGAACAAAACCTAATATAACTGTGCACCCCAGCGTATAGTAGTACTCACAATGCAATGGAATGTGATTTATAATAAATTAATAAATTAAAAACACACACACATACGTACTTCACTCTCAATATGTTAGAAAGCGTAAGAAGAGTACAATATCTGAATGGTCCTCATGCTCTAGCTTCTCCATTCTTATGTTTAGCACATAAAAAGAGTTAAACACCTCATACGTATGACGGCCTTCGGGAAGTCGTTTGCTTCATAACCATATAGAAGCATTTATTTCAAATTGAAGGTCTGCCAGGTATGAGCTCTAACGATACTATTTCATTTCAAATTTCGCTTCGAATGGTACAATTGTACCATAGTGCGTTCTCATATAATTACGTAAATACAATAAGACAGAGCACCACATTCATGTGCACAAGGCCATATCTTCTTAAGCGGGTTCAAAATATTCAGTAAGTCACGCGTGTATTTCCTATTTAATTTTTCACATTTTTACTGAAACATACAGAATTTAACCATTCTGAATCTTTCAAAACCATTACACCATTGTACTAATTTGGTCATACCTGGGATAGAGGAAACACTTGTAACCTGGATTACTTTTTCCAGTATTAATTATAGTGTTTAGTTGTTAGATATGATTTTTTAATATAGATTCGTATCAAATGAAGCTTATATATCATTGCGATCATCTCCATCATCTCTTGCTCAAGGCTTTAAACACAATGATAATACTCATTGCCTTGGAGCTTTGTTTAATCAGAAAATACTCCAAATGCTTAAAGGCAGAAACATTTTCACAAAGCTTAAACACAATAATAACAACACAGAAGAGGACATGGTCATGATAATTTATCATTGCTTTATTATTTCTCATCTAAAATAAAAGAAAACGAGGTAAGACCTAAAGACAGTCTTTAATTTTTATTTGATAAATATATTAGCTATTTAATTAAATAACATAAATTTTGATCAATTTTGATTTGTATTTAATATATTATAATGAGGTTAATTAGGTGAAAGGCCGACTATTATCTATTCATTTTGCCCTGGGAAAAATTTCTAGAATGTAAAATTTTTATATCAGGAAAATAGAACAACGTAAACTTCACAATGATAAATTTGTTAATGGTACCAAAGTAACCTGCGGATTTTTGTAATGTGTTAATGTGAAAATAAATAAATGGATGGAAATTATCCGTTATACTGCAATAGCGGTGAATGGACTAAGGTTTTGGATACATAGCGTCACCCTGACAGTCAGTGTGTCACAGAGTGTCAGTTGGACATTGTTTTGCTGCTGCCACAGGCTGGAGCCGGGCACTTGACGTGAAGAGAAAAAGACAGGGCGGCTCCAGAATGTTCCGCCCATTGTTGCTGCCGCTAAAGTACACTAAAGGTCTGTGGCTTTGTGGAAACAATGCCTGGAGAGTTACCTACAATGTATTTGAGTGGCAGTTGTTTATTGCAACATTCGATGATTGAAGTGTATCGCAGTGATTTTTTCATTTGTTTTCAAACAGCAAAACACCAGGTCAGCCCCCAAGACAGCTGATTGTCAATTTCACGTCTTTTTACTGCAGTAAAAGTTGTTCGAAATTTCTGCACACCAGTTTTCAGAATATACGTAACCCACGCAGTCACAATGGGCGTCAGAGTGGCATCATGACCATGGAAGCCGCATTGACGAAAATCTCAGAAGAGCTGAAAGAAATGAAAGCGCAAATAGCACCTGCCCGCGAAGATGGAACAAATGAAGACAGCGAAAGTAGTAAAGTGTTGGATCCGGCGGTTTGACCTTGAAGTTCCGGCGGTTTGACCTTGAATGACCTTTGAGGTCATGCAATATGACCTAGAAAAATTTGACCTTGAAGTTCCGACAATTTGACCTTGAAGGTCATGCCATTTGACCTTGAAGGTCATGCCATTTGACCTTGAAGGTCATGGTGCACCCTCTGGACTGGGACGCACCCCCGACGTACTTCCAGGCACCCTCTTGGATTTCTGCACCCCCCACCCCACGCGCAACCTGGACCTTCTGCATTCTTCGACGCACTCCCTCTTGACTCTCTACCCACCCCCCATTGCACCCCGGTGCACCCTCTTGAATTTCTGCATCCCCCAAGCACTTTTGCGCACCACCTCGCGCATTCTTTGACGTACTCCCGCGCACGCTACCACCCACCCCAGGCGCAACCACGTGTACCCCTTTGACGCATTCCTGGACGCACCCCCTTGACCACCAGCATTCCCCGACGCACTTTTATTTTTCGAGCACCCTCCGGACCCTCCGAACTGATCTACGCGTGCGCGCACGCGTTCGCGTACATGGTGCGGCGCCCCGGGAGATTGACATTGAGTCTGCATGCCATTTGACCTTGAAGGTGCACCCTCTGGACTGGCTGCATCGCTGGACGCACCGCCTTGCATGCCCCTAACCACCCCGACGCACTTGACCCTCTGCATTTGCCACCCGGCGCACCCCTTGGTAGGCAATGGGGGAAAAGGTGTTTTCTTTTTTATTTTTATTAAGAATGCATTGGAATAAAGGTTACGTGACTTTAGGAGAGGGAATGGAGACTGACAAGTGTCTAGTTGGGAAGCCAAGGATCAAAAGGAAGAAATTCAGGTGAGCTTATTATTGAAACGGAGGCAGGAAGTGACGTGTAAGGCTTTGATTGGTTAAAATAAGAATGTTTTTGATTGGCCCATGCAGAGCCGGATTTCGACCAATGGGGAAAAGGGGTTATCTTTTTTTATTTTTATTAAGAACTGGAACGTCCGGTATTGTAGAAGAAAGCAAATTGCTTGTGTGTGCATTCTATTCTTTTAAAGAAAGAGTCAGACTTCCGGGTTACAGAAAAAATGCAACATTGCACAAATGTCCTGCTGCAGGTACGTGGATATCTGAGCGTGCAGTATACTGTTTTCGCACTATGTTCTGTTTGAACGGCTATAGCCCGACTTTTGTATTCATTTTCCGTTTAAGAGAACTATTGGAAGCACGCGTGCAAGAAACAGTTGATTAAAAATAGAACTTCATCAGAATGAACAGTTTTGAAAACAATGTGTAACAGTATTTTTTAGTAATGTTCGAAGGAATAATAAATATATAAAAATGTATGTAGTTGTGTGATTGGCCGAAGTAGTAGTGGTATCACGTGGTGTGATGACGTGTCAGTGAATCGGCCAATCACAAAATAAAGTAGGAATCACTATGGGGACAAGAAAATCAATAATCTAAAAAAGTGTTAGAATCTTGTGTCTTGCTGGAGAACGATAAATGAGCTCTTACGATGATTATAAAATCTCCAAGAAAATTATATATCATTTTGTCTTAATCTGTGAATCTATCATTTGGCGCTAGCCAGTATTACTTTTGATAGAAAAAAAAAATTGATTAAATTAACTATATTCGAGTAACTGCGCCGTTAGTGCTGTCTTATGGGAGAAACATGGCGACTAGCATAGAAAGAGCGATGGAAAATCATGATTCTGGAGTGAAAGAAAGTATTATACCGACTGCCATAATGGAGAAAGAAAATAATCCCGTTACAAATGGCGCAGCAACGTGTGGGGCTCGAATAGGATAAAGAAGAGGAGATCGTGCATCGTGCAGCTCCGTGGGAATTTAAAAGGAAAGAAGAAAGAAGAGAGAAGAAAGAAGAAAACGAGAACTGGTTTAAGTGAGTGAAATTTAAAAAAAAAAAAAAAAAATAATAATAATAATAATAGTAGTAGTAGATTTATGTTGTTAAGAAATCAGAAAATAGTTAAAAAGATGGCGAGTAGAAAAGAAATAATAGTGGAAGGAGAAGTTACTGATAGTGTAGGAATGAATAGGGAGGATGCAAGATTAAGTATAGATAATGAGTCAATGTTGGAAAGAATAACAAGAATGTTAAGTAATTTAGATTCTAAAATAGAAGAAAATGCAAATGATTTAAAATCAGAAATAGGAGATGTTAAATCAGAAATGAGTAATTTAGATTCTAAAATAGAACAAAATGCAAATGATTTAAAATCAGAAATGAGTAATTTAGATTCTAGAATGAAAGATGTAAAATCAGAAATGAGTAATTTAGATTCTAAAATAGAACAAAATGTAAATGATTTAACTATGAAAATGAATGATTTAGATGTAGGAGTAAGACAGGAACTAGCACAAAATGTGAGTAACTTAGAAATTAATTTATTACAGAAGTTAAAACAGGAATTAAAATCTGAAATTTCACAGGAGATTAGAGAAGGGAGAAAAGAGTGTAGGGATAATATGGAAAGGCTTATGCAGATCATAGAGATTAATAAGGATGAGAATAGAAAGGAAGTCAATGAGTTGAGAGAGATAATTCAGGAAACTAGGTTAGGTCAGGACATTGTGAAACAAGAAATAAGAATGGAATTAAACAAAGAGTTAGAAACATTTAGGCTACAACAGGCAGAAATAACACAAAAACAAAGAGAAGAATTAGGAGATAAAGTAGAACAAAGAATCAATGTAATTTGTTCTGAAATGCAATTACAACATGATGAAAGTAAGATACACCAAGAGGAAATAAAGTTACAAATTGATGAGATAAGTAAAGCAAAAGAAGAAGTAATTTTGCAAATTAAAGAGGTAAGAGAACATTTTGAAAAAGAAAAGGATAACTTAGGAAAACTGACACAAGTTGTAATTGCATTACAGGCTAGAAAAGTAAATAACGGGAAAGAAATGTCTAGAATTACAAATATAAACGATTGTGACTTACCAGGTGAATTAAGCAATCATCAGAAGTCTAGTGATGTAGTAAGTGAATGTAGTGATTTTGTGAGTCCAGATAATGATATTAACTATCACAGAAACACACAAAACATGTCCTCACACACACAACTCCACAGTCTAGGTCAAAATGAATGTGTACATTATTCACTAAATGATATTAGTCCACCAAGTTTTGATGAGGAATCAGGTGATAATCCAAAAGTATTTCTTAGGGAATTGGAAGAATATTTCCGTATTAAGAGAATTCCCAATGAATTTCGGATGGTAATAGTAAAATGCTGTTTGAAGAAAAATGCTCTTGAGTGGTTAAGGTTAACTTTGGCTTCACATGAAACATACAGTACTTTCAGAAATCTGTTTATAAATAGATTTTGGGGACCTGAGAGACAAAGAAGAATAAAAGTTGAGTTAGCAACGGGTAGGTTTGAGTTTAAAAAAGGGATTTCTATGACTGAATATTTCTTAAAATTAGCAAACAAAAGTAAGTTGATCAATCCCGAAATTTCTGAGACAGAAATTGTCAACATGCTAATACGTCATTATCCACCACATATCAGAAATCATTTAATTGTGGCTAAGCCTATCGATTTCTCTGATATGATTGAATTATTATCCGAATTTGAAGCACATAACCTCATTAATGATACTACATCCTGTGATGGTAACTATAATAACGTCCATATTGAGCGAGGAAGAAATCGACAGGAATCACAACCTACAAATAATAGGAATAATAGGACGAGTTTAAATTGGGGCGGGGCACCCGTGAGAAATCAAAGATTTGAAGGAAGAGGTTATGATCCTAGACGAACTTATGAATCTGTAATTCCCGGAACAGGAAAGGGAGTTCAAAATATTGTGCAAAGGAATTATCATAACAATCAGTCGACGAGAATTGGAAGAAATGATCACATAAACCATGTAAGATTTTATCGAGGAAATAATCAGCGAATAAGTAACTTTAATAGGGGTAGAGGTACTAGTTTATTTAGTGCAAATCAAAGAGATTTTAGGGGTGTGAGATTTGAAAGAAGTAATCAAAATGAAAGAGTCGAAAATACACAAAGCACAGAGAATGATGTGAATATAAACGATAGTACCAACCTAACCAACAATGAAAGTAATAATCAGAGGGAGACGGAAAACTAAAAACCAAATCATTTTGTGCTCTGGAAAGTGGTTCGGTGAGGATGACACAGGGCGAATTGAAAGTTGAAGATAACGGAAATAAGCTCACTCTCTTGCAGAAAAATAAGGAATTAGTTAACCCACCTTAGATAATTATTTACCTATGGGATAAAGAATATACAGCCTTAATTGATACTGGAGCCAGTTCTACTGTGATAAGTGAGGAATTGTTTAAAAATCTGTTAGCTAACTATAAAGTGGAATATTTAAATGTGTGTAACGTTTACTGCAGTACTGCAATTGGGAAGAAAAAGGATAGGATTAAATATCAAGTATTAATTAAGGGGCGAATAGGTGAATGGAATTTCAATTTCATTGCGTTGGTAATTCCACATTTGGCAAGAGATGTAATTGTGGGTAATGATTTATTATATGAATGGCAAAGTGAATTGAATTTCGAAATGCATGAAATGAAGGTTAAGACAGAAAATGATTTATTAGTAATAAAATTATTGGAAGAAGATGGAAGAAAAGAAGTGAATATGGATAATATAAATAATGAAAGGTTTTTTTGTGGAAGATATACTTTTGCAAGAAAATGGTAATATTGAATACGAGGAAAATGAAAATTGTGGGAAGAGTTTAATTATTGATGGATTGCAAAATAATGTAACTGACCTTGAAAAGCATTGTTGCCAATTATATACAATACAAGATAAGAACGGCGGAAGCCAAGTGGAGGAAGAAATAGAATTCCAGAGAATATTACAAGTAAAGTTAGAAAACACATACAATTTAGACCAAGCGAGAAAAGAACAGTTGAAATTGTGTATATTAAAGAATAGAAAAGCCTTTAGTTCAAAACATAGACTGTGTAACAAATACACACACACATTTAAAGTGAATGATACTGCTCCCTATACACATAAAAGCCGACCTTTACCCATAGCTATAAGACAAGCATTTCTAGAAGCAAGTGTGGATACAAGAGATTTGTAATCAACGGAGTACTTATTGTTAAAATAGTTAAATAATAAAACATGTATATTATTGTTAAATGTCAATATATTGTTGTATTTTAATTAATGTTCATTTATTGTTGTGTTTTATGTATGTTATATTTATGTTACAGTTCATTGTTGTAAACGAAATTGTTAATTGGGGCTGTTCTTCGAAATATATGGAAACAGATTGTTAATTGTTAATTCCTTTATTTGGTTATTTTCCATATATTTCGAAGAAGGGCATTTGTAACAGTATTTTTTAGTAATGTTCGAAGGAATAATAAATATATAAAAATGTATGTAGTTGTGTGATTGGCCGAAGTAGTAGTGGTATCACGTGGTGTGATGACGTGTCAGTGAATCGGCCAATCACAAAATAAAGTAGGAATCACTATGGGGACAAGAAAATCAATAATCTAAAAAAGTGTTAGAATCTTGTGTCTTGCTGGAGAACGAGGAAGTTGACTTAAGATGTTACGATCATTATAATTGTAAAGAAAAATTAATAAGATTCGAAAAGTGTTATTCAATATTTATAATATAAAAGAGTGAATCGTAGTTTATATTATATAATTAAATAATATATAACAAAATTGGACTCATCTAAATTTTATTTTCACCAAAAATCCGCGTCCACACCTTAGAAAGATCTCATGACTCTTATTAGATTAAAACTTGACTTGGATATTACAAAGAAGTTGGCGTGATTCTTATTAGTTGAAGATGAACGAAAATATAATCCCGTTACAAATGTGTTGCGCTGCTTTAATGCGCGCTGACTTCCTCCCCCACCTCTTTTTATACCGGAAGTTACGCAACCAAAACACCCACGTCTTTTTTCCTGTTACCGTGAGAACTGCTTTTTAGGCAGTTTTTTCAGTAATATCTGAGAAAACACGATGCTTCGCATTTCACCGCCGGAAGTGACGTGTAAGGTTTCGATTGGTTAAAATAAGAATGTCTCTGATTGGTCGAGAGGGGTAAAGGCAGAGTTGTGAGAAAACAAATTGCTTGTGTGTGCATTACATTATTTTAGAAAGAGCATACAGCGGAAATATATAATAACATTTAGCTGCATTAACATGAATTAGACCAATAATAAGTTTAAAGTACGTGGTGCGTAAGTGATGAGAGTGCGAAAAGTAGACATTTCCCTATATTGTATTTGAATACATTCCAGCAATGTTTGTTGTCTTGGCTTGTGTGTGTTTGTGTGTTTGTGTGTGTGTGTGTGTGTGTGTGTGTGTGTGTGTGTGTGTGTGTGTGTGTGTGTGTGTGTGTGTGTGTGTGTGTGTGTGTGTGTGTGTGTGTGTGTGCCATTTAAAGCAGTAACACTTACGGGTTACAGAAAAAATGCAAGCCTGCAAAAGTGTGTCCTGCAGCAGGAGCGTGGATATCTGAGCGTGCAGTTTGTACTTTGGTCTGTTTTGAACGGCTATAGCCGGATTCACTTTGCCTTTAAGAGAACGATTGGAAATTTCAGACAAATAACAAGGAATATCTCGGAAGGGTTAACTGTAGGAAAAAGTTATATAAATTACTGTCACATGAATTTTTCAACTCAGTGTTCTAATGAATGAATTTCGCATCTTCTAATTCAAACATTTACATGAATTTCTCATCTAAGACATTCAATTTACACTTTTGCATGAATGACGCTGCTTTTTTTGTCCTAATTACCACTCTCAGAAGAATTTCCCACCTCACATTTCGGACACTCCGCGGCACGTGGAGGTGATTTTGCTTACTCAACTTTCTGTGAGCTGATGTCGTAGCAGATCTAGCGATAGCAGAACTTGCTTATTCTGTAAAACAAATCATTGCAAAACAATATAAAAGAAAACTTTATTCCCCTGCCGATTGGATAATTTGAACCTGCTATGAGGCACGTGTGGGGTGTTTCGGCTTACACAACTTCCTGCGCGGTGATGACGCCGCGGAATTACCGATAGATGATGCTGCTGATTTTGCAAAACCTAAGCCGCTGCAAACTATATGTAGAAAGTTTATTCCTCTGCTGATTGGATCATGCGACTATGCAGTCCTTATGCTATTTAGACACGCATGGGTGTTTTTGCTTACACAACTTCCTGCACGGGAGATGATATTGCAGAATTAACGATAGAAGATATTGCTTATTCTGGAAAACATAAACCATTGCAAAACTATATATCAAGAAAATTTATACCTCCGCTGATTGGATAGTTTGCCTTTGCATTTTCCGACGGTCCCAAACACGCGTGGGGGGTTTCGGTTACGTAACTTCGAGTATAAAAGGGGTTAGCGGAAGACAGCGCGCATGGTATTTCAAGTTAGGACAGATGGAGCAGGAAGACTTATCCAGATATTTCGTGAATGAGTACGATGTACCTATTCCCGATGATGTGCTACCCAAACCCGAGGAGGAAGAAGAGAACGCATCTGGAAATTTGGATGGTGACGTGAAATCCATACCCGAGGAGGAGGAAGACTTATCCAAATATTTCGTGAATGAGTACGATATTCCTATTCCAGATGATGTGGTACCCAAATCCGAGGAGGAGAAGTATGCATCTAGAAAGATCGGGGGTGATGTGGAATTTAAACCCGAGGAGGAGGAGGAGGGGAGAGAGGAGGGTGAGGTAGGAGATGATGAGGTAAGAGAGGAACTGCAATTTGATATTATAGAACATAGGCAAAGAACGATGAAAAAAATGTATTCTGGATACTCGGAAACCGATATAGTGGTGCGCTCGATACCTGACGGTGTAGATCCAAGGGACTGGGTTCATGGTATGTTTCGGCAATTTTTACAATTTGTTAACGATAACCTGCTACAAAAATCGCCAGGGTGGTTGGGAATATCCATAACGGATGGGCAACATCCCGATAGACCATTTAACATGAGCGTTCGAAAATTTGACCAGGTAGACCCGGATGTCATTTTGCGCTCTATTGAGCGAGTTATGCAAAGTAACAAGGACTTTTTAATGAAGGGGCCTCTTAAAATAAACTGTGTGTGGACGAAGGAAGTCCGGGGTTCGTGCTTTAAAATGTGTGATGAATGCAAAACGAATAAAGGAATAATAGAAATACGAAACGCAGACAGAATGTGTTTGGCTAGAGCAATAGCCGTTTGCAAAGCTAAGATAGACCACGATGAAGCTTACAATAGTATTAAAAGGTGGGAGTATATGCAACTGGATAGAGCAAAAGCTTTATGCCGGTCTATAGGGAAGGGAGATGAAATATGTTCCTTGGAAGATGTGAAAGCTTTCGAAGGCATCTTACCCGGGTATTGCATTACAGTGTTTGGAGATCATACCGGAAAAAATGTTTTGTACAAACCAAATACGCTTACCGATAAATGTATTGATATCATGTACCACGAAGGTCATTTTAATGCCATTGTTCAATTGCACAAAGCTTTCAAATGTCGTTGGTACTGCAGGTACTGCAGTGTTCCATGTAAGGTCGAACAGGAAAGGCACAAGTGCGATAAACAATGTACTAAATGTCACCTTGACTACCATCCCAATATTGAAACCTACGTGCCCTGCGATGTTTGTAACCGGCAGTTTAATGGGCGGCAGTGCTTCGAAAACCATTTGAAGAAAGGAGCCGTTTATTTTAATCAGTTCTCCGTATGTGATGTTGAAAAAGTATGTTTAAAGTGCGATAAACTGTACAGTACAAGAAACAGAAAAACGCAGCACCAGTGCGGAGAGATATATTGTACGAACTGTAAGAAACACGTAGAGGGGAATCATCTATGCTACATTCAACCGTATAAGGCCTCTTTATCTAAGAAACCATTTATATTCATGTTTATCGACTTTGAATGTATACAGGATGCCGAGTATGCAGAAAATCCTGAAGTGCGGGTGCATGAGCCCAATTTGTGTGTCTTGTATCAGGCATGTTCAAAGTGTATTAACGAAAATGAAAACACTGTCTATTGTACCCAATGTGGCGTGAGGGAGTGGGTGTACGATAAGGACACGGTGAAGCAAATTTTAGAGCATGCTACGCAAGCTAGGTTTAAATCATGGGATGTAGTCGTTTTGGCCCACAATTTACGATCCTACGATGGCCAGTTTATTTTGAAACATATGGTGAGCACTTTGAAATGGAAACCCGAACTAATCATGAATGGAAACAGAATATATCGAATAAGATACTTAAACGTAACGTTTCTCGATACTCTAAATTTTATACCTATGGCGCTTTCGCGGTTCTCCAAAACATTTCAGCTTCAGGAGTGCAAGGGTTACTTTCCATATCTGTTCAACTCTAGGGAAAATCAAAGATATGTAGGACCAATTCCAGATCAAAAATTTTATTCGCCCGAAAACATGTTCGAAGCCGAACGTAAAGCTTTCGAGGAGTGGCACTCAAACATGGTAACCGATGGATACGTGTTTCGCATGCAAGAAGAAATGGTAAAGTATTGCAAGTCGGATGTTCGTCTGTTATTTTTGGGGGCAACAAAATTTCGAAAAGAATTCATGGCCGAAAATGGTATCGATCCTTTCAGAGAATGTGTGACCATAGCCAATGCTTGCATGAATGTGTACAGGAAAAGGTTTATGCCCATTAACAAAATTCCAATGATTCCGCAAGGAGGGTATCGCTTAGGCGATACTCAATCTCGAATGGCTTGTATATGGTTGGCGTGGTTGGAGCACAAAAACTGCATTATTATTCAATATGCCTACAGGGGCAGAGAAATAAAAATTTTGGGACACAAGGTAGATGGCTACAGAGCCGATGGATCTGTGTATTTCTTTCATGGTTGCTTCTTTCATGGGTGTGCAAAGTGCTTTCCTAATCGGCATTCTAAAATATATGCTACGGGCGATGAAACCCATTCCTCTAGGTTTGAGAGCACCGAAAGGGTGACCAACAAACTAAGAAATGCGGGGTATACGGTGACGGAGATGTGGGAGTGCGAATTTAGAGCCATGATTCGGGAGGACGAAGATTTGGCAGCTCACGTCAACCGTTTTGGCAAAGTTTTCCCCGAACGTCTCCATCCCAGGGATGCGTTCTTTGGAGGGCGCACCAACTGCACCAAAGTGTATCGGGAAGTGAGAGAGAATGAAAAAATGTTTTATTACGACGTATGTAGCTTGTACCCTTATGTGAATAAGACGAAACCCTATCCGGTGGGACATCCGAAAATTTACGTGGATAATTTTCCAAATATGGATGACATTGAAGGAGGTTTGATAAAGTGTTCGGTACTACCTCCTCAAAACTTATATCACCCTGTGCTACCCTCAAGAATTGGTGCAAAGCTCATGTTTCCCCTATGCCGCACGTGTGCAGAGAAAGAATGTCAAACCGAGTGTGAACACTCGGACGAAGATAGGCGTTTATCCGGCACGTGGGTGATTGACGAAATAAAGGTTGCCTTGACCAAGGGGTACCAAATATTGTCCATAGACGAAATTTGGGTGTATGAGATGATTAGATATAATCCAAATTCTGGGCATCAAGGTCTCTTTGAGAAGTATGTCGTACAGTTCCTCAAGCTCAAAATCGAAGCCTCCGGCTGGCCCGCTAACTGCACCACGGAAACACAAAAACATACATACATTGAAAACTTTTTAAAGAGAGAAGGTGTCCAACTGGACAGGAACAGAATTGAACACAATCCTGGAAAACGAGAGCTAGCCAAATTGATGCTAAATTCCTTTTGGGGTAAATATGGACAGAGAGATAACCTCCCGACTTGCGAGTTGATCAAGAAATCCTCCCGCTTGCTGGAACTCTTAAACGTTGCGACGGTGGAGGTGCAATCCTATATGCCTGCAACGGACGATATGATGTACGTGACGTGGAAGTATAACGACATCGTCGGAAAGATCAATCCCACGTCCAATGTCGTCATTGCAGCCTACACTACAGCGCATGCCCGTTTGGTCTTGTATTCTTATTTGGACCGTTTGGGTGAGCGCGTGTGTTACTTTGACACCGATTCAGTTATCGCCACTTACACACCGGGAGATTGGATCCCTCCAACTGGGGCATATTTGGGCGACATGACTGATGAACTTGAAAAGTTTGAACCAGGGGCATACATAACGAAATTTTGTTCTTGCGGACCCAAAAGTTACTGTTTTGAAGTGCGGTGTCCAAACGAACGAAAAAAGCATGTGGTGTGCAAAATTAAAGGAATAACCTTAAATTCGGGAAATTTGAGAACTGTCAATGCCGACGTTATGGAAGATATAATTCTAAACGAACCCTCAAAATCTGTCACATTGCACGGAAAGCGAATTGCTCGAAGAAAACTATGGACCGTAACTACCGAACCCTATACGAAAACGTTTCGCATGGTAGTGAACAAGCGCGTACTTCAGGACAATTATGACTCATACCCATATGGGTACAAAAGGTTTCGAACCGAAGAAGGATAACCATGGTTGCTAAAAGAGCATGGAAGAACCTTGGGAAATGCTTGTCCAGGCCTACCTTCCGACCACGGTGATGGGTGAGGTGCAGACCCAAGGTCAATCTCCCGGGGCGACACGCCGTGTACGCGAACGCGTGCGTGCGCGCGCAGGTGTACGCGTGCGGGTTAACAAGTCTGCTACGTCGCCCCCGCTTCCCACCAGCTAGACAAGTGCGGCAAAGGTGCATACGTCTTACGGTTCGACTGGGTGTGTCAACATGCGAGTACTTTAGGACAATTATGACCCTTACCCGTATGGGTATAAAAGGGTTCGAGCCGAAGAAGGGCAGTCATTGTTGCTAGAAGAGAGGAGGTGGACATCCTTTGTCCTAAAAATGAAATTCGACTTTAACAAAATATCTCAGGTATTACAGGAAGACGATGTTTCCATGTAATACAAACGAGCTGAAAATTCGGAAAGCATGTCGTCCGTTGGAAGAAGATGGTGCTGCCATGTTTAAGCCCAAAGTGATTAAAACTTGTAGAGCATTGGAAAGAGAATAAAAGTGCTCGGATGAGCTTCAAAACATGAAACGCCAATTAGATCCCCGGTTCACTTGTCCAGAAACGTCGAGAGGAAGGAAATACACAAAAAAACCAATCGTAACGGGGCATGTTTTGATTCCTGAACCATACATGAAACCCATCAATTGGCACGCCCTTCTTCGTGCCCTGCCACTCGATGATCCACAAATGTTAAAATGGGCCACTTCGGAGAGAACCAGCCCATATAGAAGAAGGAAGGCAAAAACGAAAGGGAGGCATGCTCCGGGCGAAAGAATGAAACCGATGAATTGGCATGCTCTTCTACCGCACAAACGGGATTCTAGAACTGAAATGTTAGACCATTCAAAGTCTCTTGCTGCGGAACCCGAGTATCCAAAAACGGATAAGACATCGGCTCTCAAAATTCCTAAAGCTAAAAACATAATCTTCCCCAGTATGATTCCTCAGCAGGAAGATGTTTTAAACGGAAGCGAGCAAATTATTCTAGACTCGGGCACGAAATTTAAGTGCGCCAACCCGGAACATGTTGTGGAGGATCCTTCCCAAAGAGAAGTCATTTTAGACTCGGGCAAAAATGTTGAGCACATGAGGTCAGAGGACATCCACTGTATACCAAAATTTACCTTTCCGAGTACCATGCAGGTTGCTGGACCATCCCGATCGGGCAAGTCCACCTTTGTGAAACGCCTAATTGCCAATTCCGAGCAAATGTATGACAAACCCATAGGAAGAGTCGTTTGGTGCCACCCTCCCGAATATCCTCCAGACCTAGGAAACACTTTCGATCATTGCACGTTTAATGTATACACTCATGCAGGAATTCCACCCCTAGATTCCATAAAGCCGGGATACCTCGTGGTGGTGGATGACTTAATGCTAGAGACTGACTCTACCGAAGTGTCCAATTTTTTCACTAAAGATTCTCATCATTGTAACTTTGGCATCATTTACATTCTACAGAATATATTCCCTAAAGGAAAACACTTTCGCACCATTTCCCTTAATGCCAATTACATCGTGGTGTTTAAGAACAACAGGGATAAGATGCAAATTGAAAGATTGTTTCAGCAAATGGAACCTCGAAATTCAAAGTTTTTATTGGAGGCTTTCCAAAAAGCAACGGAAAAGCCTCACGGATATCTGATTCTAGACTGCTCTCAATACACTCCGGATAAATATCGATATCGAACGGGCATTCTTCCCGAGGAAACGCCTTCATTCTTCGTTTCGGTATAAATACCCTTGATAGGAAATTTTTTTGGTTCATTATGAAGGCTAAGATACGCAAGCTCACTTCTCCTCTCATTGCGAACGAGTGTGAAAATCTGGTGGCTCTGACCAAGGCGAAACTTAAACTTAGAAAAAAGCTTCTGAAGCACGCTAAACCTGAAACAATTAAGGCTATTTCGGAATGTATTCACAACGTTTGTAACGGAAATGTACGCATATCTCCCTCTAGTAAGAGCCGTTTAAAAAGGCACAAAACGTGCTGGAGACGATTAGTTGATAAGAAGATCCCGCTGCAAAGGAAGCGAAATATTCTCGTGCAAAAAGGTGGATTTTTACCGGCTTTTCTTCTACCAGTGCTGGGTTCGATAGCAAGTGCTTTAGTTTCTAAGTTTGCGTAAAAGATGAAGCATGCTAAGCAGATTGTGATGGTTCGATCCGAACCTAAGAGCGCTAAACGCCTTCGTGTAATTGATAAGGCCATTTCTGATATTTCTAACGATATTTCCCACATCATGGATGCCAAAATGGCGCCTGAAAACAAATGGAATATTCTCAAATATAAGCTGGCTCATTACTACGATATGGTTTCTAAATTGAGACGTCCCGAGAACGATGACGAAGAAGAAGCGCTTCCTTTGAAGACCGAACAGCCACAGCAGCTAACACAAATCGAATTGGGGACCTCCAAAGAGAAAAAAATTAAAAAGGCTCGCATCATGACCCACATTTCCAGTCGTTACGGATTACGACCTCGAGCAGGCCTGGAATGGGAGACGCTACCCTAGAACGGATTTACAACCAAATTGATCACTATGCGGGCTTGGGCACGGCCGCCAAACTGCGCAAAGCTACCGGTCTTTCCAAATCTAGAATCGAAAGGTTTCTTCGAACGAAAGAGAGTTACTCGCTTCATAAACCGGCCAGAAAGCGTTATCCCACTAAACATTATGACATCACAAATATAGATGACCTTTGGGAGGCCGATCTCAAAGTCTTGGATTCCATCAAGGCGCACAACGCTCCATATAGGTACATTTTAACGGTTATCGACGTTTTCTCTAAATATGCTTGGGCCCGTCCTTTGGTAACTAAAACGGGAGAGGAACTGGTAAAAGCTTTCAGTCACATTTTCACCCAGAACCGAAGAATTCCCAAAGTATTGCGAACGGATAAGGGAACAGAATTTAAGAACCGAACTTTTCAGCAATTTCTCAGAAAGCACAATGTTTCACATTTCACCACCAACAATAAGGTTAAAGCTGCCGTAGTGGAAAGATTCAACAGAACCCTAAAGACCAAGATGTGGAGATATTTCACTCACAAAAACACGTATAAGTATGTGGACGTTTTGCAAAAGCTGGTCCGGTCATACAACAGTTCGTACCATCGCTCCATTAAAATGGCTCCACAAGATGTTTCGGAAGATAACATTCTTCAGGTATATCATAACCTTTATAAACCTTTGCCCATGACCACTCAAAGATTTAATGTGGGGGATTACGTTCGCATTTCCAAAGAGAAAATGACCTTCGACAAGGGATACGAACAAAATTGGACCGATGAAATGTTTCAAGTTTCCAGAGTGATTCAAAGTTCTCCCATCGTTTACAAAATTTGCGATTTGGCTGGAGAACCTATCGAGGGATACTTTTACGCCCAAGAACTTCAACGCGTAAGCCGTCCCCTATCTTACAAGGTCGATAAAGTTCTTCGATCAAGGGGTCGAGGTGCCAGAAAGGAAGTTTTTGTCAAATGGAAAGGTTATCCTGAGAAATTCAACTCGTGGGTAAAAGCTACCGATATATCGCTAATATGATTCGCAAGAGCTCCTTCTCCATCACGCTTACCAGCAATGCGTCCATGGATCGCTTTTCCGACAACACCATCTCGCGCTTCTCCAATTACTTGCCCGAAAGATTGGTGCTGGAGGGTGAGTGGGAGGTGGCCCTTACCAAACTGAGATATCCCCTTCGGTTTTATAATTTAAGTTCCAACCACACACTCAGTGGCACTCACAAGACCTACTATGGAGACGGGTTGCACCCCGCGTATGCCCCGTTTACCGTGAAGCTTCAAAACGTCATAGAAAAGAATAGCGTGCAGCTTTTGTCTGCCATCAACAGGAGCATTCGAAACGAAATCAATGTCCAACAATTCTTTTCTGCCAAAGACGACAGGGTAAACGTGTACCGAGCCGCCATCGAAAAGGAGGAGGTAGCCGTCGAAAAAGAAAAAACCGGTAAGGAAACCACATTGCCTCAAATATCCGTCTCAAACGTCCTTCCCGAAGAAATCCCGAAGAATTACCCCTCATAAATTAATACCGGTTTCCTCCTCTCTTTCTATTGGGCAGGATGCAGAATCTACTCCTGCAGACATTCAGCTCAGCGACCAACCGCCCAAAAAGAAGAAGAAGAAAGCGAATGACGAAGAAGCAGAACCCAGGCGCGTGGTAACTTCCATGGTTCCATCGCCGATGGTTTGCAGAATGCTAGGATATTTACCACATACAGATGTGGTGCGCTCTCCCAAGGCCACCCACTTGATAGATCCCTACATGGGTTTTCCTTACGAAGTCTTCATCTATTGCAATATCGTTGTCCCTCAGTTCGTTGGAAGCTCGTTCGTCCAAGTGCTAGAGAGTACCGTCATCGTAGTCGAACCAGACGTCTCTAAACGTCTGTCGATGGAGCAGTCCTTCTTTCCCCAAAACTGGATTCCTTTACTTCGTCAGGATTTCAACGTCATTTCCATCGATTTAAGAGACGGTTTTGGGAATCTTATTCCATTCGTCGACGGATTTTCTTCTGCATTAGTTCTATCTTTCAGACCCAAAGAATGAACTCCAACGATTCCGTTTTTCTTCGCTACTATCTCAATCAGGCCGGCCACGGAGATCGCAATTTCAACCTTTACAGAGGCTCTCATTTCCAAAAGGGCAGCGGTCTATTCAGTGCTCTTGGAGGATTATTTAGAACACTTTTCCCCCTCATTAAGAGCGGTGCCAAAGTGGTCGGAAAAGAAGCACTAAAAATGGGTTCCAACATTCTTGCCGACATTGCCACAACCTCTGCAACTCCTAAACAAGCCTTCCAAACCCATCTGAGAGAAGCAGGATCCAATTTAAAGCGCAAAGCCAAAACTAAAATCGATTCTATGATTGGGTCGGGTCGAAAGCGAAAAACGAATAAGATTAAACAAAAACCCAAGAAGATAAAAAGAAAATCCATAGGCAAGAAGAAACAGTCTCGAACCAGACGCGTTCAACGTAAGGACATCTTTTCATCATGAATGGCACGGTTTTCATGAACTCTGAATTAGACTTCTTTAAAGAACTCCCCGTTCAAACCAACATCGAGGAATCACAAATTCTTCAAATTAATCCGCAAAATGCCATCTCTAAGGATTCTCCCATAACCTTTCACTACTCTTCCAATGCCGAAGATTATCTTGACCTATCTTACGTTGTTCTAGAGGTCTTTCTTCAAATTTTGCATGACGACCATTCCGTTCTTGCTGCCGACGAAAAAGTCACACTAGTTAACAATCCTCTCAACGCTCTCTTTAGCCAGGTTAACCTCTCTCTCAATAACGTCAATATTTCCTTGTCTCAGCAAGGTTACCCTTACAGAACCTATCTTGAAACTCTTCTCAACTACTCCTCTGACGTCATGAATAACCGCTTGACATTGTCCCTATGGTTCAAAGACACCGCTGGAAAGTTTGACGATTTTGACAACAATTTTGGTCTTAAACAACGTCTTGAATACACCAAACAAAGCAATACATTTCAACTCATGGGATGCCTATCCCACGGTTTCTTTAATCAGGATTTGCTTCTCCTCAATAACGTTGATCTCACTATCACTCTCACTCCATCACCTTCTCAATTTCATCTCATAGCCGCAAATTCCTCGTTTAAGGGATACACAAAAATTATTGGTTCTCATCTTTATCTTAAGAGAGCTCGCCCCACTGCATCCATAAAGACGGCACATCAGGGGGCGCTCGCTAAAGCAAACGTCATCATGCCCTTCAAGGACGTGGACTATCAGGCTCTCAGCTTATCTTCGGGAATTACCTCGGTATCGTTTCCCAACGTTCTCGTTGGAAAGGTACCCAGGCGCATCACCTTGGCCATGACGACAGATAAGGCTCACTCTGGGGATATCACCAAGAATCCTTTCAACTTTCAACACTTTAACCTCTCCTCTCTGCAACTCACTGTCAACAACCGTCCCGTACCCTCCCCCGCAGTCGTTCTCAACTTTGATAAAAATTTCTTTCTCCAAGGTTATCAAACTCTCCTTATTGCTCTCGCTAAAGTTTTCAATAACAAGGGCATCAATATATCTAGATCCGAATATCCTAACGGATACACCATTTTCTCATTTGATCTCACGGCTGACATGTCCGCAGATCGAAATTATATTTCCGGTCTACACCACGGTAATATCGGTATAAATCTCGAATTTCTTCATCCTTTAGCTGAACCCGTCTGCCTTCACGTCATCTCCGAAATTTACAGATCCGTTCAAATCGATTTCAACCGATCCATTCTCGTGACATGAATACCCATCAAATTCACTCCTGCTTGCGCAAATTCAAACCCTTCATAGGCGTTTTTGCTTCCGATCAAATTCCTAACCCATTGCTTCTGCCACCACCTCCCATCGCTTTGGTGATCAACACCGATCCAAGCTTTAAACCAGGACAACATTGGGTCTGCATCTTCGTTTCCAAAAATGGTTATGGGGAATATTTTGACAGTTACGCTTTACCTCCTCTTCTTCCCTCCATCCTTCATTTTCTCAATGGGTATTGCGGTCCTAATTGGGAGTACAATACGCGGCGTTTGCAAGGAAACCGTTCCTCCACCTGCGGCCATTACGTAACAGCATTCCTTACCTACCGATGCTGCCATGTTTATCCTTTCTTCTTCTTTTCTAAATTCAAAATTTCCGATTATCATTTCAACGATAAACTCATTTCTAAAACACATCGCATACGGTGTTCCTCCTCCTCCTCCTCTGCTCAAATATGTAGATCCCTCTCATCTTAAATACACGTCCGTGCGCTTGTCGCTCAGTCGTCGTCCAGCCTTCAACCATGTAAGTACTCTCCGTTCTTTTGCTCTCTCTCTCTCTGTCTCTTAATCATGTTTTCCATTTTCCTATTAATTTTTTTTTTCATTGCAGGGCTCCTGTCCACTTCCTCAACGAGTCTCGTTCTAAGTGCATCTCCTTCTCCTCTACAGACGTCACCATCTCTAGGTGCATCAAACCCGCATCTGTAACCTTCTCTCCCGAGCAGTGGATTCGTTTCGTCCAAGAACTTGGTCCAAAAATTGAAACCCATTTCAACTCTAAGCTACCATCTTCGAAGCATATCATCTCTGATTCCCTTTCCCTTCACTTCAAGCGTCTATTTGGAAAACCCGCCATCGTCTTCAAACCTGCTGGATTTTCCATTAACGAACAGGAATGGACAAGAATCAACGCGCTCAAACAGGAATGGACAAGCTTAAACAACAATCAACAAGACACCCTTTTGCTTTGATTTCTCCTACCCCCTCCTCTGCACTTTACCCTCCCCTCACACAGGAATGGACAAGAATCAACACGCTCAAACAGGAATGGACAAGCTTAAACAACAATCAACAAGACACCCTTTTGCTTTGATTTCTCCTACCCCCTACTCTGCACTTTCCCCTCCCCTCACTTCGTTTCCTGTCGTCGTAGAGTAAAGATGCTGCGCAGTGTGCTCCGGGATCTCTGCAACAGAGGACAGACTCCTCACATTATCGGCGTTAAGGACCTTCATCAAAACATTCCTTACACCGTCGTCGGCGCCCGAGCTATAAACACTCAGTTTGGTTGGACAACTGTACTCAAGCTTAAGGACGGCAGGGAGGTTTTCCTACCTTCTGCCTACAGCGGCCTTGATGAAGATTCCATGGCCCAACTCAACGCAGCTCCCTTCCTTATTACCTACAAAGGCATACAGCACGTTCCAAACACCAACAAATACAAAAAGCACATCCTCAACTTCAGCGAAATCCCTCCCTTGCCATGACTTGCACCACGGATTTCTTCGATATCGGTAAGTCCATCAGTATTTTCATCTTGTCTTTTTCCCCACCACCATTTTTACCCTCATTCGTCTCCTTTCTTTCTTTTAGGGCATAACCTTATGGCCTGCATCAAGTTCTCCATCTTCGAACAAGTAGATGACCTTGGGAACCTCGTCACCGTCCTACCTTTTCATTTAATCTCCACCAACATCGATCGATTTGGAGCCTGCAAGATCGTCACCGTCCAACTCAACATCTCAAATGCCGCCATCATCAACATTCAGTTCGTCACTTCAAAAATATCACCGGAGCTCGACACTGATCCTAAATATCATTTATCCTTCGCCGAACAACCCATCCTTTCCTCAAACTCTACCTCCTTTCTTACCCCTGTGTGCCTACCCTCTTCTCAACCTCACCTCAACTTCTCTCACATTCATTTCAAATGTATCACTGAAGAAGAAAATAACCAAAATCCATGTATCACCACTTTTAAAATTATATTTTTAAAATAAGATGACAAACATCTCCTGCTGTGAACTCCCCCCCACCACTTCTTACGTGCTTTTCCGTCCCTCCCCCTACTGCCCTACATATAAATGCTCCCCTCCACGTTCATTTCCCCCCCCACCACTTCTTACGTGCTTTTCCATCCCTCCCTCTACTTCCCTACATAAACATGCTCCCCTCCACGTTCAACACTCAGTCTGTGGCAAGCATTCGTCGCCGTGGCATGTCGTTAGAACACTGTGCGGTATTACACTGCTCCTTCTGTTTCCACCCGACGTGCAGCTGCCAACTCCGTGGTCGTCTCACCCACCTGTGTCAGCGCTGCTACCAGGGATTCTACGAGGACCTCGCTGATCTCAACCGTCAGATTCAACAATTTCTCCGCACATACGCCCGTAGAAATAGCTCATGCCTTGCGGGTGCTTCTCCGTCTTCTTAAAGTTCATCGACAACGGCAGACAACTTCGAGTGCTCCTACCCACAGAACAACGAGTGCTCCTACAAAACGCAAACGTTATTTTCCAGCGTTACCCTCCAACTGACGTCGACGTCGTTTGGCAGCAACTTCCCATAGACGTACAGCAAGTGTGTGCACCATTCAGAAGGTGCGAGCAGCATTGGAACCTACCTTCTCATACAAACCATATCGACGGACCTCCACCGTTCGTTAAAAACTGCATTTTCTGCAAAAAGTAATTATGGACGCCCTACGCCAGCTTCAGGATCTATCCAACAGCTGCGACATCCTCAGCGTCTCCTCCCTACAACAAAACGTGCCGTACCTAGTGGTAGGCGTCAGATCCATCGATACTATTCACGGAACCAAAACTGTTGTTAAACTAGACGACAACTCAGAAGTATTCCTACCATCCAGATTCGGCAAAGCCACCCCAGAACTCATCGAAAACCTAAATTCTACCCCTTTCTGCATCATCTACAAGGGCGAGGAGAAACTTCGAAGTGGATTGAAACGTTTCGTCGTCGACTTCACCAAAGCATAATCACTTGCACAATGCTTTCTTCTTGTGCTCAAAGTGAGTCAAAAGCAGTGTGTGTGAAAAGTGGTGCCTCATCATCAGTGGACATATTTCCTTTATTCAATAAGCATTCAAAGAACATACAAACACAATTTTGTAGCAAAAGAAGTATAAAGTGTAATATCTTCAGCGTCCTTTCCTGTAAGTAGTAGTAGATTTCGTATTTATCATTAGAAATAAAAGTGCATCCTGTATATGTATATTCTCAATAAAAAAAAGAAAATATACCAAAAATGAATGAGCTGACCTAAGCAAAGCCAGAATCATCGACCCAATACGCTATTCATAGCTGGTTGACCTCCGGCTCTGCATGGGCCAATCAAAAACATTCTTATTTTAACCAATCAAAGCCTTACACGTCACTTCCTGCCTCCGTTTCAATAATAAGCTCACCTGAATTTCTTCCTTTTGATCCTTGGCTTCCCAACTAGACACTTGTCAGTCTCCATTCCCTCTCCTAAAGTCACGTAACCTTTATTCCAATGCATTCTTAATAAAAATAAAAAAGAAAACACCTTTTCCCCCATTGCCTACCAAGGGGTGCGCCGGGTGGCAAATGCAGAGGGTCAAGTGCGTCGGGGTGGTTAGGGGCATGCAAGGCGGTGCGTCCAGCGATGCAGCCAGTCCAGAGGGTGCACCTTCAAGGTCAAATGGCATGCAGACTCAATGTCAATCTCCCGGGGCGCCGCACCATGTACGCGAACGCGTGCGCGCACGCGTAGATCAGTTCGGAGGGTCCGGAGGGTGCTCGAAAAATAAAAGTGCGTCGGGGAATGCTGGTGGTCAAGGGGGTGCGTCCAGGAATGCGTCAAAGGGGTACACGTGGTTGCGCCTGGGGTGGGTGGTAGCGTGCGCGGGAGTACGTCAAAGAATGCGCGAGGTGGTGCGCAAAAGTGCCTGGGGGATGCAGAAATTCAAGAGGGTGCACCGGGGTGCAATGGGGGGTGGGTAGAGAGTCAAGAGGGAGTGCGTCGAAGAATGCAGAAGGTCCAGGTTGCGCGTGGGGTGGGGGGTGCAGAAATCCAAGAGGGTGCCTGGAAGTACGTCGGGGGTGCGTCCCAGTCCAGAGGGTGCACCATGACCTTCAAGGTCAAATGGCATGACCTTCAAGGTCAAATGGCATGACATTCAAGGTCAAATTGTCGGAACTTCAAGGTCAAATTTTTCTAGGTCATATTGCATGACCTCAAAGGTCATTCAAGGTCAAACCGCCGGAACTTCAAGGTCAAACCGCCGGATCCAACACTTTACTACTAGCGAATGACAGCCGCTACGAAGACTGAAAAGGTAAATGACAACTTTCCCACAAAGATGGAAGAAATGAGAACAGCAAACGATAACCTCGCTGCAACAATGGCCAAAATGAAGGCCGAATTAACGACAAATGAAGGCGGAGAACGAAAGCCCGGCCAAAGAAATGAAGGCTGTGAACGAGGTGCTCGCCGCCAAATTTGAAGAGCAGTTGAGCGGCGTGAGGGATGACGCCACTGAGGTGGGCAAGCGGGTGAGTTAAGTGGAGGAGCGCGCTGAAAACCTGGCGAACCGCATTAACAACTTAGAGGGAAAGGCCACAACAACACCAAGTCCCTGAACGCGTGTTGGAGGACATCGTTGGCAGAAGACTGAAAGATCTGATGACTGACGCGCCGGTACGCGACACATCTGCGTGCGTCAAACCACCGAAGTACGACGGCATATCAACTTTTGAATAAATTCGATAAAGTGGCCAAACACAACAATGCCACACGGTGACAAAATTATTATCGAGCCTGTAGCGCCTACTAAAAATAACCAAATGGAAATAAAGGTCTCCACCTTTAAAATTTATGTTGTGTGCATAAATTTTACGCAATCCGCGTATCTTCTTTTACGTGAAAGCGAAGCTGTTATTCAAAATTTTATTTAATCGTGAAAGGCATGTACTATATATTTAAATTTATTTTTCAACTGAAGCAGACAGTATATAATATATGTTTTCTACATCTTTCTTATTTCAGGAAACCAATTTTTATGCAAGATATATTTTAATACAAGGCTAAGGATAAATGAACAGTGAATCTATAAATGTATCAATTTAATTCATAGTAAGGTAAAGATGTGCAGCATTAGGGATGCATAAAACTAAAATTGGAAAATTACCATCGATAAAACGAAACATTAGTAGTTTATTAAAGAAAAATGAGTCAAAAGGGGAGTATCAAGAACACTTTTGTGTAAACTGTTAGAGTATACGAAAATAGAACCTTTTAAGTCTTGGATGATATACTTCCAATTTACAAATGTTTAAATGGAGAAAAGAGTTTACTGTTCACTTTATACTTGCTATAAACCCCCCAGTACAGAAGGAAATCTAGTAAGCTTGCAACTACATTTCAAATTCAGAGAGAAATTAAGCAAGTCGAGTAATCTCTTCATCTATACCGCTGGTAGAAACTTTGTGAAATAAAATAAAACCATATTTCGAAATACTGTTTGTAATTTAAAAGAAGCTGTGAAACTTTGAAAGAACCATTCACTGTTACACATACTACAGAAGAACAGCTTTATACTAAATCAAGAAAAACAAAAGTTTGCTTTGATCCGCCAAAGTAAACACGTAACACACTGCATCTGACAGTTTCTAATTAAAGCGTTTGCTTCTGAGCAGTAATCATGATAATTTCCCGTTCCGGAATGTTTCTGTCGTAGCATTAAAGCATAAAAACGCCAGTTCCAGTGCTGTATCTGAGTGATGTTTGACTTTTATTTCAGCTCAAGAATTTCTTGATATCTAGAATGTAAGAAAATTCGCTCAGTATAATTTAAGGTAATATAAGGTAAGTATGTAAAATAGTCTAGAGTGTTAAAGTTCTCTCTGGAAGCAAGCCAGGTGAAAGACGATTAGAAATCGACGTCTCGGGAGCGTACATCCCTGGCATCAACAGGATATTTATTAAATGTTATAACCACAAATGAATTACTGGATAAAACATAAATATTAACACAGCCTTGCTTATCGAGAAGCAGAACATAGTTGCCGCCAGTAAAGTTCCAGATCTTATTTTAGTCTAGAATGGTTATTTAGACTTGTGTTGGGGATCAGTGTCTACTACAGCTGTTGTGAGTTTAGGGAAATCTTATAGGCATTCCGAAGCTCTTAAGGTATACTTAAGTCAGAGAACGGAAGTTTAACTAGTATGCAGAAATGGTGTTCCAGTATATACAATGGAAGCTACGGGACGAAGATGTATGACAGGGCCATATTTTCCCATAATCCGGCCACGCCGTGGTTCAGTGGTTAGACCGCTTGGCTCTCATCAAGGTCGTCCGGGTTCGATCCCAGGCGACCGTAAAGTGAGATTTGTGGTGGACAACACGGCACTGGGGCGGGTTTTCTCCGGGACCTCCAGTTTCCCCCGTCATCTCATTCCACTGGTGCACCATCTTCATCTCATGTATTATTAGTGTCACAGCTTGCAGTGCCGTATGTAGTAAACACGGGCGTTAAACACTACACATTATATTACATTACATTACATTATCCCCGTAATGTAGCAGAATTAAGTGCTATCAAAGTAAAAACAGGCAAATATACTTGTATAAATACCTATTAATTTATACTAAATTAACTTTCAGAATATTTCACCCAAGTTTGTGTACAGTATAAGTTCACGTAGCTCAGTCGGCAGAGCACCTGCCTGCCTTGCTAGGGGTCCCGGGTTGGATTCCCGGCGGTGGGGGTGGGGATTTTTCTCCGACCAAGATAATTCCCCATCTTCCCCAGAGTCTGGAAGTATGAATGAGAGTGTGAATGTGTGCGTGATGTAATGATTAAAAACCAAAAAGATAACGAGTTAACACCTCCAGTGTGTTCCAAAGGAGAACGGCCGCCGATATGACCATAGTAGTTAAAGGCGGGGTATAAATTGGAACAAGCAAAAAAAAAAAAAAAAAAAAAAAAAAAAGTTCAAAGCTACGTTCCTACCTAACGAAAGAATTTGCTAATTTTCTATAATGCTCCTGAGTATTTTATATGTTTATCTTAAAATTCCTGGCTGAATAAACGCAATAGTGACATACTGGTTAAAATTTACTTTGTTTTATTGCACAAAATCAACCGCTCTAGGAGTGCAAATAGCCTATCTCCAATTGTTCCCGTACAATCCTCTAGTAATACATTGAAGTTAATCGGTAGAATTTTGTCAATCCCGTAGCATAATACATGAGACTAATGTAAATCGTGAAGAGCTGTCGCGAAAACTAAACATATCTTAAAGTATAAAATGCAAAATAAAAGCTTTTGATACTTACAAATGTATCAATTTTCTGACATTTCGAAAATTGTTATTCAACTTAATATTTTTTATTTATGTTTCTCAAACATCTTCACACTCACACACACACACACACACACACACACACACACACAAACACACACAAACACACACACACACACCTTGCACACCTTTTTAGAAAATTGATATTTAGGGTTCAGTGACCTTCAAAAACACTTGAAGTTACTGGCAGATGTACTATTTTACTGCTTTCTGTAAAATCATAGGAAAAAGCAACCAGAGATAGAGTCAAACTGAAAAATTCAATGCCACGGCCGAGATTTGAACCAAGTAGTTCCTAGTTTCTGTCCAATCGCTCCCACCCATTGAGCTACCATGGCCAACATGCCGTCCTGGCATTAAATTCTCCAATTCTCATTTATTTTCCTGGTAAACCACCAAGGGCACTCGTATTCGAGATACACCGTTTGTGGTGACTTACTACTGTCAGTACTTGAGTCCCAGGCTTCATCATTAAACACTTATTATTTAAGGTAGTTGATGGAAATTAACAACGGCACATTGACCAGGGTAGCTAATGGGTAAATGCGACTGGACGGGAATCAGGAGATCCGTGAGTCAAACCCCGGTCGTGGCATTGAATTTTTAAGTTCGACTCTACCTATCCGAAACCTTAGACTATATACGGCTAGTGCGATAGAATGATTAATTTCCATCAATTAACTTTTAAAATTAGAAATTTGAACTTTGAGAAGAGAATAGTTTTTTTTTTTTAATTTTGTGACCCTTTTGGAAAAGTTAATGTTTTCATAGCTATATTGGGAGATCATTTTGTTATTTTTAAGGTCAGTGCACGATTCCTATAATAACCAGTGTGCTTTCATTTTTATGTATTTATTTGTTTATGTACTATTTCCTTCTTCTTCTTTAACTGCCCTAGTTGTACCGCGATAGTAGTGTTAAGAGATTCTTGTTCCTCTTTCCCTTGAGGTCGCGACTGACAACCGAAGCTTTGGATCCGATAGAAAATCAGGATAGGCGATCAGCCCAATGTCTGTTTAGAAGGTGAAGGAAGTAAATGATATATATGAGGGTGAGAAGAATGATAGGAAGTAGAAGGGATGAATTTGTGGAATACTGACGGAGGAAACCGGAAGACCCGGAGAAATTCCGTCCTAACGCCATCTTGACCACCACAAATTCTCACTTTGCGGTCGTCTGGGGTCGCGCTCGGGCTACTTTGGTGAGATACAAGCGGTGAAACTGCTCAGCCATGTCACGGCCAATACTTTCTGCTAATTATCTAAAAAAGAAACTTGATTCCAAAACAGTTTCTTTCAGGTTTTTTTTTCCACTAAATTAAACCGACGGGTTTTATGAATGATAAAGGATTTAAATAATACCAACTGTTGACATGTTTTATTTGCATACATATTCAGGACCACCGGCTAGTGAAATAAATTCTTTATTAATTCATGACTCGGACGATTTTCTGGTATATTTTGTTACAAATATGAATATTTAATGTAATATTGTGATAAAACCTATGCTTTTGGGACTGAAGCAAAGGCAGCAACATAATATATTATTTAATTATTTGCAGTAGAAATTGTAGCATATTTTTGAACTAAAAGGCGTTAGGGATAAACATTTACAATGTACATCCATTCATGGAATATCCCTAAACTCATTGGGATATTTGAACATTCCCCCTTATCTGCAACGCTACTGGGTACTCACGCACGGAACAAGACGTGCAAGTTTTCTTCAAGCGCTATCCCTAATTAAGCGGAGCAAGGACAACGTTTTGGATTTCGTCCTTCTCGCAGCATCCGTATTCAGCCCGTAGTTATTTGCTCCCTTGCGTTGTTTTCCCTTCTCATTTTCCTCGGTTTTTTTTTTTCTGTTTCACCACATACAAACACGCTGAGCGCATCTCTGCTTGTATACCGTAGGGCGCACTTTGAGTGAATGGAAACCTGTGCTGGGAGACTTGACTTTGATATTTCCGTGCCGTAACAAAAAGAGGGTGAGTCGGAGGGCCGTGCTGCTGTAAAAAGTTCAACGTAGCTCTGTCATTTTCACTAAGAGGCACTTTTAACAGGAACAGAGTTTGAAACAGTTCTGTATACTAGTATATTAGGTATAAAGAGAATTAAGCAAAAATCAGTAACGAAACCCCTAAGAGAATAAAAAATTGTTAATTGTGTAACAGAGAAAAAGACGTCGTCTTTAGATCTTTTGTGCTTGTTTAAATCTCTAATTGCATTTCTCATTATATGCAAAGCAAGAGTAATAACATTAATTAAAGCATTAATTAAATTAAATGCAGTAACATTTGTGTGCAAAATTTATCATCCGGTGTTTTGCACTTTGCGAAAAGGTATAGACAATGTAATACCAAAATTGGGTACACGTACTGCATCCGTTTTGTTGTTGGAGCATTTAAAGGGTATGTACAAATTTATAGTGTAGATTTTAACGCCCGTTTTCATTACATGTGGCACCGCAGGCGGCGACACTAGTACATGAGATGATGATGGAGCACCAGTGGAATGAGATGGACGGGGAAACCGGAGATCTCAGAGAAAACCCGCCGCACCGCTTTGTTGTCCACTACGAATCTCACTTTGCGGTTGCCTGGGATCGAGCCCTAGAGTGTAGAACGGTCTAACCACTCAGCTATGGCGCTGAATGTAGATACACAAAGTGAGTTTTGAAATTACACACAAAAGTGTTCGAGTACCACTAAAATTATAAGGTTTGACAATCAGAAGTCTTCCTCATATAAATTACGAGGGCTGTTCAATGAAGCATTTTCATACTTCTTTTACAGTCATAATTTTTTGCACTAATATTCAAACTTATTATATTGTTAGCTTAATGTGAAACAAACACTCCGGAGCAGTTCCATTATTGGTACTCCTGGTTCCCGCCTATGAGAACCAGGCATATTCAGATATGTTCAGTATCACCTACCGCTGCAATGTAGGTAACACGCGAGGAACAATATACGGCTTTGAAATTATGCTTTCGTCGGAACAAATCTTCAGTTAAGGCCTATAAAATGCTATAGGAGGTATATGGAGAGTATGTTCTTCCTTACAGCACAGCTCTAAGGTGGTTTAAAATGTTTAAAGGGGGCAGACAGTCAATTTCAAAGGAAGGTGGAACCGGTGCTCCAGTTACTGCTCTTAAGCAAGATAACGTCAACGCTGCTGCTGCCGTTGTGAGAGAGGATCGACATATTACCTTAAGATCACTATCTGAAATACTGAACATTTCATTGGGTGCCACCCACACGCTGGTGAGAGAAACATTACACCTGAGACGTGTTTGTGCGCGATGGGTTCCAAGTCTGATGATTCCCGAACAAAAGGACCTTCGCATGCTGGTCTGCATGCAGTTAAAGTTGATGTTAAGAGGAAGATCCGGAGTTTCTATCAAACGTAATCGCTGCTGATGAAACTTGGCTACATCATTTTGATCCTGAGAGCAAACAGCAAAGCTCAGTGTGGAAATCTCCTTCATCACTAATCACTGAAGAAGCAAAAGTGGATGCTTCTGCTGGGAAAGTTATGGTCATCTCATTCTTTGATATTCATGGAATGGTTTATCAGCATGTTGCACCTACACACTCATCAGTAACTGGACAATGCTACAGGGATGTCCTGAAAACATTACAAGCCCATATCAGGCGGAAACAACCACATTTCCGTGAAGCAGGCTAGATGCTGCACCACGATAATGCGCGGCCGCATATTGGCAATATTGTTGCTGAATATCTTGCAAAAATCAACGTGAAGTGCATCCCTCACCCTCCCTATAGTCCGGATTTTGCCACGTGTAACATTTTCTATTCCCTAACTTGAAGAAACGCCTTCGTGGGAGGCATTATCCATCATCAGAAGCAGTGGTGAAGGCTGCAGAGGCGATTTTGAACGAAGTCTATAAAATGGTTTCCAGTATGTCTTTGAAGACTGGCAGAAACGCTGGGACATGTGCATCGCATTTGGAGGAGACTTTTGAGAAAGACCATCAAAATCATGGGAATGAGTGAAGGTACGTTGTTGAAAAGAGGCTGTGTACATTCTTTATTGAACAGCCCTCGTACAAGACTACAATACGCAAAATAAAAAGTAATACATGATAAAAAAATCCCTTTTAAAAAGGTATTCACTTATTAGGTGTAAAATTTGGATATAAAACCGTACATTTACATTTCTCACTCTCTGTTATTAAGCAGAAGTGTATGCTGGAGTTGTTACAGTAAAACTTTTATTATTCGAACACAAATAAGTCCAACCCAATCCCCGCAACATCTCGAAGGGAGGGGCTAGGCAGTTCGGCCCGAGGTTCCTCTAGTAACATCATAGGTACCACGAGTGCTAGGGGTCCGCAGCGCCGGCACCTCGGCAGCTGAAGGGGACGGATCCCCTCCCCTACGGGACATAAGTTTACCCAGTAAAGTGTTTAACAGTGGAAAAAAGGTTTAAATATCTTCACCTAATCCATATTTTCGGGGTGTAAATTATATAGCTTGTTCTTCGTCTAATATCAAATGCCATTTGGTTTGTTTCAGATGAGTTCGTGAGGGTTACGATTCTAATTTTGGCAATTTACGTACAACACGTAACGCATAGCTTATACTTTTGTTGTATATGAATTCTTTTCTTCTCATTCTGCTTTATACAATCCATTTAAGTCCTATGTCGTTACTTCTAAGACTACCTTACCAGCATTAGCAGGTCACGAGAAAAAAAAATCGCCCGCCTCGGTAGCGTAGAGGGTAGCGTGTCTGCCTCACGTTCAAGAGACCCGAGATCGAATCTCGGTCAATGTGAGTTACCTGGACAAGGTTTCTCGGGGGTTTTCCTTATCCTGAAAGACGAATGTCGGGTAACTCTAAGCTCTATAGACCATGGGCTCATTTGATCATCCTTTCACTCATTACATTCATCGTCCTATATGATTTAACGTTGGAGGACGTAAATTTAAAAACAAAAAATGTTGCTATGGAAATTCGAGTATTTCAGCTATTTCATTAGATTTTTATTTTATTAGTTTATTGATGGGAAAACTACAATGTAAACACAGGATTAAATAATATGGCTTTTTGATCTCACAATATTAATATTTTGCTCATGGGGAATGACTTATTTAGTATTTAATTAGATATCCTCAAGTATCCATTCACTCGCTCTAAAATACCTCCAAACCTTACAAAACCTCTCCCTACGTAAAATCCTATCTGTCCCTATCCGCACGATTACTGCCTTCATCAAGAAACCCATATCTCCCACATCCCCGAGGCCATTATAAAACGAGCCGCTTCCATCTGGGCGCGCATATGGCAACATAGCAATCCAAAAATTAACAACATTGGGAAAGGTGAACCAAAACACCGTAAGCATGCACGCATAAAAATATTCTAATTCCACCGTTACACCACAATGCGCGCCCAAGTCCTTTCGGCCTAGACCTTTCCATACATGCAGAGGCCGCCGTCACAGCAGCCCAGGAGACAGCAGCACGCTGCCGCACGGAGCAGTGTAAATAGTGAATGTGTGTGTGTGTGTGTGTGTGTGTGTGTGTGTGTGTGTGTGTGTGTGTGTGTGTGTGTGTGTGTGTGTGCGTGCGTGTTTGTAAATAAAAGCGCAAAATAAGCGCTTGTAAATATTGTGCATAACAATCAAACAAAATAATAGGACACTGAAAGACACTAACTTAATAAAACTGTTCTCAATGGGCTAAGAAAGGTCACCCTATGGTTTTATCTATACCTACGTAGACAATTAGCATTTAATCCATAACTACAACCTCAATGAAAATTTTAGCCTGTAAGCCGAGCCCCTTTGTAACGGCACCAGGCCTTGCAACTCAAAATAAAAACCTGAACCTGAATCCATTCACTATTTTTGTATTACATTATATATTTCTGTCGTAAATTCCTACGAATATGTGTTAATTTTATTTTTAATTCTGACGTAGTTAAACAATAGAGAAAGTCTTCCTTGTCAGCTTAATTAACTTGTATGTCCCGAATTTTAGCGTAGGTTCAAACTTGCATTGGAAGTTTTAAATTATTAATGAAATTTCGTTGTAGGTTGTTTGTTTTCATTTCGGTAAGGCTCAAAGGAAAAGTTGTTTTATCCGCCGGGCGAAAAAAATATTAATTAAAAAGAAAATTGTTCCTTCAAGCAGATGTTACTAATTTAAATTATATTACTTTTGAATTTGTTTAAGTTTAAAGATAAAGAAAGAGAGAGAAACTGAATTAAAGGTGTGGTGTTAATGGGGTTATACTTCAGGTGATGAAATACATCCTATAATGCAGTCATTCAACAACAGTAATGGTTTTCAAGGAAGGTAATACAGGGATTCCTAAGTGGCCTGCCTCACTTGTTCTAATATTCCAGCGTGCTCATATATTGGCGTACAAGTTAAACAGACAATCTCTTTAATTCATCAGTAACTGCTCTCTGTGTCCCCAGTAAAGTTTGCGTGTTCCAGGTCATGCCCCGTAGGGGAAGGGATCCGTCCCTTTTAGCTGCCAAAGTGCGGGCGCTACGGACCCCTAGCACTCGTGGTACCTCTGACGTTACTAGAGGAACCTCGGGCCGAACATAACGAGCCCCTCCCGCATGGGAGTTGTTCGGATTGGGTTGGTCTCGAGGGGGCAGTTGGTTCCCGTCACCCACGGGCAATTGGGTACCTCCGGCCAGGCCGCCAAGGGCCGCCCGGAGGGGGCAAAGGGTTGTCTTATAAGTCCCGGGGACTAGCCTGCAGAGCTAGTAGCTGGTGAGCTAGACACTGGCGGCCCTACCAAGGTTATTTGGTAGCTGGTTCATTAAGGACTGGCGCGTATGTGGCGTATCCACATCCGTCCTGTTTGCCGTGTGCAGACGGGGGGCAGCTTATAAAATAGGTGCTGTCCTAATGGAAATAACAGACGAGGCCCGGGTTCCCGGTCCTACGGGGCTGGGGCTTATGGGAAGTAGACCTCGGCGAGTATGTTCCAGGTCATGATAGAGGATTTCGTCCTGTTCATCCCATTGAGGAATACGGTGAGGTATGTGAAAACCATAAATTTTAAGGTGTAAGGATGTTCAACGATGCAATAATCGCAATCTCAAAAGCATATCGTTATGTAAAATATCTACAATTCTTTATATATTTTCCTCTTAACGTGCATCCAAATAAAGTTCCATGAGAACTGAAACGTGGAAAGTCACGTCTCGACAGAACCTATTTTTCGCATATAACCTACTCTAATGGATATATACTGAAATAGGATATCGCTGCAGACGGAATAGTGCTTTTGAAATAATTGTTGTATTTTGCATTTAAAAGATCTACTTTGGAAGTGATCTTGTGTTTTTATCATTATCAAATAGTATATTAATAGAGACATTTGTATTGTACCAAATATTATGCTTAAGACGATGGTATTTGCGGAGTTCATATGACTGTAACTGAAACTGAATAGGAGTTGCAAACAGCAGTGTAAACGTTGAGGAATTTATATGAAAAGAATAATTGTATAATTTAAAAAGTAAAACAAAAACAATGTCCTTTCACGGAAAATGCACTGTTAGAAACTTTTTCTTTTAAATGTACGTCCTCCTACGTTAAGTCATATAGGACGATGAATGAAATGTGTCATGATGCCTAAATGAGCCCACGGTCCATAGAGTTACCAAAAATTGATCCCTGACGGAACGAAAATTGTAGTTTATGATACTATATTAGAGCTTCAAATACATAAGAACGCATATCAACAATATGTATGAAAATTATTTTTAAAATAAACTACCTACCTGTCGATACCTATTCTGTGCAGTAAATAAGAACAAATTAACGCAAGTTGATAAACAGAAGGTACATGCTGGCGAAATGAGACTCCTAATATCAGTAAAATGATGCACTCATTTACATAAAATCTTCAAAGATAGAATAAGAGAAGAATTATAAATTCTTTCTTGTACATTGTACAACAAACTGTAAACTAGACGTTGAAAGATCACTATAGAGGATCCCAAGAAAAGCATTTTACTATCGGCAGAAACGAAACGATTTTCTGATATATTTTGAACCTGGAAAAGTATTTGCACCTAATCCTTGAAATGCAGAAAATAACTTCAAATAATTTACACAAATACGTAAAATCTAATCCTTTATGAATATCATAGTAACTGGATTCTGTACGTAAAAACCATTTCATTTTCATTGTCCAATTCGTAGTAATGTTACAGCACAAATGTGACGTAACAATGAGTTAAACCATTCATTAAGGAAGTTTAAAGGCTTGCGAAAAAAGCAAATCAGTACATGGGCTGCAGAAACTTCGACTATAAGTTTTATAATAACAAATTTTTCCACTTATTAGGTATGTTTTCATGCATAAATAACTGAAAGTAATGTCAAAAAATCTCATCCTTCTTTCCTAAAAATAAAGAATAAGCCCATTTGGTAACATAAGGACTGAACTCTCTGTACCTAATTATCTTGTGATTTTTTAAGTGTAAACAAACATCAGCTTATTCATGTTCCTAACAGGTGTCTCTATTATTGACTAAAATCAATTGATCACATCTCTTGAGCTGAACCACAAAAGCCTGCATGTCGTAAAAATTTCATTTCAAATTTCGAAATTTTCTTATGAATTCATAAACAAACTAATGGTGTGAGACAAGGCAAGAGATAGATCACATCTAATACATAGTAAGTGGCATAAATTAAGAAAATAGGTAAAATAAAAGTAATGGCATATATAAATAAAAATAATACGTTAAATACGCCACTTTTTGCGGATGATATGTTAATACAAGACAGAGATGATAAGCTGCAAATAAGTGCGTACGAGCTACAAAAATTGATCCAAGATTAATGTTTAAGTATATCCGTAGAAAAATCAAAGTTTATGGCATTTATAGGAAGACAAATAAGATCTAAGATAGTGTTAAATTATGAAGTGTTAGAGCAGATGGGAACATTTAATTACTTTGACTATAATGAAGCCTACAAAACGAACAACGCAGAATTAAGCAAGCTTCAATACATCTGTGGAGTAATAGCTCGTACCTTGAAAAGAAATACCCGAAAGGATACAAACATAAAATTTTATAAGACAATGGGTGTTCCAGTTTTACCATATGCTTCGAGACATGGGCACTTAAAAAGAAAGGTTGGAGCCAAATACAAGCGGCAGAAATGAAGTATCTCCGAGCAGTAAAAGCAAGCACCAGACAATATCGTATTAGAATAGAAACAGAGACATATGGAACGAATTAGATATATTCTCATTGCAAGAAAAAATACTAACAAATAGAGAAAAATGGAAAATTGATTTACAAATAATGGATTTACAAATGGATTTACAAAGAAAGTACCTTCGGAGGAGGTTTGTGGATGGTCCTGATGTTGTATCTGGCGAGAATTCTGCTGATTCTGCCGATTAGATTGCCGAAGATAAAACATCTGTTGAGATCTGTGAAAGACAAACTGGACTTCCAAGTTTCGGGAGTGTACCGCATTCCCTGTGAATGTTGGACACCGTATATAGGATAAACCGGAAGGACCATTGCTACTAGAATAATGGAACATGAACGGAGCATTAGTTTAATGCAACCTGAGCAGCCTGGGCTGGCAGAGAATTGTTTTGATAACGGCCATTGAGCCAACTTTCGGGAGACGACCATTTTGGCAATATGCAACAGTTACTGGGAACGGAGAATTAAGGAGGCTTTGGCGATTTCCTCTGCAAAGAGCAAGCTTAATCGTGATGCTGGATTTCAGTTCATCTCCTCTTGGAAACCGCCTTTAAAAATCGAAATCCGTCGATTTAGGAAGCAAATATCAATACAGCTTGATAATCAAGTCAATAAATTACGTTTCTTTGAAACAATTTTCTACTCATGCCATCTCCTGGCCCGGAACTTAATTTACCGGAAACAGTCTTTTTTCAGTAATGCGAATTTTGATAGTGTTTTGTCTTTGTTTATATTGGTGTTACATCCAGTGTTTCCATTTGTGGTTATAGCATTTTATAATTATCCTGATGATGAGAGATATACAGACTCCCGAAACGAAGATATCTAACCGTCTTTTCACCTGGCTTGTTGCCCGAGAAGAAAGTGAGCATATTCTTCGCCAGGAACGCTTCAGGTCTTATTTTAGGAGAACTCTACTAAGCCATGAAGAGCTGATGTTGATGATGATAAATTAAAAAGTAACTGAAACGCCGTACCTCCTCGTTCAATTTTAAAGTTAATAAAAGAGAAAGTGAAGCGAACACAAATTCAGGCATTAATTCAGTTAAAAATTGAATATGATTTAGGATATTTACGCTTTTAAACTTGATGGCACTCGTGAAATAAGGCACTAAAACTAATTTGTAGCATAGAAGATGGAGGACCTGGGATATTTAGAACTGGGAGCAGTTTTGAGGATCTGAGGTTCAGCATAAACATGTCCGTGATAAACACCGCCATATTGTTAGAATGGATTAATTATCATTTCGCTATTTTAATGAACGGAAACAATTGTCTGCACTGCAGACTCACACACTCAAACACATACACCCACAAACAAAAGCCGCCACTGAATTAATGAAACGGTTCCAGGTTTACTGCAAACCGCCAACTGCAGCATTGCCGATTTCAATAAACGGGCTATCCTCATTACGATCTAATGAATGTACTATGAGTGTATCACTAACGGTCTCCATTTGCCTTTAATTGAACTCTATTTAGAGTGTGAAAGAGGAACTTGTGAATGTCAGCTTAACCTTTGGCTGTTTAAACATAACTACTGTTGCTAATTGAATAACAAAGCTATTTTTAAGCTAAGATCTGTAACGGAATATCACAGACTAAATTTACGTATTCTATCATCATCTTGATTATTAAATTACCACGTATTTAAATACGACACGTATGGTATTACTAATACAGCGTGTCACGATGACTCTTCCATTTCACCTAAATTAATAAAGTGCAAGCCTCCTGAAAATATAACAAATGTTGCTTTCAATATTTTATTATGTGTTTCAAATGGGAAGAGTTCTCGCACACTTGCGAGAGTTCGTGGTGCTAAACGTAAGCGAACGCAAACTGAGTTTTCCAAAGCTTTATAACAATGCAATTATTGAAATCACAATTGCAACATGGATATGTGTATATTACGCAAATGGTTCAAATATTTAGTTTAAAATTAATTATAGTCTATGAATTATTTACCCATTGTCTTCAACGTCTGAGTACTGCAAATTTATGATGATAGGTTCAAAAATCTCGTTAAATACGTACTATTTCTTTCCAAAAGTCATCTTCTTCTAGTTTATTTGATGTCTCACGCAGTTTTCCCAGTCTTCTTGTGAATTTCTTTGCGAATAGTCATTCAACGTCAGTCAGTTTAAAAATATTATTTCTGTTTGCAACATACTTTGAGCCCACATTAGCTCTATTGGATTCTTCTAGCAGTACAAAATGGGGTAGGAAGGTGGAACGTGTCACACTGATGCAGCTGATGCACTTTTTCATGGAAGAATAACTGAATAATGCTGCTTTGAACTCTCTAGAGTAAACAGAGATCACGAACCATTCATAAACAAAGATATAATGTGTACAAACACGTTCTGCCAGACTAACAAGAAGTGTATTGTTTCCTCTCATCGAATTTAACAAACATCTTGGCTTATTCAAAGTACACATTACTTTTGCCACATCATGTCAATTGTTTAAGTGTCAGTTCTGGGTAATTTCAAATTTACGTTCACGCATACATGCCAAACAATAATGATACTCATTACAGTGTTTACGTCGCAATGCATTGTTATAGTATAATGGTATATACTTTATTTATTTGTATTAGGAAAACTATTTGAGCTAAAAATATCGGGTTTTCAATGTTATGTTAAGATAAATTACTCTCTAGCTTCCACATGGATCAGTTTTGGCAAAATCTGAATTTTTGTCTTATCGCAAATAGTAGGCATTTCATACAGATTTATTAGGTTGGCGCTCCTCACACACCACTTAGCGGGAATACAATACGACAACACCGCAGGACTCCGATTGGTTGCTTACCTAATAGCGCTCAAGGACAAACACCTTCCCATTTGAAACACTTAATAGTTTTTCGGTTACTCTGCAGCGTGTTACCCATTCTTGTTAAACTTATTTCATGATGGTTGTGGCTGCTGTATACTCAACTTGTCATTGAAAAGTGTCATCGTTACAAAAAGTTGCTGAAACGGCAAATGTAGCACGTTGTGGAGAATGTTACAGAGTACCTCTGCTAAGTATCTGAGAAATGTACCATGGGACTTTAGAAACACAGAAGAAAAAATTTACACCAAACATAATGGGAAAATGGGACCAAATAGTCCATCTGTTTCAGAAAATGCTTTTGTTAAGAAGAAACACTATCCTATACCTGATTGATACCTCTGTGTCCATTCGACAGAAACAACAACTTCTGGTGGTTATTTCTGTTAGCCAAAAATGTGTTTTACTTACGCGCTCTGGTCAGTTACAAAGGAATCTTCCACCTTCGTTTCTTCAAATACTATGCTCTTCATAACTACTCTTTTAGTAAATAATTTATTTATGACCCCGCTGTAGTCCCCGGTGTGTCTTCCCAAGAAGACCCAGATCAAAACTCCGCTTGTAGACCTTCGTCTTCACATCTCGTGCCGGCAAGAGATGCTTTTTGCCATGCATGTTGTTTAAGATAGAGTGAACATGGACGGCATTCAATTTCGAGAAGAGGCACGTGCTTACAGGACACACAGTACACGGCTTTCGCCATATTATTTGTAACAACACACCATTCTATGAGCCAACAGAGACGTGTGAATGCACACAATAGGGACAGATGTGTCAACGCTGGCACTTGGAACTCTGCAGCAAAAGAATAAACTCACTTAAAGACTATGCAATTACACCATCTCAATAATGTATTTTACCTTTCTTTGTATGGCTATTCGCCTGCAATAAAAGTACACTATTTACCAAAAAAGTAATTGGGCACTGGTCTGAAATGTTTGTGTGGCTATTTCTGTACCTTCAGAACCCCCTGGTATCACATTTTTCTGCATATAACAGCAGCTAGCACTTTCCGTAAGGGAGGGAATCCGTCCCCTTCAGCTGCAGTGGGGTAGGCACTCCTGACTCTTAGCACTTGTACCTCTGACGTTACTAGAGGAACCTCGGGCCAAACATTCAAGCCCCTCCCTAAATGGGAGTTGTTCGGATTGGGTTGGACTCGAGGGGGCAGTGTGCTCCCAACACCAGGGGATATCGAGTACCTCCGGCCAGGCTTTGGCTACCCGCAGGGGTCAGAGGGTTGCCTAAGAAGTCCCAGATAGTAGCTTGCAGAGCTAGTAGAAGGTGTTCTAGATCACCAGGCGCGGTCGCACCGAGGTTATTCGGTAGTCTTCCCTTCGGGGTTGACGAGCTTAAGTGGCGTATCCACTTCCAGCCGTCTTGAGATGGGGGTGCTTTTTAGACTCAGGGTATTGCCCCAAGGAAAGAACCTCGAAGTTTATATCGTTCCCGGGCTGATAGACACCTGAGCCTTCGCACTTTTGGGTAGACCTCGAACAAGAAACGTTCCAGGTATGCTCTCCACTAGTTTGCAAAACATTTTCAATGGGATGCTTCACCACCCCTCGTAGAACATAGCAGTCAGTTGGCCACAGGAAATTACCAATATTTCCCGAGGCCTCATTCGTCACTCTAGTTGTCCCAAAGGATCACAGTAGGACTGAGGTCAGGACTCAGTGCAAGTCTGTCCAAACGTTGAACATTATTATCTGCATACAACAGCACAGTAATTTCCGAAACATTGCACCTAGCTTTGTCATCCGGGAAGTATCAAGGGTGCATTCCATAAAAACGCCACAGTGCATTGGTATGCCTCTAATTTTAGTGTGCGCCGAACAACCACCATAAGAACAAACCACACCGTAAAACGAAAAGCACCCTCATACCATCACTCCACCACTGCCAAATTTCCTGGTAGGCACTATAAAGTCTAGTGAAAGCCGTTGCCCGGTTAGCTGCCACACCCATATACATCCATCAATCGAAATAATGTGAATCTAAACTCCTCCTCCGCAGAACCGATTTCCACTTTTCTAGTATCAGTTGCGATGGTCCAAACACCACTTGAGTGTCTGAGCTTTATTCCTCTTCGTGATATGCGGCTTATACTCGTATGCTGCAGCTCTTCCGGAATATACGATTTGGAAGGCCTCTGTTCGCAATTTTCCAACGTAAACTGACACGTCTGTCGCTGCTTGAAGCTTCGGTCTGATAGTAGCCATCAGTTGTGCTCTGTTCTTTACAATTTAACCTTTAAAGCTTCTGCGATCCCCGTTGGTCCTATTTTCGGTCACCCTGAAAGTTCACCACTGTCAAAATTTCCACTGACCCTCCACATAAGTAGGAAGAATAGTACTGTTGATTTGGACCTGTTTACCTTGGCAGCTACTGCCCTGCTAGAAAGCCCACTGAGATGGCAACCTACAATTATGCCCTTATCAAAGTCTGATAGCTCTGTACCAAGCACCATCTAATTCTCAAGCGGTTCTCTTTCTCACTGGACACTACTGCCTACTGCAACACCTAGAGGCCACAACAGTTAAATGATATTCTAAATGAAATACAACCATAGGTGCCCAATTACTGTTTTGTATATAGTGTACTACTATATAATTATGCTTTCGTTTTGGTAAAACTCTCACCTTTGAACTCTCGTGGGCTCCAGGTCCATTAGAACAACCTATACTTGACTATGCCGTTACTTTGCCCAAAAATGGTAAATGTATAAGGATAGAAAAATTCCTTTTTCCAGTTAGAGCTTTTTGTACAAGTGTAGCAGATTTTAAGTGCATAAAATTCATGTCATCTTCCTACCTGAAATCAGCTTCAAATCCCAAACACAGAACACCGTATGATGTTTAAAAACGCCAAGCACAACTAAACGATCCATATTGGTCAAATTAATATGCATAATTATATACAGTTACTTTTGAGTAACTTTATGAATTCCTAATTTAAGAAAGAGATATTGAAATTTTGAATAGATTAATTTGCTATGCATTCGAATTGGAAAATTTCGACTCATGTTTTCACCATCCCGAATCATACATAAATGTTGGGGTCCGATTATGGAAACGATAACATAATTGTAGTAAACCTGAATGTAATAAATGAAAACGAATTTCGATCCTGGTTTGAAACATTTGTAATAAAGAGACAAACAATGTTAGGACACATTTTGGAGGACGAGGCCGAAAATAATATTTAAGCTTTAAGTAAATTTTAAGATGATGCATAACAGGAAAGAGGTTACTCTATTTATTTTAATTTATTGTAGCATATTTTTTCTAGAAAAGTCCTAAAAGAATGTACATTTTAATGTTTGAATATTTACTTCACATGAGTTTTACCACATTCTCCGCATCTCCCAACTATTTAAAGCTTTTCATGTTTGCTTTGATTTATTCCATTCTACTCTATTACTTTTATTTCTTAAAACCTTTACTCAGTGAAAGAAACTACTCATAACGAAGAAAATATGAGTGTAAAAGAGAGATCCATAGTGAAGATCCGTGAGAAGACAAGAGACGAGTAAAGAAGAGGCACAGCATGAGTGGAATATTAAGGCAAGCCAAGAGAGATCACTCCCTAGACATCTTCCTTCTTTTCCTTCTTCTTCCTTTTTATTTTAATGGGCGGAATTGGTTGACGTATAAGAAGGGAGGAATATAGCGTGGCAGGAATGTGAGACGAAGCTTGGGATAAGATAAAGTAGAGGAACAAAAAGGCCTGCGTCGTCGCATGTGTTGCAATGAAAATTCCTGCATTAGTCTAAAGGTACCTGCAAGCATGCTAAGTAATTTCTGCTGGGGAACTAGAGACTTGCACAGCAATATCTACAGGCAGTTTCAAAAATACATTCGCAATATGTTTTGTACTGATATATGACCATGAGTTAAGTCGTTCAAAGAATGTAACAAATTAAAAATACTACCCCTCAAAACTGCTTTAGCTTCATCAAAAATCGTCAGCTCACTGCTAGGGGCCTTTCTTTTATACAAATTAAACACTTCGAAACGTCTCTAGAAAGTTATTTTATTTCTCTATAGCACGCACTTTTTGTGCTGCTTCCTGATTTACAAACAGATCCGCCTCTTATCATGGAGTTATACACCAATTCTGAACACAACTCCGATATTAATACGTAATCTGTTTGCTTCCAGTTCCAGTGCTCGGCATCTCTCACCCGCAGCCGCACAGCCTTGAACTGTTTTCTGTATGATCCACGGCCTGCCGACCTCTGTCACAGAGCTTAGCTCGAACCACCACAATGTGCACTGCACTAGACGCATTAACTCGCTTCACTGTTGACTCCAGCTCTGACTGATTACAGTCGCCCTTGCATTGTCTATTATATATCTGCAGGTTGCGACAATTTTTCTGGAACAGAAACCTTGGAATAGCGCTTGCGAAAGGTCCTTTTGCGTTGTAATAAGTGCCTGTTTATTTGTCATGGCAATTTGCTTTCTAATTATGATGTCAGACCTCAAGCACGTGTTACTTTCTCACGGCAGGCTTGCGTAATCGCCTTGGCAATAAATTTAACACTGCATTGACATTGCTTCCCCATATCAGTTGGATGATCCCCCCTCTACCGTGCATATGTGGGTGTGAAACCGTTAGTCGGGTTGGCAGGTATTGGCCTGTCACGTCATGGGGGTTATTAACACTGCTTCATATATTTTGATACTAGAGAACATAAGACATAGGCAGGAGAGTGAACCGACCTTTGCAAAAGACCAGCCATGCTAGGTGACCACTGGACCCGAGAGAATAAGGCCCAGACAGACGTCACGGACATGACTCAATTCATGGGCACTACCGCAAAATACGTACAAGTAAATTTCATAGACCTTCCGATGATTTCAAATGTGTCTTATGTAGACAGATATGCAGGAAATATAACCTTTTACTGTGCATGAAAATAAGAAAATAAAAGACTACATAAAGTCTGAACTGAACATTAATGATCAACTCGAGTGCAAATTTCCTAAAAATAACTTTTGCTTGTCATCAAATATGCCTTTGTTACTTTGTAAATGTGTTAGAGTTTCCAACGTTATGATTGGGGCACATTGTGATCAACAAGAGGAAATGAGATAGCAAAGAAGTGGCGACCGAAAGCAATGAAACAATATTTGAAAAACAGAACTGGAGAAAGGAACAAATAGGGGTGGTACCATATGAAGGGAAACTTTTACCAAGAGGATCAAGATCTAGGTATTACTTAAAAGACTTTTACTTTCAACAAAAACTTAGGGAATGGGATTAAACTTAATGTTTTAGAATTTGTACGGATTAAAAATAACCTAACAACAGGAGTCTCATGATTTATAGGAAATTTGCACACTATAGGAGTAATTAGGCATCTTTCCATTTAAAAATATTATATTTGCTCCAAAAATACACCATCTAAGTGTTATTAAAATCTATTTAAAGGCTAAAACTATGAGACACTAAGTACCAAATAATGCTGCGAAAACCGCAAAATCAATAGCACTTTCTATTTGACAAATATTGGCTGTGCAAGGTTTAGCGGTTGGTGGTTCCAAAATGTTCCACAAACCTCCTACCAGTGCCCTTTGAAGAAATTGGAATTCTTTATTTGTTATTAGTTGTAGGTGATTTAAAATTCAGGATCCAAATATTAGGACTACTAGAAAGACCGCTTCTCTACATGTTCGAAATGTAAAAATATAATTAGAAAATACAGCTGTGGCTTTGTATTAAGCAAATTCTTATTGATCAATGTTATCTTCAGAAATACATCCCAGTCGCATATTTGCCGTGCAGTAACTGCTCATTTGCAACCCTTTACACAGCACGATAATGGATAATCAATCTTAGATTGTCTCCAAAACAGCGCACTATGTTATTCCTGTTGGAGGTTCAAAGGACCCTACGCTGTAGCACTATACTCAAATATTCATCCAGCTGATTGCCCGGTGAATGATTATATCCCCACTCTTTGTGTGCTTGCTATGCAAAACGGTAATAATTACGGCGTGGGCGAACGGCAGAGTCAACGCTGCAACTGTCTATACATTTCAAAGTTGAGTGGAATCAACATGAAATTAGAAATCAGATAAATAAGTGATTTTGATGGAGACCGTATCTCCCAGATGACGTCATGGCTTTTGTTCATTAGCAAAGGCAATTCTTCTTGCTTACATTTCATGTGTATACCTCTGAATTTATCCTTTAATTGTGCAATATTGTGAATATGAGTTAGCATGTTATCCATTACACCAGTTATCCATTACACTATCGACGATACAAAACGGAAGCAGAAATAAGTCGTCGTTTTGGTTAAAGGAGAGCGGTGCATCTCTCCTTTTGGCATTAACCACATCTACCTCGGCCTGGTATTGCTCATAGTCTGTACTCGTGTGCAGTAAAGCTATGCACACCTAATTCAATTTAAATGGTTTATGAGGCGTTGTTTCATAGCCTTTATATTAGGTGACGTAAATACAGTTTGCATTCATGTTTTCACAATTAGAACTTAGGTTTAAATCTCCGTGGCATGTGTAATATTAAGTTCCTTTCCAAATGTGCTGTAAAGTTATATCCTATCACAGAGGAAGATATGTAGTGGCGGTATGACGTCAGCTCTAACCGCCAAATATGCCCCGAACGGAACGCAGGTTAGCGTTGATTTCTGCTGCCCAAGGGGAAGGAAGTAGCTTGATGTTTTGGGGTTCCAACAGCGTAGGAAAGACAGGAAACGTATCCTGTATTAATAATATGTACAACTTACATCTTGGGTGCTGTAATATTAATGCTGACTGCTTTAATTACACAATAATTACACAGTTTATAAACAATTACATTTTCGCTCTATGCTATGAGAAAATATATAAAAGTTCCAACTCGTAGTCTATCTGAAGGCCAGGCATGTTATAGAGTAAATAAAATTAAAATGAAAAATAAAGTAATATTCTCTGCAAATTAGATGAGACCCCATTCAGAACAAAATTAAGTGAACATTTTCCGACACTTTCTGTTACGTTTTTCTTTAACTAGTTTATCATGTGAAGTTTCTAATCGAAGGCTGCATGTTAGATTGTGATACGACAAGGTACTTCGGGGTTTGGACTTAGCTAATTTCATAACAGAGAACAAATTGTTCGCACACATATGTCGAGCCAAACGTACTCAATGTCCATGCGGCAAGTAAATACAACCTCGGAAATCTGGTTTGGGGGACATTCTTGTAAAAATCAGCCAAGTCTGCCTTGTGTGTATATTTTTCCTTCAATAACATGTCACATTTTAAATTTAGTATTTCATTTGCTACGTGTTGTCATCGAGTGTGGTACACATGACTGAACTCTCTGATTCTGTACTCACAGCGCCAATTAAAAAGGCAACTTGATGCTACACGGCTCTTGCCTGACGTCACACGAATTGCAGACCTCGCTTCCGGCTGAAATACGTCACAACTTTCGAAGCTGTCTTCCTCTCTTCTATCTCGAAATCAGTAGTGCCATATGTGAATTACTTTTAAGTCAGTTCTTAGATTTCTGGTATTTATTTGCGCCCATGCAGCGTGGATTTCGATGTTTTCAGATTTGCTTAGCAGCATTAAAATGTCGATATAGAACTCCAAAATTAACATTCATTTGAATTAAGAAAATGAATAAATGACCTGCTAAACGTGTTCAGTGTTATATATTCAGATCATACATTTCCATGTGTTCCTCTTGAAAAATCTGCAACCTACCTGTATGAGAACTAATCTCGCAAGTATTATTAAAAATATTCAGAAATCTATATTAAAAGTACTGAACACATGTCTAGTTCTTTTATAATAAAGGTTTGGTCTCTTACGTCTGCAAAATTTATTTTATAAGGCTTCCTGGTTGACAAAAATAAACCCCCAACTTTTAGTTTTATTTTCTGATGCTGCAGATTAATACTTATGGGTCTGTGCATAAAGGCGAGCACTATTGGATCTTCATTATTGATGATTACATAAGAAACTACAGGCCTTCTTTCAATTACTGCATTTACACTCGTATTTACTTGAACACTACGAGTGATGTAACCCGAAGAACAGGCTAGACCGCGTGCTTCGTCACTCAGCGGGAACACTTGCAATTTCACACGAGTGATCTTGGCAGCTGCCGAATAGAAAACCTACGATCTATTGATTCTGCCCGCTTGCAGGCCTTTAGGCGTGACGAGGCACTTTCGGCGGAAGCTACCAATAAAATCCAATGCCTAAACGGATGCTGTTGATTTAGCGTTAGCACATTCTTTAGTCTTAATTTGTGTGTTTCAACTGTTACGTATTCAACTGACCCCTAAATCTGGGGAAAACGAGAGCTGCTTGATTAGAGTTAAACTTTGAAGGGGTTTGAAGCACTTGTAGATACAATTGGCTGCTATTTATACTTATACAGGAATACCAAGGAGTGTTTGACTGTTACTTTATGCTCGTATGTGAATATTTCCTAGGGTTGTCTCGATGTGGCATTAGAACTAAACCAATGAACAGTACTTGTGCATGATCTTGTATTAAGCTCTTGTTATATTGGCAACTGCTTTAACCCACTCGGCTTTTACTCCATATTAAGTTCCAAAGTTAAATATAATGTGTTGGAAGCGAGTTATCTGGATTAAATAACTAAATTTTAAGTATTCTCTTATACTCATAAAACACTTTATAAAAGCATTATCTAAACCCCACCAAATTCCTTTCTGCAGACCATATCTGAAAAAGGAATTAAGCAGTTTAGAAACCAAGTGTACCGTTTTAATATTAATTCTTTCAACTGCACTGGTTATGAAGTTAATGTATACTTCAATATAAGCTCTGCATTCTTGTGGACAGAAACGCAACTTGAATGCGATATACAAACATTTACATAAAAGCCAGTAATATAAACACGAAGGATCCTGATAAAGAGGTTTCCTAGTTACCCATATTTATATTTGTTCCCTTATGACGGTGACTGATAAAGATATGGTTGTATTATATTGATTTTAACTTCTTTTCCCTAACTAGCTGCATTCGGAGAGTATTGATGATTCATTTCTCAGTTTGAATTAATTAAAATAGTTTCGAATCTAAATTTTGTCTCACTTTTATTGGTGAAATAATGTTTCAATTATTTGTGAAATATTACTCTTTATTCTAGAACACACTTAATAAGTACAAGGTAAAGTTACATATACACATAATTTTCAGAAATACTTCATAATCGGTAAAAAAGTTCATCTAGCTTCTGTGGAAGCATTTTCCGTCTTCATAGTGACGGTAATTTTTCACAATCAGTTTCCCAAACAGTTATTTAATCTATTTCACGTCTTAAACTGCGCGTCTCTTTTGTTTCTATCAACAATTACTCTAACATTCCTTAAATTAAAATTTTAGAATTAACAACTTTTGTTTGGAGTTATTTTAAAACAACGGTTTTAATCTTAATATTTTAAACATAGGCACGAATATCTTGACACACGCCAGTGTCTAAAGATCTATTGTAATATGAGCTTTACATTCCTCCGAATTTTAGCAACGTTCTTCTTCATCCAGAGGGCAGCTGTGGTGGCGGTGGTGGTAGTGATGGTGTTGTGACGGTGGGGATGATGATTATTATTATTATTAAAATAAAATAAATTGAGTTAAACTTGCTTTCTCTCTAAAACTATAAAGGGGTATACGGCGTACGTTTTAACAAGGTACGTGATCTGAATCAATGCGTACACAGAGTGGCTACCCTGTTAACTTGTGCACCAAAAGAGAGGGAAGAAAGAAAGAGGGAACGAAGAACTGTCGTCTGACAGATTGTCAGATCCAAAACTTAAGCAGCAAAGGATAATTACTCGTATAATATTATAAACTGTCGTATTCAATATTACTATGCTTATTTACTGAAAATAAAATATGGATATCTGACCTGGGAGCGGAGTAGTTTAACTTTAGTGCCTGCGTCAATGGTACCAGACCTTGAAAGTGACATTGTTAACAGTTCACAATATACAGTGTAAACATGTGAATTTTCTGATTATTGTCACATTTCCACATAGCAACTTACAGTAATTTGGCACTGGCGTTGATCCGTAGTGATCTGTGGTTAGTTAAGAAATAAACTAAATATATTCAGTTCCTAACGACACTTGCTAATCTGTTACTTAGTACTTCGTAATGAAAAGGAATAGCACAGGGCAAGATTGGAAGTTGAAGTATACAATATGCAGAAACACGGGAGTCAGGTGTTGTTTCTGGAAGTGATAACACGGGAACCATACCTTCGTACAGGCTGCCGCAAAAATTCATGTCACATATACCAAGGCATATTGCAATGTCGAATTTCCAGTTATAATTTTGGATGAATGTTTAAGAGAAATCTCTGTTGGTCACTCTTGTGCTGTGCGTTCCAAATTAGGCAACGGTGCCTATGATAAGGCAGTCGCTCTAGGCGAACCCTCCCTAGCTCCGCCTCATACACCTTCTAATACCGCATGGCTTTGTAACACGTTTCCCTTTATCAATGCTCAGATCAGCAACCTCTGTAGTCCTGTTATCCTACTGAGACCACTCTTGCACACACAAATTGCGCTGTTTCTTGATTCTTGCAGAATGATTCGCTCAGCAGACTGGCTGTTGATTAACTCACTACTTTTCGACTGGCATTACTTTCCCTGGCAGGCTTTAGTTTTACCTTATATGATATAAGGGTCACGGCAGAATTATTTGATAAGATGCCAACTTGCTAAAATCGGAAGGTCTCGAACCTTGAGTAGCAGAAGCAAAGGTGAGGTTTCTCACGACCTAGCTGTCGACGAGCCCTTATACCCCACTTACTCACTTACCTACTCACCCACTTACCCAATCATTCGTAATGTCAGCAGTGCCAACTTTTTGTGATGGCTGATGGTTGTGGCAGGGTCATGTGCCCTACACTAAGCACTTTTGTGGCCCGCGTGACAAAATAATGTAGTTATAATAGTATAATAAAATTGTACAATAACAATCCAACAAATAGTAGATTATAATATAAACTAGGTACTCTAAATAACCCAACAGAAGGTAGTTCCCGGGCTTGTAGGCCGTGGTCCAGTCTATGAAATATAACTTATTTGCTTTTTTGTTTATGTCCTCCAACAATAAGTCATATCGGCCGATGAATAAAATTAGTGAAATGTTGCTTAAATTGGTCCGGGGCCCATGGAGCCTTGAGCTACTAGACATTCGTCTTCCAGGATGAGGGAAAGCCCCGGAAAAGAACCTTATCCAGGTAACTCGTCCTAACCGAGATTCAATCTCGGGACCTCTTGAACACGAGGCAGACATGACAGCGTCAACACTACCGAGGCGGGGAATATTGTCTAATGCTTCGCCAATAACATAGTTGGGTATCTACAGAGAAAGTGACTCCTGGCTAGTTTACAACATAAGAAGTCCTACAAAGTTATGGGCGAAACTCAGATGATAATTCAACGAATGCAATATGACATTTAAGCCGGGAAGTTACGCCGACCGTGAAACCTTAGGATGTACACTGGTGTAAATAGTAATTACACTGCACAGTTGAATGTTCACTTCTATGTTGGATCCAGAGATCTAAAATGGCTCATTTCTGCTGGAGCACTGTTTTGTTATATTTTGAGAAAGCAGTTATACTTAAGGCACACCGAGATAAAGCATTTTAAGTACTGATAATTAAAAAGAAACTAGGCATGACTACAACATTTGAATACAAGCCATGAACACCATTACATCCAAATAGTGATGATCAATTTGTTGAAAAAAGTTGACTATCAACACCAGAACGCAGTTCTTCACAGTGGAAATCTTTGTTAGAGAAAGAAAGTGTACTGGAGTAGTTTGGCTGACAGTACTCTAGTAGTATTATAAAGTGAGTGCTGGGGTTCCATTCCAGCACTCACAGGAAGTGAGTTGAAGTGTGTTTGTGAGGACGAAGGGGCCTCTGTAAGTACGTCACCGAATGTAATAGCCTTCCTACTTAAAGCAAAACATTTTCTACTACATTATTAAGGCAGTGTTGGATAAAGTATCTCATAATGCCTGTTCAATACCTCCAAGACGATTGTCCACTTCTAATTCATTCGGTTTAGTAATTAATATATCGTTCATTTTGCTCATTTAGTGGACTATGTTTGTTTCAGCAACGTTGTATATAACTTCTAAGCCACCATTGATAATATTATTGCGTTCGCAATAGTGTTGCTACTGTCAACTTGAATTACTGGTTTCGCGAAGGTGTGCTACAGACCTTTTTCAGGAATCTTTATCCATTGTAAAAGTTGAATAGGCTGAACACCCTCGTTTTTCCTGTCTTAGCTTGAGTCCTTTTAATACTTATCATTAAAATATTTGTATGTGTACTGCCTTTTGTCATCGTTTTAGCATTCTTGAGATAAAACATAATTCAGCATTTCTGTTTAATCTAAGATACTTTTATGGATGAAGGCTCGACAGCTGTCTTTAACATTTATTGCTGGTTACAGATGATTATTATAGTTGTACTATTTCTTTAAAATTAGCAGAACCCTTTCACTCAACGCGAGCACAGAGAATACCACTGAACAGCACGTGGTATTCTGCATCAACCTACATGCTACACAAGAAAAATGCTTCATATTGGTACCCGATAACATTTGAAGGCACATTTGTTGCCCAGGATATGGTCCATAACTCAACCTTATGATCGGTACCCCTTCGTTTCGCTGCGTGGTAAATAATACAACTGCCTGTAGGTACATCTACGAACATAAACAAATCTCAAAGTGTGGATCAGTGTGAACTGCACCGATTGTCAAAAACTACACGTTATTCAAATGTCACGCCATTAGCTTGCAAATGATAAAAAGTCGCATTCTATCCTAAGAAACTACTGTTGAGAATTTTGCCCGAAATGTTAGACCATCTGTAGTAATCTTCTAGGGAATCCAAGAAGGGATTTAGATCCTCTTTGGTGACATTTGACGTGGAAAACTTTTGTTAATCATTTATTTAAGTCGCCTAAATTTAGGGTCTTATAGCGACTATGAAAAAATTAACAAATTTACAAATTTTGTACAATTCATACGACGACATATACATTACATTAATACAATATACTTTACCATGTTTAACTTAAATGAATTAACAATACTATATGTATTTTAACACATCTTTGACATTTAAGATTTAAATTTTAACAAGAATACTTATATAGTACATTCTACAGTAATTTTTGTATAAATTTGTACATTTCAAAAATTTTATTAATCTATTACATGCACTTTTATAGCTCCTTGACAGAAGTAGACCACCTGGAACCTTGAGTTTTTCCCTGTAGATGTCATATTGCTGGCAGTTCTCAATTATATGCTGAATGGGGTTTCTTGTTTTGCAGACTGTGCATTCGGGTTGCTGTTCCTTAGATAGAATATAGGAGTGACAAACGTTAGAAGGTATTATTCGTTTATTTTCAGTTATTAATGGACGTATATCCAGAGGAATACCATGGATTTTTATTTGATTATATTTGCTAGCCAGTTATTCGGCTATTTTCTTGTTATTAAAAATAGTGCATATTCGATTATTTGAGATGTGTAACGCAAACTGAAGGTTAGATGGCGGCGTTAATTTGACAACAGAGAGGATGTAATCTTTTAAGGTTAAGTCATCATGAGGATCTATTACGATAGCCTGTTCTTTACTGGAGGTAGGCTGAGTCACAGATTGATTACTTAACTGTTCATTACTACTAATATTAGTTTTCAGTGAGTTACCTGTTGTTTGAGGACTCCTGTACTCAGCTGTCTCAATTTTGTTGTTTTCCTGCAATGCGAGGTATGCTCGTGGATATTATTCCTAATTTGAACAGTTCTGTAGCTGCTTACCTTTTAATAATGGACACTTAGAAGCAAGAACCCTTCCGTATTAACTGAATGACACTCTTCAAATGACAGTTTTGCTTTCACTGAAAGGAAGAAAAATTTAAGGAGCTCTGAGCACGCAGCCAATAATGTCTGTCATATCCTACTTTAATATAAAAATCGTGGAAAACCTTGTGTTTTATCTTCTGACTTATTTTTCTATTATGTAAAGATTTTGATTTATTTTTACAATCTGTCGTCAAAGTATTCATATCTTTTGTTCGATTTTCTTCTCAAACCTCAGTTTAACCGTTTTGGTGTAACTCCGCCCTGTTTCATTGTTTTATTTTTTCTGTAGTATATTCAGTTTATCTTTTTTCCGTTTTGAGTGCATTCTGAAGCATTTCTTCCAATCATCAGCTTAGATCTTACATTTTAGACATAAACAATAGCAGCCTACATTTAGCCTTTCATTGGTTTATTTCTCAAAACTTTTAAAGTCTGCAGACAGAACCACCGAACATAATGTATCCTTCATATGTATCATTAAGCTGAAATAAAAATTAATGAAATGCATCCACTGTATTGATGCAAAATCTTTACTTATAAAATTGAAAACTTTCTTTTAAAATAATAGTAATGTATTTAACATGTCATTCGCCATTCAGGTTTCATATAAATGAGTACTTTAAGTTCTGATGAATGGCCAAAGTAGTATTGTATAACAATGTCGGATACACAAGACCCTTCTCTTTATTCTTCATACAGAAGAAATATTGCTCATTTTAACATAGAGACTTATAATTTATTACGCTTTTATGTGGAGAAAATCGTGGGCCTTTTATAAATTATATTTCTCCCATCCTGCCTTGGTAGAGCAAATTCTCAGTTTAACACGTCGTTCATAATCTACTGTATTTACTGAAGTTACCATTTTTGGAATAAATCACTTAGCTTGTCCCTTGCTCATACATTTCATTGCTCATAGACGATGGTAATGTGCTGCATCTTTTTGTGTCGTTGCGATGATGACCCTCACTGAGTGTGACAATAAAAACCCTGGATAGTAAATCCTATGGACGTGACGTAGTGGCTAGCCATTCGTCATTCTGTCCGCTGATAAACGGCAACCTACTTCGTATTCCCTTCTACGAGAGCGGTATTCTGATCTCTCCTTCCTCTCTTCATCTCTAGTGAGAGAATCAATTGTAGTAATAGTTCCATAATTTACTAAATCAACCACGAATTAATGTTTTCTTAAGCTTTAATTTATCTATATCGTGTTCGCTTTTAGAACAAAGTGAAATATAACTTCGCATTCTGCAATGAGCTCCGCTTCTTAGTACGTTATTGATTATACGTAAATTCTGCGTATACGCACCTAAAGACCAACGCGGTCACCGGAATTTAACTGCCATCTCTATTGTTACTCAACCAGTACAGTTTTGAACATCTGAGAGTATTTGTTCTTACTCTAATTTATTTATAATGTCAATTCCATATAAAAACTACAACTTGAATGATGTATTGAAAGCAGGTAAAACAGTTTAAACAGCGAAAGCAACATGTGAAAGAACACGGGTGTATTACATAAAACCCACCAACCAATGCGATTCATTTCGGCCACGTGCTTCTTTGACATTCACTTAATTCTTACAGCGAACATATAATAACACACTCATAGCAGAAATATATTCCAAATTGAAGCAAAAATGCACTCACAATTTGAAAATGATTTGCGTATAACCCTTATAACAAGCGCACAAAATGAAATTATATGCTTAAAACCCCATAACTGGTCAGTTTCAAGATAGGCCCATTTAAATGCTAACGTACAAACTTTCTAAGGTTGGGGCCTTTGAACTACGTAGATTAGATTAGATTTTACTGTTTACATTCCAAATTTTTATAATTTACCACTTTAGGCTACATATATTTATCTTTACCTTGTTGCTACCTTGGCTTACATGACACCCTGGCCTTCTGCTCTGCCAGGTAGCTCTTAATCTCCATGCTTCCTTTTTACTTAATTAGCCCCATTCTTATCCCTCATCTTCCTTTCTTATATTCTTTACATTTCTCTCCCATTTTTCTTTTACTTTCTGCAAGAACTCACCAATACTTCTTAACTTCTTTTCCTACCTGCCTGTTAATATTTTTATAGCTACTATCCTCTTCTCTACCTTTTCTAATTTTTCCCCCAAACCTTTTTTCCTCCACTTTGCAAACTCCTCGATTCTGTTACAGTGTTCTATGCTTTCAAAATTAACAAATTCCCTTTTCTCTACCTCTTATCCCTCTAAGAAATATTATTCCTGCTCTCATCCAGGCTAACCCTTCCCTCTCTTGCCTATTGCAGAAATCTACCTATGCTTCTCGTCCCAAATTTCGTTTTATTTGCTGGTAAAATTGTAATGAATTCATATTTTCTAGACTTCCACATATTTCCTGTCTTTCTATATCTTCTATTCTGCATTTTACCAATTCACCCCCATCGTTTATATTCCTTTCCTCTGATCTCCATATATCTCCCATTCCTATTTTTTTCCATAATTCCTCCTATCTCTGCCCACCAACTATTTGAGTTCACTAATCTTTTTTTGCTATCTCATGCATAATTTCATAATTTTCCCTTCATCTTTGGCCATCACCTATACCAAAATTTTATTATCCTTTCCATTTTTATTCCATATCTTCTTGCCTTTCTTATTCTACTAAAGCTACTTCCCTGGGTACTGATATAACTTTTTACTTTGTTATAAAACGAATGGTCATTTAAAGCTAGTTTTTATATAATTTCGTGTGTTAACTTTATGTTCTAAATTCTTAAAAAGCTTCACATTAATCGATTTGGTAAACATTAGTCACGCTATAACCGGAGTTCTATCTCCAGAAACTTCCACATAAACGAGTCCATATTATTTTGATCTAATAGAAATTCAGGGCAAAAAGAGGTGACAGAGCCAGACAATTAAAGAAACGGAAACTACAAAATAGGTTCTCAGCTGCACCTGCTAACAGTGAAACTAGAGCCATGTCAGCTAAATAATTTAACATGTTTTCATTTTGGAGGTGAACAATGGTATATCATGCACATATTTGTTTACTGCATATAGTTATGATTATGTTAAAACATTTAATGCAAGAAATACGCTATAGGTGACATACGCATGTCGAATTTTTTGATAAATAGTTCGTGTGGTACGTGAGTGAATTCGTGTCCTAAGCGGCAAGAATGACCGTCATTTGTTCTGTTTTGGAATTGCACTGAGAGTTTAAAGTAATGACAAGAGGTATGGTTTGAGACGGATTAGTACGAACAATTTGCTTTGTTCTGCTCGACAATCATGGTGTGAATTTCTCCAAATAAGCATGATCTTCGCAAATCAATTTAATATCCGTCTGCACTTTTGATTAAATAAGGAAAGATAACATACAAAAACAATTGCTCCAATATTGTTCATTTCATTCAGTTGCTCCCAGATTAGAAAAGTAAATTTCTCGTTGGCATCAAACTAAAAGGTATCACGAGGATGCGAGAAACAACCATAGCCAAATACCTCAAATTTACTTCCTCAGATTGGAACTACTGATGAGGGGTCGCTAGTGTCGCCCGATCAACTTAACTAAGTAAGCTAGAGTATGATGCCGTCCTAGCATCCACCTCAAATTTACCTCTTCAGCTTCAAACTACTGATGAGGGTTCGCTAGTGTAGCCCGATCAACACAACTAAGCAAGCTAGTGTATGCCATCCAACCATCCACCCATCCTTCTGTCCTCCCTTACAGCCGCATCAGGTCAGCTAAATATACTTCAGAAAACGACGTGGTCAACCAACAAACAAGAACATGCACCAGCTTCGCAGAGGATGCAGCTAAGAGCAATTGCGGCTTACCACGCCAGATTCAAGTAATACAATACAACACGCTTTATAAACATATTTGTGCTAGCATTACTTGGCCAAAATTAGTATTTGCGCCAACATCTTCATTTCAGGTAAATAGGACGAAAACTTTACAAACTGGTATGATAGCCAATCAAAACATGTCTACAATTGGAAACAGGTACCGGTTAATAATATTTCATTCCTGCTACATTTTACGACAGTCAGCTACATTCCAAATAAGTGGAAAAAGGACGGTGTTAATCCCTTTTAACAAAGATTTCAACTAGGGACGTATTTACCTATAAGTCTATTATAAATAATATAATTTAACAAATTCCAAAGGTCCTACACCGTTGTCTCAATTCATACCTCTGACTTTACGATAATGTATACACTGAATAGTAACACTTCGATTGTTATTTATCTTTAGATATTCATAACTAAAAACATTCCAAAGTACTAGGTAAGATGGGATTGCAAATCTATAATTGGGCATCAGTTTTAGCACCACCAAACCGAGCGGGATGGCTTAGGCGGTGTCGTCTGCGGGCCGCATTCGGGAGGTCTGAATTCAAGTCCCGTGGCAAGCCTTATCTGACGCTGGGGTATTTCTGGGTCTCTCGGCTAATGCTGGGTAAGTTAATTACATCCCCCGAATTTCCTGTCCCTCCATTTCAACTCCATTATCATTTCACATCATCGTTCATTTGGTGGTCTCTTTCAGAGTAGAAGTGTCGGCGGGTGCATGGCGGGATGATATGTTCTGAGGTAAATGACTTCATCCTCCGGTAGGTCAGCTGCCGGTATCTGCGCCTCTACTATGACCATTTCAGGAACGCCAACAAGGGACCTTTGGGGCTCGGCTGCTGGGCTCGTTCCCGTCCCGCAGTAGGGGAACGGTTCGTTGTCCTGGCCAGTCGGGGTAAGTCTCTAAGTGAACTGTAGCGACCCTGCCCTCTGCACTGCCGTAGATCCTTGGGTCAGCCGCCTCTGTCTCCTCCGCCTCATCCTTCCTCCCGGGAGTGACCCACTTGGAGGCATAGGCACATTGGCTCAGTATGGTGGCCTACTTACCGAATCCAGTCCGTAGTGAAATCCTAATTCTTTATTACGAGGGCTGTTCAATAAAGAATGATCATAATTTTTTTAAGGTCATAATTTTTCCCACTAAAATTCAATTATTATATTCTGTTAGCTTAATGTGAAACAAACACGCCATAGTAGTTTCATTGTTGGTACTTCTGGTTCCCGCCAGTGAGAACCAGGCAAGTTCAGACATGTTCAGTATCGCCTACCGCTGCAATGGAGGTAACATGCAGCTAAAGGTGATGTTAGAGGAAGATCCGGAGTTTCTTTCAAACTTAATCACTGCTTATTGAAACTTGCCTATATCATTTTGATCCTGAGAGCAAACAGCAAAGCTCAGTGTGGAAATCTCCATCAGCAATCCCCCCCAAAAAAAACAATTGGTTGCCACTGCTGGTAAACTTATGGTCATCTCATTCTTTGATATTCTGGGAATGGTTTATCAGCATGTTGTACCTGCACACACATCAGTAACTGGACAATACTACAGGGATGTCCTGAAAACAATGCAATTCCATATTAGGCGAAAATGACCAAATTTCCATTCAGTGGGCTGGATGCTGCACCAAGATGATGCTCGGATGCATATTCCCAATTTGCTGTTGAATATCTTGCAAAAACCAACACGAAGTGCATCCCTCACCCTCCCTATAGTCCGGATTTAGCCCCATGTGACTGTTTTCTATTCGCTAACTTAAAGAAACGCCTTCGTGGGAGGCATTATCCATCATCAGAAGCAGTAGTGACGACTGCGGAGGTGATTTTGAAGCATCTCTCAAAAAATGGCTTCCAGCATGTATTTGAAGTCTAGCAGAAACGCTGGGACAAGAGCATCGCATTCAGGGGAGACTATTTTTTAGAATGACCATCAAAATTATTAGGATGAGTAAAGATACGTTGTCAAGAAAATATTGTGACCATTCTTTATTGAACAGCCCTCGTACTACCCGACAGAGCGTTGAGGCGTATTAACCTTTGGGGAACAGAGCTGGGATCGTTTTCTTAGCTGCTAATGAGATGAGAGATATTAGTAAAATGGCGTACAGTAAGAGACGAAACACAAATTGAGCACTTGCGCGCTGTGTGCCTAATACGGAAGGTTAGCAAATTATTATACGCAACACAGGTGCATAATCATAATAAGCAACCTTAATGATTATAATGAATTTAATACGCACCTACGTAATTATTTCTGTAATGTTTCTCACATAATGTAAATGAGGCTAAACAGCCCTATCTTCTAAAATTTTTATAACGGAAAAAACAACTAAGGTACCACACTTTTGTTATCAAATACCTATTGCAGCAATTGGAGGTGTACGGTAATGCAATTAATTTTCTAGTGTGATCGATCTGTACAACTACAATAATTTCTAAAAAAGTGATTTCCTCCACTGGCAAAGGCGAAATGTCAAATATATCATCAGCCATACCCTGTCATGTAAATTATCTCACTGTTATTGTCCTTATTGTCCTATACAAGTCATCAATCTCGAGCTTTTAGTTTCAGTATTGCATTCCTTTTCCCAATAATCATCAATTCTTTTAGTTTATAGTTCAAAAAAATCTATGTTATATATTAAATAATTAAATAATAAATAATTTAAATAAATTAAATAATTAAATAATACCTGTAATTATAAATAGAGGTAATATGATATTACAACTAATTTTCTGAAACGAGATTAGTCTGTACAAATAGACCTATGCCGTAATATAAGCTACATGATATAAATGAGTCACAATGTTAAGCTATACAAAATTGAGTTTAAGTAATTTTAAATACTATTATTGCAATTACTAATGAAATGCCGTGTAAATATCTTGTTATTTTAATAAAGATGGACCTGAATGAAAATATAAATAAAAACGACATTCATAGTTTTTGTTTATACTGTCGCGAACCCGATCGTGATAGCGCGGCTTATGTACACAGAGAGCCTGGAGATAAGGAGTATGCCGGAACAAATAAAGATAGCGCGATATAAAATACCTGCCGGCACAGATACGGTTACGCTTCTGGAAGGTGATAGAACATTTGATTCCTGTTTGGTCCAGAAATCTCTCGAAATTATCAGTGAGGAGGAGTAGTAAACAGTTTTAAAGACGTGTAACAAGAGTGTTGTGAACAATGGAAGTTGAGTAAGCTGTTTGTTATTGTCATCGACCTTGGTGTTGTAGATTGTGATATGTGATGTAACTCTGCTGCTACGCAGTGTGTTTGTACGCAAATAAAGATCATTTAGAATTTCGGCAAATTGGATTTTTTATTCTACGAGCCCACAAAGTCACAATATGACATTATAGAAAATACATCCCCCCTCCGCTTAGTTACTGAATGGCATGCAAAACAAGCCACAAAAATGAAAGATGAACAACAGTTCCACTGACTTTGATTCGATGTACCTGGATGACTAAGGTACTGTAGGCACAATCCCTGACAATTCATCAGCAGTATCTACTGAGGAATCGCAAGAGATATTGATTTCCACATTTTCCTCCTTGTCACAATATTCAATAACGTTATGTGTGATATCTCGCGCTCTCCGATGTACGACACGTTGTTGCCCCAAAGACAAGAAAATATTCAGCCGATGAAAGCTTTCTGCTTCTTCCGCATATAGTGTTTTCTTTAAGCTCCAAACAAATATAGTGGCATGAGAATCAGAACATCTAAACGGAAAGCGATGGTACTTTCTCCCCCAATTGATTTTTACAAATGTGAATTGTGTGATTTCCTAAGATAAGGAGGATGTGTACCTGTAAATACATTTTCGGTCGTTTCATTATCAAGCGGTACATTTTCTAGGGAGAGTTAGTAGATAATGTAGAAACTGAAAAACTTATAGTTTTTTTTTTTTTTTTTTTTTTTAATTTACGTCCTCCAACATTTAGTCATATCGGAGATGAATGAAATGGGTGAAATGATGCTCAATGCGTCCGGGATCCATGGAGTTAGTTACCCGACATTCGTCTTTCAGGATAAGGGAAAACCTCGGAAGAAACCTTATCCAGGTAACTCACCCTGACTGAGATTCGAACTCGGGACCTCTTGAACGCGAGGCAGACAAGCTACCATCTGCGCTACCGAGACGGGCATGTTGCAGTTATATAAGGGCAAATAGCTTTCTATTAGGTAAATTACCAAGGTTCCCACATATCACGTTGAAACTCTTACTTCACCTAAATAACTAGTATAATTAGGAATGTCCCGGAAATGGCTAATTCTCGGCCCCCCAAAATGAGTTTGTAAATATTATGTGCCTCAACAAAATATACAGTTTTGTAGAGTAGGATTACATTTACAACTTCTCAAAAAATATTTAGAAATTGGAGGACTTCAGAGATTATTCCAAACCGATTATGAATATTTCATCAGTCATAAAAATAAATGAAAACTAAACATTGGATATTAAGCTTAAACAAATTATTAGAGCAATTTTTCAGAAAATAAAATTAGTGTAAATATCTTCAGATTCTTTGCTCAAAATCTTATTCTAGTAAGATGCAGAACTAAGATACCAAATATAGGATTTAATTGTCTTATCAATTTCTATTTATACTGTTTCAGAAACATAGAGAATACACATGGAACTATTTCTGAAAATGAGGTTTTTATCGCTATATTCTTTCGAAGAATATCAAGAACTGTATTTCGGTGAGGACCTAGTATCAAATTTTTGGTGAGATACAGTCACAATATAAATAATTAGTAGATGAAATAGAAACATATCTCGTTAGTACAAATAGAAAGTGCTTATTTGAGTATTAGAATATATCTTGCTCTTTGGGTTTATGTGGGAAACGAGATACTAAGTACACCTCCTTAAAGTATCAAAGCAATGTAGCTGTTGAAGCACTAGATTGGTTTGATAAAATTAGTATTTAAATTACCTTAGTATGTTAACTTGTTTATTTCGTTTATGAGTTTAAAATATTCTGAAAACCCAAACCAGACAACGTGAGACTGATATACTAGTGCCAGATCTCAAATTGGATCTTCGTTGTACTTAACAATGGGTAAATTCTATTGCACTATACTTCTATTTATATTTTTCAAATCGTTTGTCACGTATTTGTGATTGCCTTTAAATTTTATTGAGATGTTTGTTTAACTCAGAAAGTTTAATATCATGTTACCACGACAACTCAGCGGTCATAGCATTGGCACGGAAAGCCCCAGTTCTGTATTATAAGTCAAAGCACTAACATTATAATGATTAATGAAAATTAGTTTTTCTTTCACACTAGCTGTGTGCAGGACGCTCCATGAAAGGGTAGAGTCAGACTGAAAAATTCAGTGACAGCCGGGACTTGAACCACAAATCTTCCGGTCGTCTCCGCCAAGCTGCTCTTAACCATAAGCTACTAATTTAATGTCATGCTGGCACCTCAATGGTGGTGCAAATTACAGCAGGGTAGAGCAATTTCATCCTCAGGGTATGCGTGGATATGTATGGGAGTAAGGATGTTTCTAATGACACTGGAATGCAAGTTTCAAACTGGTTTAATAACTCAATATATCACTTTTTAGAGTTACCGTAGGTAGAATGCTTATTACTCGATAACACTTAATTCGTTATTTACGTAGGAGCAGACAGATATCTTTTCTGTCCGGTTCTGTTTTGCCTTCGCCGAAGACCCACCTAGATGTCTCTTACACGCCCGCCACCCCCGTTCTGCCTGTCCTCACTGCAGCTGCGTCTCACATTCACCTCTTGAAGCCCCTTGATTCACACCAAAAATCCTTCTGTAACTATTTTGTCCATTGTGATTATTAGTCTCGATCATGCCATTATTAAGGGTCCAAACAATGCCTTTTCAAAAGGAGTCAAGTGTTACCTCTAAGAATTCCTGCTAAGAACCTTCTTTCGTCCCTTTCTTTTGTTAAAAGTATTCAGCCCAATTCACCTACACGTGTTGTAACCAAGATAGCATATTCCTTTGAAATCCATTACGATTCTTTACTCATTGCATCCCTGAATCTTGGTAGCAATGTTTAAGATCAGCCGGACGGAGACCATAAGATCCGTGGTTCAAATCCCAGAAATGGCATTGGATTTTTGGGTCTGACTCTACCCTTTCATTGTAATTATTACTTTCTCTGATATTTACGTATATTTTAGTATAAATAAGAAAAATATTACATTCCATCCAAAGTTTTGATATCGAAATTTCATTGGAAACGCAGGTTTTCAGACATCACAATTGTGGAAAACCAATTTTAGAAATAGGTATCACGTACATGTGTGGGGGGAAAGGGTGGGTGGGTATGTGTGTTTGTACAGCCTAATTTGAAAAATGAGAATTTGTTTAAATACTTATCTTGGTATTTAAGTTCGGAAAACATCTACAAAGCGCAACTGCACCAACACTGGAACACCATCGCGTTGTCTTGTGCTGCCTACTATAGATTTAAAATTGCTGTGGAAATGAGTATTACATATGTTGTGACAGAAGCCCACTTTCATTGGAAGTCGCCGAACGACTCTAGAAGACCAGAATGAACCCACGGATCGGAGTGGACGGTTGCCAGGATACGAACCCGGGAACTCCCTAATTGAGTTGTATGCAGTACTGTGCGTTACTACCTCGCAGGGTATTTTTTGAGTGCCCTTGGCTTGTTTATTTTTGAGCCTATCCTTTACAATGCCTGCTAACTATGTAATAAGAAACTCTCGTACCTCTGATATTTAACGAATACATTTTAATTACGCAAATCACATCTAGTAAGTATGAAACCCAGTTGTAGAACTATTTTATAGGAAATCACAATAAATTAGGTGTTTGTCCATTTAATTTAAGAATATATACACGCAATGATTTGTCAATCGTAGATTCCTCAGTTTAAACACGTATGCATAAGCGACGAATAAAATCCAACTGTATTACGAAAAGCTCCAGACCTCTTAAGCTGTGTTTTGAAACATGTTAATGCGTTGTAATAAAGCAATTATCTGTAGTAACTGAATTGCTGAGCAAACAAAGCCGAGAGCTGAGATAAAGATGGCTCTGCCAGCCATTTCTCCCCCACGTTTAACATAAATGTTTACATAATGTTTGCAACGCCTTCTTGTGAGTGTTACTTGAGTTAAATGTAAACTCAACGTGCAATAATTCTTGTGCGGTGACGTGAAGCCAAGCATTTAGCAATTTGGCTTGCATAAGCCCACGCGCAGGCATTTATGTCCCACAATTCACGCTACAGTACATCAAAAGGAAGTTATTTCTATTTTACTGCTAAAAATACGTCCTTCGTGAAATTTACAGCAGTTTCAAAGGTGCTCAAGTCTTTAGTCCAGATTCAGCTTAACTCCTTTCAGCTGAAATGACACTTCAAAGGAACAGTCTCCTACGATTTCTTTAGATGCTCGTACGAAGATAAACCATTGATTACTGTTCAACGGTTTTCACATTTCTGTTCAGAGTATATGCCTAATCAGCTATGTAATATTAGTTCACAAATATTTCCTAAACAACAAAATGCTAATGTAAATTTATATTGAGGAATTAATCCTTAAAGATTTAATCCTTTTAAATACATTACTCCGGTGTAGGGATGATTTTTGATTAATTAGATCCAACTGAAAAATTCAATGCCATGGCCGGGATTTGAACCACGGATCTACTGGTTTCCGTCCAGTCGCTCTGACCCTTGAGCTACCATGGTCAACGTGTCTTCCTGACATTAAATTCTCCAATTGACTCATTATATTTCCCGGTGGACCACTTAAGTTTCTCAGTTGGCTCTAATTAATCAAAAATCATCCATATACCGGAGTAATGTATTTAAAAGGATTAAATCTTTAAGGATTAATTCCTCAATGTAAATTTACATTACAAAAATAATCTACGATAAATATCCTGGTAATAAAGTACTTACAATAGTAAGTCGCCACAAGTAGTTGTCTCAAATATGAGAACCTTAAGTGGTCCACCGGGAAATATAATGAGTCAATTGGAGAATTTAATGTCAGGAAGGCACGTTGACCATGGTAGCTCAAGGGTCAGAGCGACTGGACGGAAACCAGTAGATCCGTGGTTCAAATCCCGGCCATGGCATTGAATTTTTCAGTTGGCTCTAATTAAACAAAATGCTAAAATTACAACTCTGCGGGAGCTTAAAACTCCTTTAAGTATACTATAAAGCAAATATATGGGCATGCAAAGGGTTAAGAGGAGCAGTAAAATTTATGATTTATGATTTATGCAATTTTTACACGGAACAGTGTCTTCTCTTTGAGCGGGGTGCCCTTCAGTTTGAACATATTTGTAGCTCATATCGGAAAATGAATTGTATGGCTGAATTTATGCCGAAATTATCATCGAATCCGTATATCTTGTAGATATTTTACACTAATCATCTCAGAATAAGAATTAGCCCGGGAAAAAATTTTATCAAAGTAACCTGCGCAAACCAGATGAGTACTACAGAGTGATTTATATAGAATTTACACGTTTCTTTCATTAATTGTTTCAAATGAAATTATACTAGCGACAACTTATTAAACCTAAACTGTAGAGGAATTTTGAGAGATATTTTACACTTATAGCAGATGTTGAAAATATTCTCCATCCTGCATAAGGCACAGCTAAACACATCGTTCCATTCTACTGACCACTTGCTGGAGGCTTGTTGTCGATAGTATAAATCTGTGTGATGTTGTGCTTCAGATCGTCCAATGTCTGAGGACGTGTAGCGTAAACCCTGTCTTTTAAGTAACCCCATAGAAAGAAGTCCGGCGATGTCAAATCCAGAGATATCAGCAGTCACAAGTTCCTGGAATTTATCTGATCATCAAAGAAACTTGTAATTATGTAGTTCCATGGATTCATTTGCTGTATTTGCTGTAGCGCCATCTTGCTGAAAATATCCCTGACTCAGCTCTACATCGTCCAAATGCTCAACAAACTCCACGAAAATCAGTCGGTACTCTGCAGTGTTCAATATGGTCTAAAAATAAAGAAATAAAAAGTTGGCCCACTAGGTCTGTGCGTATATTGTGCACAAAACTCCGATTTTAATCGGGTGCACAGGTGCTTCATAGATGACATGGTTATTTCCGATGGCCCAAAGGCGTTAGTTGTGTGAGTTTACATAACCGAATCAATAGAACAATGCTTCATCTTGGAGCCATGTGATGGACAATACGGCAGGATTTTGCACAATGAATGCCTGAAACCAACGATATTAATTCAACTTTGTATCCTTATCTGGTTTCGGTAGCTAGTGAGCAACCGTAACCCTATATGGCTTTAGGCCTTCACTTTTCGCAGCTCCATGACCCATTGAGTAAGTGTAGCTGTCTCCAGCGACAAACGTCTTAATCATTTCTTGGTCAACTGTTCCAGTGGTGCTCTTACGTCAACAACAACCTTCAGAGATCCAGTTGCTTCCAATTTGTTTACCAGTCCCAATATTGTATTTCTCTTGTTAGTAATGTGAACACCAAAGTCATTCTGCTATACCCCTTGAATAGCTGTAATTGAATTCGTAATCTAGTATCGTTTAACAAGGAAGAGTCATTGATTTAATGTGTACTGCATTTTCACGTTTACTCGAATAAAATGTCGAAAACAGCTACCAACAATAGCAATTAAGAGTAAAACATAAACATCTACGCATTTAGTGACAAGGAATCAAAGCTCCAGAACATTCTGCTTAATTTTGTGCTAAAATCGCGTCAATTATTCCAACGGAATAATTAAGGAAAGGTATGTGCCAGTTCTATATAATGAACTCTGTAGCATCTCCTAGGTATTAAGTAGAAATTTGGGCGAGATATTTATGTGAAGTACTGAATTCTCAAATCGTGAAAAAGGTTATTTAGTCCAAAAATAAATTTAGGAACTCGTATTTCTACATCATATTTGCCTAACTTACGAACGTATACTCTGAACGGCGGCCAACAATAACTAGCAATTTATACATTCACTAATGCTTAATGCATCCTCCCAAGTTGAGAAAGAGCTTTAATTTGTGCCGTTGTGCTTTACTTTTGTATTTAATTTCAAAAAACATTAGAAACACGTTAAGAAAAGAAAAAATAATTTGGTGCATGATATTAGCCAAGTGTTTTAATAAATCGTATTTAGCCCAACCCGGTAGCGTAGATGGCAGTGTCTGCCTCACGTTCAAGAGGTCCAGAGTTCAAATCTCGGTCAGATTACCTGGGTACGGTGTTTACCGGGGTTTACCCTTATCCTGAAAGACGAATGTTGGATAACGCTAAGCTCTATGGACCGTGGGCTCATTTGAGCATCATCGTCCGATATTACTTAACGTTGGACGACGTAAATTACACAAAAAGTCTTTAAACTGTTCTTGTAGAGGCTGTTTTATCCAGTTAAACTTAATCACGTAACATCTTCCACCGATACATTGCGTACGTCTTTTGTTATATATACAACGGGAATAGCGATCGTCAAGTAGAAATACTAGTCTTTGTAAACTGTTCATAAATTTCTATGCTGTTTTACATGCCTTTATGAGAAACAGTTGAATGTTGCCAGGACCGTATGAGGAAAGTACGAAGAACTCAAAATATTTATAATACGGAAAAGATAGTACTTCTTAGAAATAATGGTTTTAAGACACTCATATGTTTTTATGCATTTTTGTTGTCATACTTTTATAGTTTAATTACTATGCAAAGTTATACAGAATTCATTTCGAATGAAGAGAATTTCAAACATTACTCACAGAAAATTGAAGATATATATTATATATATTATATGCTATGCAAATGTGTTAAGTATGCAGTTTAAAAATACAACTTAGAATAACTTAATAAAATAACGAAGTCAGAAGATTTATACTTAAAATTTAGTCTGGTTTCTTGGAAATTTCTTGGAAATAATTTCGCCTGACATTACTGTATGTAGCTATCAAACTGACTTTTTTTTAGAAATTTTACTTTTTGGATTGTGCTTTTAGTAGATCGACGCGCGCGGTTTACTAAATACGCTTTCCTTTATGGAAGGACCAAGAATAGTATTTCTACTAATGTGTTTTGTTGTAATGCAGGACTCCTCCAGACATATGCAATAAGTAAGGTATTAAATTTTCAACATTTGTTGCGGGAAGTTTGTTTCTAATCCAGTTACTAGCTAACATATAACTGATATTATAATGTGAATTACATTGTATAATTTTAATGGTGCTTTCCAATGCATAATTCTGTACAATACATAATTCAAAGTCAGTTATGGAGGATAACTGTACATTTGTACAGGAAAATTGCTTTAAAAGCCTCGACTGGTTATTTAAATATACTTATATGTAAAAGACATGTGTAGTTTTGAAAGAACTAAATCAGCAGTTTTGGAGGGTGGATGGTGATCATTTTTCTGTGCCTTATATATTTATTTCAGGTTTAAGGAACACCTTATATTATATTTTTACTGATTTAGTAAACCACCTAAGTGTCTTCAGGTACACAAAACCTACCCTTTCTTATAATATGGTTGGGCGAGTATAAAACATGCAGTTGTTCAAGCATAAGAAATATACATTCAGCAGTTGTTTTTGACGAAAGAACAACAAGCATGCATTTCGAGTTAACCTTAAGTAATATATTAACCAAATTTGAACCTTTTAGTAGTATATGACACAGTTTATGTAGGGAATGCAGGCCGTGTTTCACAGTATAACTATTAACATTACAAAGCATAATTAGCTGTAATAGTGCACTACTAAAACATTATTACTAATCTACTTTTTCAATCTTATATGTAACTAACCATTATGGACTTTCCGTTCTGAAAGCCAGGCTTTTATGCAAAGCGAGAAAGCCTAATTATTGGTGGAAAATAAACAGACACTGAGAGACTTCGCGATGAAGTTGAGATGCAAGTGGGCTGTTTAAAGTGCTTCAAATGCACCAAAAACAACTACATGAACTGTTGCTAGCATTTCTAATTAAGGACAGCACTGGTAAATCTCAAACATCTAAGGACGTGCTACTGAAGGGTTTTGAGTGGAGTGTGGCAATGAATGAGGTACTTTGACGTTACTATGAAGTGAGGTTAAATAGAGAGCTATTTGTAAACACTATGTATGTGTACTGCTTTGAAATGGTTACTGCTAAGCAATGGTGCTTAGAGAAAGAAAACAAGAAAGAAAGCTGATACACTTGGTGCTGGAAACCAGTTCTATTTTTAAAGTGCCCTCAACAGCTGAGAGTAATCAAGTTTATGTTCATTCCATAGGTAGGTACTCCAGCCCAGCTTTCATGTTCATTTATTCTGATTAGAATTTATAGAAAGTTATTTTATTCGATTTCTTTATTATTAGCTTTTTCCATTTCGTGGGTAGAGGAGCATAACTCTAACAATGAGGAATTTCCCCCTAAAGCTTCATATCCAACTTGAGGCATTTAAGGAAAAACGACAGCGTTCTTTCTAAGGGATATGGACGATAGGATAGCTAATGCGGTAAAATCTGGGGATCTCTACTTCCATATAATGGACACTAGTGTGGGACAAAGATAACAGGGAAAAACGACAAAGAATTACGAAAAGGGGGCGCACATTAAGCTTCCTTTTCTCATATTCAGCTTTCATATATAGTATAAAACAAATATTTGTACATGCGCTGGCTGGTACGTGATCAAATGGGTGATAATGATTCCATATCTGAGAGACCAGGCTCTAATATACCTTGTGGTAAAATTTGCGTGCTCCACAGATTTTTGGCATGCCAATAAATCTGCACTTGCCGATATCACATTTATGGAACTTTGGTCAAGAAAATCAACACTCAAATTAGCTGTAGCAGCAAAACGATGGTAATGATAGAAGACAAAAAGAATAAGGGAAGGAACGAATGATGGAAGAGAAGAAATAATACATAAATAAATAAGAAAGAAAGAAAGAAAAAGAAAGAAAAAGAAAGAAAAAGAAAAAGAAAGAAAAAGAAAGAAAGAAAGAAAGAAAGAAAGAAAGCAAGAAAGAAAGAAAAAGAAAGAAAGAAAAAGAAAGGAAGAAAGAAAGAAAGAAAGAAGTAAGAGTGGAAGAAGGGAAGAAACAAAGAAAGATAAAGGACAGGTTGAAGGAAAGACAAAATGAAGGAAGAAAGTATGGAAAGTAGGAAGGAAAGGGAGAAAGAAGTGAAGGAAAAAAAAGGTAATTAAATGAAGATAAGAAAGAAAGAACAAAATAATGAAGAAAATAAACAGTAAAAACGTACGAAATAATGAAGAGAAAACGAAAGAAGGAAAGAAAGGATAAAAGAAACCAAAATAAAGAAAGGATGTTCAGTGACAGTTGGTCGCATTGTATGCAAGGAAGTTGGTGAATCTGCTTTCAAAAAGAAAGACAGTAGAGAATCGCTGTATGAAGACACATGAAGCATGTTAATGGCATCTGCAATTAGTTTTGTTTGTAATATGTTTTAGTGTTGAAATTGGTAATAGACTTAGTCAAAGTTCTTCATACGTGATGTTTCAAAGTGTTTAGCAAATGATATGTATGATGGTATACTTTCTTTGAGAAATTAAATGAAATACATCACTATAAGCGTCAAAGATTTTCTTCTCCTGACAATTGGCCGATTCTTTTGCAATAAAGTCCATTTAGGTTGTGAAGTTTAATTTGACGGCCACAACTTACACCACGACAAAACAAAGGAAGCTAAAAAGGCAAGAAGGAAGGACTGAAATAGAAAAGGATTAAAGGTTAAGAAGAAAGAAGGAAAGAGAGGAATAAAGAAGGAAATGAGGAAAGAGAGAGAGAGAAGGATAGGAAGAGAGATGGAGAAGAAAAAAGAAGGAAACAGAGGATCAAAGAAAGAGAGAAAGGAAAGAGAAAGAGAGAAAGGAAAGAGAAAGAGGGAAGGGAGGAATGAGTAGGGAGGAAGGCAGGAGGGAAGAAGGAGAGAAAGAGAGAAAGTAAGAAATTAATACACTCTATCACCAATTTTGTATATTTATATACTCTATATATAATGGTGATATCTATGTTTTGTACACATTCAAACAGTTGTATTAATGATGTTTGAAGAAGGTATTTTCCACATACATGAATTAAAGCTTTCACAACATACAAACGTAGCTTCATGATGCATAACTTTTTGGTGATTCATTTTTATTCAGCTAACGTTTTACACCACTAGGCAACAGATGCACTGGCGGCCGTAACAATACTTCATCGGGTTACTCTAAAAGTGGTCAAATATCATAAGCTACAAGATGTATAGGAATATACAGACAAAAGACAAATCTATCTCTCTTAGTAATCGTCACAGTTGTGCAAAGCCGACCATCACTTTGGTAGATTTCATCTAGACAACAGTCTGTAGCTAATTGGGTGTAAATAGATACGATCTCTGCAAATGGAGTCTGCCACTCCAAGGAAGTCATATGAGCCCGTCTGTATCCCAGGGTTTCATTATGCTTAATGTAGGAAAGGGGATCAAGACAACCCCAACTGAGAGAGCCAGTTAGAGTTGTCTATGGCATTCCTTCTGAAACTAATTAACAGGGACTAAAAAAGCTTAGGAACTCATTGCCAAATGCGCAGCAATCTTCATCTCCAAAGTTTATCAAGACTGTTCATTAGCTTTTATTCCTTAAAAATAACTATTTTTATTAAAAGTCACTTCATTTTAAAGCGTGAATAGTTTATTTAAAGTGTTTACTTTGAATTCATATTCAGTATTGCAAATATTTATTATTTGAAATCATCTGATTGAGAATTAGAAAGCTTTGTGGTTATACTGAAAATATGATGGCTTCTAAATGCATGATGGCATTCCCAGCCCATTGAAAGGTATCTTAATTATATGATATAAAAAGCAATGACGGTATAAATTGAACCCTTTCTTTTTTCATTTACATATCAGCTCTGTTATTTACAGCATCGTTTTTATATTTATCTCTCAATTAAACATTTGAAGTGATGACGTATTTTTTTCCAGTGCTCATTGAAGCTTCGTGGAGTAGAAAACAATTTAAAAGTAAGCAGTTCAGGTACCTATTGGTTACTTCAGAACACTCTTGCTGAATAAGTTCCATGACAGAATAGTGAATATTGAATTACGAAATTAGAATAGCTACAAAATAAGAATGAACATAGGTTGAGTCAGTACGGTTATCCTAATTTCTTGGTGTTGACATTTCCACGGCAAGCGGGTGACAGAAATGTAAGATATATATCTGGCTTTGTCTTAACCTAGCAAGTATCATACAGAAGCTTAGATGTACAGTGATGCTGACAGAGAAGTTCGCTTAATATTTCAGCATGTGTTTGAGAACATATATAATGGTTATCGCACATTCTGAACCTTAAAACCTTGAAATGGAGAACAGTTCACTTACATAGCTATAGTCCATATGTACACAAAGCAAAATGATTCAAATTAGATGCGTTCTACGAAATAAGGTGTTTCCTTCAGTGAAAAAATAGTGACATTTCCACAATTTGTGAATATAGTTTCTATTTTAATGATGTCATATTTTTATACTTTCTGTAATGGACTTTAAAGCAATTTTGTTTCATTAAAATACTTAATAAATACGGAAGATATCAATGTCTATTTACGAAGCATGTTCACAACATGAATCTGATGTACTAATGTTACGCTTGTTTGCAGCAGCAATACCGCTTCTTTCAAGCAGAAATTTGCGAACATCTAATTTTCCTATATTTGCGCACAAGAGATTTCAGAATATTATGAATAGAGGATACAGAATCCGTATATTCTTATTTCCATCTTATTAAATTGGTCAGGCTTTTGGCATTTGGATATTCACCGCTGTAATATAAATCATAAATTATTCTAAGTGAAACACACTTTTGAAAGTTTTCTTAGTTGGTAGCACGTTTTTTAGTTTCCCGATGTTTCCCTGGAGATGTAAATATGAAAACTTCTCCGAATTTGTTAAACTGTTTGCCTTCTTTAACAATGATCGTCACAGAATGAGCACTCACGTGACAAGCTTGTAGCATTAATTCTGGACTCTAATCGAAAGTTTCACTTACGAAAATAACTGACAATATTTATAGCCTATTTATGTAACATCTTATGAGTTGTTTCGCATTTCTACTAGCCGCACCAGCACTAGGTAGTATATCTACTAACTTTGAAAAGCAGGTGTTCATTCTTAAGAGATCACCACTTTACTGAATGCAGGGTACAAAATGCAACTGCAGCATTGCACGTGTGTGCCGTTTTTACTGAAAGTTAATGAATGTTTTCTTTCTAGTTAGGTGCCTTATCTTTCCGTATCTCCGAAACAAGATGTGCTAAAAACATGGGGTTGGGCCGTAATCCTCAGAAAAAATAGCTCTGTAACATGGGAAAAACCAAGTAATTCTGTAATTAGTATCTTTGGAGCCCGCGAAGAAATTAGCGTATGGTTCGGCAAAGCCGTGCTTAACTGCACTACGTTAGACGCACCGCATTGGCTAGTAGCCACAGAATATCCACGCCTAGCCCCGCCTTATGTCCATTCCTATTTTGTAGCTACCTTAGGCGTGTTTATCTTATATTATTCAATGCACTTTACAGAATTAGGTGGTTACTCCTCATTATCTCACGAAAAAATGTGATAAAGCTACTGTTCTACCTTTTAAATTCTATGCTTTCTTCTCCTTTACTCACTATAAGGTAACATTTCAGCGTGCCTCAGCATCACCACTGCGCAACATGCACCTAAGCAACTTGGGGTGTATGCTGAGTAGAAATTCCATGTTCGTAAAGGATTTTGCTGCTCTAAACCAATGTTGGCTTTCGCATTTACAGAGAAAGTGCATTATACGTACACTTTGCTTATTACTTCAGCCTAAACACAGATTCAGTGTAACGCAGCGTCGATTTTGGAACGTTTTATCCACTGTAAAGCTGTTAAAAGCCTCCACCGCCTGTTTTATATATATGTGAGTTTGGACTATATAAGGAACTTCTGAAATTCGTTAATGCATATTTATGGAATTATCATTCCTTGAGGATTACTTGGGGAATAATAATCAAAATATAGAAGCAGTGAGCCGGTAAAGAGTTAAAGGCAGAGCTTACTAAAACTCTACACAGGCAAGTGAAAGTGCAAACGAACTTCAAAATTCACGGAACAATGCATAATGTATAATTGCTGCTCTTCGGCCTGTTTCTGAGGAAATGGATGTTTTTCCGAAACAACAACAAAAGCCGTGAAGGACTCCAACCGAAGCTTTATGGATGGAGCATCAATATTTTAGGATAGTAAATGAAATATTAAATACTTTGTTTGTTAACGCACTAACCAAAAACAAAATACACGTTTGTTTATTGATTTAACATGTCAGTGGATAAGGAATATGGTTACCTCACCCATTGTGAAATAACCTTTTAACTATTGTTTGCTGCATATGTCAGGTAATGCTTTCATAGTTTATAACTTTTTTCGGCTGTTTCAAAGGCCTTCTATACGGGAGTAAAGCCATAACAGATTTCTTAATTGATTTGGGATCTAAAATCTCTACCTCAGTATAAGCTGATAATTAATAAATAGAATTTAAGTACTAGCGAGGTTTATAATTTGGTTAAGGCACCTATCAAGAATAATTAATAATAATTCTAAGGATAATTTAACCCTACATAAGCCACCAAATACATACTTTTATTACATTATACCGATTAATAAGGTTATTTCCAAGATTTGAGGAATCAAGTAGATGTTTAATAAAATACATATTTTTGAGTTATAAATAGCATGAAATATTTAAATGGCCTATTTAATAGTATGGTTTCCATCCTATCGTCTTAATGAATGCGAATGTCTTTTGTTTTGTGCCCTAAGTGCAAGAAACATATAAGGTCATGAGTTTTGCATCCGAGAAGACGCAAATTATTATTGACGACTATTGGAAAAATACGGACTTTTGGAACAGGAACTTTTGGGCTTGAAAGTAATATATAGGACAATATAGCACCATAACACCGTTATTGAGGCATAATAGAGTGAAAATTCTATAAACTTGTTTATAAAATGTGGATCGCTTTAGAATTGTGTTTTTATATAAATTATTGAAGATCATGAGAGAAACTAGAATGAACACAGATCTAATGGCAACAATAAGCAAAGGAGTAGGACAAGGGTGTCCACTCTACCGTCATTTTCTTAATATTGATTGGCAGACAATATTAGTTTCGCATTTTATAATTATAAGTAGATATTTAGATACTTTATTATTTTCAGACGATCAAGTTCTCATATCTAGCTCAGAAAATGGTCTAAAAGGCGTTACATATATTGAATAACAATGTCTGTCAACATAGTTCAACAATATCTATACAGAAAACTAAAGTTTCAGCCTACAATAGCTCCAATAACCTATGAGTTAAAATATTATTAGAAGGAAAACTTGTTGAACAAGTCTTATGCCTCATTTATCTCGGTAGTAACATCTCTAATATCAAAAATAATGACATTTTAAATTATATAAACAAATTTAATGGCATATGTGGCTCCATAAGGAGAACCTTAAAATACCAGAAGGGGGACTAAATTAAATTTTTATAAAGTAATGGCGGTTCCTATATTATTATATGGTAGTGAATTTTGGATTTTAACAAAAAAGAGGAAGAAATGAAATAAACAGCAGAAATGAAGTTTTTTTAAAAATATAGCTTATCTTTTAGATATGCAAAGAAGCGAGCACATTTGAAAATAATTGAATATTTTTAAGCTAACAGATGGAATAAAACAATATATAAATAACTAGAAAAAACAAGTCGACAGAATGAATGATAGCCGCATTGCAAGATTAGTTTTAGATTACAAACATTAGGTAGAATAAATATTGACAGACAAAGAAAAAGATGGATAACAACACTTAATTTAAAATATATGAGACCGGAAGTAGCCTTGGTGGTTTGAATCGTGAAAACCTGTTGTTTTTATTATTGTTGAATATGATGATGGTGAAATCAATTATTGAGAGTGCACGTCTTAATAACACCTTAGAAAGTGATGCTTATTATACAATTCCTATAGAGCACAAAATTGCAGCCTAATAAGCAATGTGTTAGACTGATAGAGTTTCCCTTTTTATTTATTAATCCTTTCTGAGGTGACAACTAAGGAAGATAGATCTTTCCCTTAGCACTATTCATTGAAAATTTGCACAACATTCGATTATAATGCATTTTTCATTAATGATAATTGTTGCCAATTAAGTACTCGTCGAATTACAGCTGCTCGTACATAAATCACTCAGTCCTACATATTCAAGTACAGTATCCGCAGTGCTCCATTTGTGTTCCATTACGTGTCCAAAGTAATTTTGTTGGATATTAAGGAAATATTCGGCCAATACGCATAATCTGTTTACCATTTGATAAGAAGGTCTTCAATGATTCTGACGGATCCTCAGCGCTCCAGTAGTGGAGCTAAAATTCTTGGTATGTCAGTAAGTCATTGTCTTCTAAAGTGGGTTTGAATGGGTACAGCATGGGTTCAAAACTCCGAACGATGGAGTTGGACCATGGTCCGTGGTTTCTATATGTGCTTAAAAGTGACATCCCCATGTCAACAGATGTACCTGGAATGGAAAATTCAGCACAAGGGTGATGCTTATGATCCTGGGAAATGTCCACGTCTTTAACAAAAACATTTATTTTTATTTTGGCTCTCAAAGCGTATGCCCATTTTATTCTTCATATTCCCTGTGGTGATAGCTGTATTTGATTTATATAGGGCCAGTTTAATCCTCGACTACTGTATTAATTTTGAGACTGATAAACAGGAAACTCCATGAACGGTGGTGATAATGTACAGTTATCTGCGTTAATGCCATCCATACATTCTGTAGATGTGTCTCTGTTACCTGCACAGCTGTGCTGTATCTGCTGTTTGTGTAGTGGCGCCCTGTGACATTTGACATCAGTGTTTTCGCAACTCAAGTGTACATTGCATTCAAATACATCAGCAGTGAAACGTGGCATAATTGGGAGGGAGTATGTGGGAGACGATCAGGGCTCCTCGCGATATTGCCAGAGCAATACCTACCACACTCAGTACTGTGCAACAATGAATAGCAGCGGTGCAGGAAGGAGAAGACGGTCCACGTGATCACAGAAGAACGAAACCCCACTTGGGAAGAATGTAGCTATTTTAGCAGAGAGATAGCCTATCCTTTTCAGTCACTAAAGGATACGATTGTGCAGTTGCGAGATACCCATTACAGAGACAACAGCTTCACGCCGGCTACGAACAACAGGTATACGCAGTTGTTTTGCGGCTACTATCTTTGTGGTACTAATAATCTTTCAGACAGGTCAGATCCACCTCTAACCGAGCTATACGCCGATGTTAGTGCATACACTACTTCGCAGCCTGTTCCACAGCCCGTCGATTCCTCAGTACGAAGCAACACTTCCTGACCTGTAAAAACTACTTCCTGCATCATTGCATGGTCTGCCACGGAGATCGGAGCGTACCATACTTCTATGCACTGGACACTATTGACTGATTCGTGAACTGCTCAACGGCACCGACTCCTACTCCACGGATCCAAACGCATCTCGAAGCTCTAAGCACCAAGACATTGCTGTCGCTACTGGTCTTGAACTACTGTCCTTCTCCAGGCCTTGCATTGCCTTTATACATCTGCTGGGCGTGGGAGATCTTTCTGGAACTGGAAACCTCTTGAATTTCAGTCTCCAAAGGATTTGGCATAGTGACAACTCAGTTCTGTCCGGCTTGTGTCTTGATTATTCTCTGTAAGGAAATGTCTCCTGACCACATTAGGGGTGCAGCGCAGGGTAAGACACATGAAGGGGTTCTCTTCTTAGAGGTTTGGACCCAGCTGCTTTGTTCATAAACCCATACAAAGAGAGTTGCATCTTCCGCTTTTCACTCATTGACCGTTGCAGTCTATACACGTTTCCCTGGGCAAGGATCTATCTCCAGGAGCTCTTTAGTTCCCAAAGCCACAGGAGACCCTTTATGAATACAAGATGGGCCGCTTAAACGACAGAACAAGGCAATAAGAAATAACCGGTTAAAACGCATATAAAGGATGTTACAAAATAAATTACCACAGGTATTAGTTCACTACCAACCTAAAGATAGAAGAAGTGTTGAACAGTCATGCTCCAGATGGATATACTCGCTCTCTTAACGTGGAAACAGGCAAAAATTCATAAAGCAGAATAACAACACAGTTCCGCCTAAGCCTCGTGATGCTTTCATGGTGTTTTCTAACGGTAGTCCTTGATAGCTAACTATCCTTCCCGCCAGCCAATAAACAATAAGGCGAGGCGATCCCCTTCACCTGCTTGTCCTTCTCCACATACCAATGGCGACGTAATCTCTCTTGGTCAAGCTCTGGGGTCACCGATGTGACATATTATAGACAATGTTTGGTCACAGAAAATTCATGTATGGCAGCCCAGTCAAAGACGCACCAGCAAGAATTATTGCAGCACTTCAGAAGCCTATGGTACCAGTAGGCCATGAGTCAGATTATTTCCAACATCTCATTGGGTCTTTGTCTTTCTGCCTTATTCTAGGGTTGGACAAGAAAGGTAACTGGAATATAGATTCTGTTTATGAAATTGATCTCGTGTAAGTTAATTACTACTGCTTATAGTTAAAAATTATTGAAACATAACAGTTTTTCTATTCTTCAGTATGCAATGATGTGAGTTTGGAATTTCGATTTATTTTCTATTAGTTTTCGTGGCTCTTAACAAAGCGACTAGGAAGTAAATAATGAGTACTAGTGCAAACACTGTATAACATGTTCTCCTGTTTTATGTAACTGTAAAGATTAAAAACACACGCTATTATCATTTATGCTAAAATTATTTTTGTAGTTCATGTTCGTGGTCTACAGTATGGTCTCTTAAGTTCGTTCAGAAACCATTAACTTTCAGCAGACCAACACCGATGCGGCACTGACACCTGTGCAAGCACTAATACAGTAATCACTCCTAGCAAATCCTTAGTTATTTCTTTGTTTCTGAATTAACAAATGACGCTCATAATTAAAGTTAAACTTATCCATTAATTAATCTACAACCCCTTACGACCTAAGTGTATCTGGTATCCTCTATAAACGTTCTGCTTCAATTATTATTTTGGGACATTGTCTATGAGTCATTTTGAACACAAAGGATGTATAAAAATTTTTAAAGTTACACTACTCTTGCATGATGGCATAAAATTCGACCTGTATTATAAACCTGACAGGTCGCCACTGCACAGACACCTCTGTTTACTGGGTCACACAGATAAACAGACGCACGTTCATACAATACTAGGAGTGACAGTGCTTCTGCTGTGATGCCATTAACGCTGGTGAGTGTGTACGGAACTCAAGCACTTTGTTAAATAGTTTTTGCCAACTCTTGTTTAACCGGAAGTGACTGCAGCTTTGTTATTTTAAACAGAGCAGCCCATACCTTTAGAAAGCCATGTACTAGTCTTCAAGGGCTTTTAGCAACTACCAACATACACAGTTTTGTGTACTTCATTAACTCTAGATAAAAAAATGTTCAACTATAAAGGCGAAAGTGCAAGCTTAACTGAGCAAAACATTCCCATTACCCCTGCAATTATAATGTTCTTTATTCTTATTGATATAAATAAAAAACAGTCTCATCACAGACAAAAAGGAAATATTTTACTCCGTTAAGCTTACAACTTTATATCTTTTGAAAGAAGTGAACATCGCAGATTTATTTAGTTAGTACGTTTTGTAGAGCTATTGCAGATTACTATCCTGCAATGCCAAAAAGTAGATATTAAAAGCCTTTTCCAGATCACTTTGCATAAATTTGCATAAAGTCGCGACACCGCCGCCGGTGGGAGGGGGAGGGGAGGGGGGTGTGAGGACCACCCAAGATGTTGCAGGTGGTATGGAAACATGTCACAACTTGCATTCCCAGGTGGCTTTTTTTTAATGGAAGCCATAAATTAATGTAAATGTATGTTATAGATACAGACGTCGTGACTGTCTGTGGAAGGGGGAGATGAGATCGGCCACCTGTTACTCGAAAAAGATTATGTGGGAGAAAACATTGAAATGAATTCCCAGAGATTTTTAAGGGATGTCATAAATTATTGTAAATGTATGTTATAGATACAGACGTCGTGACTGTCTGTGGAAGGGGGAGATGAGATCGGCCACCTGTCACTTGACAAAGTTTATGTGTTATGGAAGGGGGCATACATGTCTCGTGAGATTGTCCCGAACCCTTTTGGACATTGTTAATAATGTTGTGTTTTCCATCGGCACTCGACATAAATTGTTTCCGACTTGACAAAGTTTATGTGTTATGGAAGGGGGCATACATGTCTCGTGAGATTGTCCCGAACCCTTGTGGACAGTGTTAATAATGTAGTGTTTTCCATCGGCACTTGTCATAAATTGTTTCCTGGTAAACATAGCGCAGAATGAGGGTCCCTCTCTTCCGAAAAGAAATCGCCAAACTGTGGGTTGTAACACAAATTAGCGTCACATAAAGTTTTACCCGACCCCACACAACCGCAGTAAGAGGTGAGGGTTCTCTATCCTTCGTTACATCTCTCGTCTGCGGAAGGGGGAGATGAGATCGACCACCTGCTACTAGACAAAGATTATGCGTTCATACTTTAAACTTATTTTCACTTTGTTTTTAATCGCGTTACGAATGTTTTCTTCTCTCGTTTACTATGATTACAATGTGCGCATTCTTAGAACTGCTTATGACAAAACGTTTTTTATTTTCTTCATGAGGCTTAAAGATGCAGAGTTTGAATTTAGGTGAAACATTTCATTTACGTATACATTATTCTTAATACCTGCTAATATTCTAAGGGGAGATGAGATCGACCATCTGTTACAGGGCAAAGATTATGTGGGAGAAAAACGCTGAAATGAATACCCAGAGATTTTTAAGAGAAGCCATCAATTATTGTTTCCAGCATCCAGAGAGAAGCAAGGACTCTGGAAAATCCATCCCCAACTTGTAACATTATCCATGACAAAGATTACGCGTTCATACTTTAAACTTATTTTCACTTGTTTTTAATCGCGTTACGAATGTTTTCTTCTCAAGATTACAATGTGCGCCTTCTTAGAACTGCTTATGACAAAACGTTTTTATTTTCTTCATGGGGCTTAAAGATACAGAGTTCGAATTTAGGTGAAACATTTCATTTACGTATACATTATTCTTAATACCTGCTAATATTCTAAAGCATTTGCGCTAGCTTCTTTTTTTTCTGATCTATCTGCGAACTGATTTTCGCAAGATAATTAGATAGAGGATTACTTAATATTTCACACTCAAAAGTATACTCTGGAAGCGATTGTTTCACGCGTACAAGCAAGCACCATAGAGAGGGAAAGAAAGAGAGAGGGAGGGAGGGAGTGAGAGAGGAAACAAAAAACTTTCGGAGAAAAGACCAAATTCTGTGCAAAAGTTACACACAACCGTTTAACCACGCATGTGGTCAGTGATGGCCAACAGGGCATTTAATTAACTACATTGAAGGACTCCAAATAATCTCCCATTCAAGGAAATATGTAATGTATTTCTTAATTTACAGTTGGTTACAGGAGAAGATTCTTCAGTTCTTGTAAAAAGGGTTTTAGCGTTAAGAATGAAAAGATAACCGTAATTGGTGAAGCGTAATAACGAATGTACACCACTTAGAGAAAATTTAAATTGATCCCGCTTGGAAATCAATACCATTCTTTTACTTTCAATGTTTATGACCAAGGCAGGGCGCCAGCAATTAATGCTAATTTTTTAAAAAATCATTTGAAATAAATAGTCCTCTGGCTAAGAACGTAAATAGTACTCCATCTATAGAATAACATGAAAATTGACGGGAAAAAAAGCTTCAGTGGTTGGTAGCCAACGCATCTAGGTTCGAATCTCATGGATGTAACTCAAATAAATCTCAGCTGTAATCATAAAGAATAGAGCCAGTGACAATTTTGTGTATATGTCAGTGTATGACTGGGAAATTATTAAAAGTAGGCTTCATGTATTTGAAGCATTCCTCAAAGAGAGAAACTACGTGTGTTGTGATTACAGTGAGAACATTGTATATTCCTTTAATGTCATTGCGTATATGGAAGATGAGAGCATCAGATTTCTGAATACAGTTCTAAACAGAGGTGAAATACTTTTAAATTTTAGTGAATTTTGTCAGTTAAAGAGGTTGGAAGGTTATATACAGAGACACTTAACGAATCTAACTCTCTTCAATGAAATATCATATGTAGGAACAAGGAGCTGGAGAAGGGCGGCATTGGAAATGTACAATGATATGAAATAAAACTAAATTACTTTTCATATTATATATCTTTTTTATTCACTTGAAATCCTTGTTACATGCATCCTATATCATGTATATCCTTCATTACAAGAATCCTTTGATGAAATTAAATTAATGACTGCATCACGTGAGTCAGAGGCTTGTATGTGAAAACTCGGTCATGTATTACCAGACAATACAAAGTAGTCTGTGCGGGTATATTTGCACTAGTTTCAATTTCAAGTCTGATATTGACAGCGCCATTTATAATTTCCTCAGGCTGATGAGAGCAGTCTACGATGAACAATGGTGCATGCTTGAGAAAATCTTTTCTCTTCAATAGAGGATAGTTTTCTTTCCCGTAATAAGAGTTTTGGAACTTTGAATACATTTCATATAAAGCTGCAAATCTAGAGTTCCCAAAGTCCAAGTTCATATCGTGATAGGGATAACACTCACTATTGAGATAAAGCCGCAAATTTGTTATGTTACAATGATCAAACTCGGAACAGTCCTTTGATGCGTTATTTGTTCTTGATGTCTGGGCTCCCACTATAACAAATCTCGGCTTCTCCGGTTTCGAAGTTGTTGCGACGTTCCATGTAAATGATCTAGTTTGCGGAACGGCCGGTTGGGTATGTATATCCATTGTTCTAAATGCGATATGCAGTGGTCTGTCTGCCTTGACGATCTTGAGGATTTCTACCTTTTCAGTGTCAGAAAGGCGGATTACAGGCATCCTCCACTCGATGCGAGCAAGTTTAACGATAGCATTTCCTTCTCCTTCGGGTGCCAGAATGCAGTTCTTAGAGTCCTTAGATCGAATGAGCACCAACTCAAACTTGCTATTGAGAACGAGGTCCTTGTGGTCATCTGCAAATCCCAGAAGCATTGACAGGGGCACTACGGCATTGAATGCTCCGCTTGTCGAGTGCACAATATCCACATCTTCTCCAGGATAGCACCATCCGGCATTGATCAAACGATTCGATTCCATGGGATTGAGAGCAGCATAGTTGCGCATAGTCGATGTAATGCCAGGATTCCTTGTTCTATCTATACAAGTTCCATTCATGTCCAGCCGAATCTCATCAAACATAAATGCCAGGGCATTGTTAGTCAACTTCGCCAACGTAGCTGTTCCATTAGGCTTAGAAACAGATCCCTCAATGTAGAGATAACTCCGGTTAGGCAGAGTATATAAATCTTCCGCTTGACAAGGTATCCTAATCTCGTCATTAGCGTCCAGAGCCGATGTATTATACGGGAGAAACACATGTTCCTCTTCTTTAGCAATCTTATCCTCAAATGAAGGCGTTTCGGTCACGTTAAAGATGTCCATTACAGAATTCTGAAGCCCAAAGCTTCGAGGAACTTCTTGCTGCTCGATGTTAACACTCTAAGAGTCAAAGGGTGAGTACGGAGATTATGTGATTGTACTGTATTATATGCTTTGCGACGGTTTCTCCTTCTAAAATCTATCCCCATTTCGTCGAATATGAAGACGTATGCTTATATCCTCGTTTCTAAAGTTGATGCTATCTCCGTTCTGATCGACCACACGAAGGGTGATTTGATCGATAAGATTAGTGTCTATTATAGGCAGGTAAATAGGGTTCGGAGGCTCTTGAGAAATGTGATATCCAGGCGGCACAGAAGGGAAAAATTCATAGATCGAGTGTCCTCTTTTACCATCGATGAAAGAGCCTGTCGCAATACTGCATTCGATTCGAATGATGCTCACCTTAAATATGTTTACTAGGAAATCAGATTCAGTCACCTGATTAGGAGCAATAACTTTGTTTTCACTGAATCCTAAAAGAGATCCAATAGAACGTCCCCTAGAAAAATCAATAGAAAAGGGGCACTTGATTTCAGCCTTCATTGTGTTATTATTAGGACGAATGAAGAAGTCGTTTTCATCGAATTTAAGCTTATCTTTGAGGTAAGTATTAATATCAGCAATTTCGTAAGTTCCAGGCGGAATATCGATGACCTTAAGAGTGTCATTGGAAATGTAATGGAAGAGATTATTGCTCTCGTCCACATTGGGAATGGAATAGAAGGTTTCAAAATTCAGAAGAGCAATTTCATAATTCCCGCGAGGATCAATCCTCAGAGGGGGATTCAGGTAGGTGGTAAGATCGGAATCATTCCCGCTAACAGCAATAGTGTAACTCATTGTGATAGAAATTGCAAGCACAGGTGTCCACAGATAACTGAGCTAAAACTCTGAAATCTTCTTGTATTATACATCAGCTTAACTCCTTTGAGATAGCTTTCTACCTCTTTCGGTGGTTTCAAGTTTCCAAAGCTATCGAAATAAAACGCGATATCACCTTCCTTCTTTATAGCTACCCAATGAGTTCCTTCATTATCAGAGTAATCGAGATTGACAATTATCCTCTCTCGTTGATATGGCTTTGAAGGTAGCTTATCAAGCATATATACACCTCTAAAATGGGGAATTCTTAAACGACGAGCGTATAATGCAAGCTCAATGTTACTTAGGGCTTTTTCCGGGACAAGTATAGCCCCTGACCGGAGTTTTTTTTGAAGGATGCTTATTCTGGGACTGCTTCCTCCTCTTCAGACCATTTCCTTTAGTAGACTTATTTGCTTTTATGGCTCTGGCAATTTTGGAAGCAAGAGCTAAAGATGCGCCGAGCGGTAGCATTGGGAGAAAACCACCAGTTCTCTTCTTGTTAATCTTTTTCTTATTACTTTTTCTCCCTCGGAGACCTTTTCCTTTTGCTTCCATCTCCCTGTTATGTCGTGTCATTTCTGCAAGCTGTTTATCTGCAGCTTTCTTCTTATTCACTGCTGCTGCAATTTGAGCTGCACCTCCGGCTGCAGCCCCTAAGGCTGCAATAATTGGTATGAGAGGCAGAAATCCACCATGCTTCTTTTTCCGGGATCCTGCACCAATAGCTACCTTGCCCTTCATAATTGATGTTACCAGCCTTGCAGCCAACTTTTCCCCTAGGCTAGCGTCTGATGATTGAACTCTTTTCCACGCCTTCTCTGCTAATATTTTATCCGCAATATTTCGCGAGGCGGAGTCCTTGCGCTCTGCGTAGGCGATGTCGTGAAATTTACAAGCTTCGTCCAAAGAATTAATTCCGGGATCTCCTCTCCTGAGGCGTTTTTCTAGTTTTGTCCCGGGACCGCAATATCTGTAACCGGGTAAGTGTACTTCAAATGGTAGGCGATTAATAAGGGAGTTAAGTATCCCTGATCCTCTGGAGGTCTTGCTCCTCCTATGCACCATCATAAACTACTCTACTTTATGATTTGCCCTCATATTTTATACAATTTTCGAATCAACGTCTCCTGTTGACGAATTTCACATCCATTAAGTTACCCCATTTTCGCAAGTGTATATATAAACACTAGGTATGCACGTAAAATTCAGTCGTTAGGATGGAGCTTGTGAAGCAAGATTGCTCCCTACCTATTCAGGTGCTAGACTTTGAAAGTGATTTCAGGCGCGAACGACATGGGAAGCTATTTCCTTCTAACGTCAGAGCTCTTATTCTAGGAAGTTCCAGTGCAGGAAAAACCAATGTACTTCTGAATTGGCTGCTTCATGAGAATGGCTTGCGCTTTGAAAATGTGCACATATACTCAAAGTCCCTTTATCAACCAAAGTATCAATATCTCATAAACCTACTCGGAAACATTGATGGCATCGAAATAAAAACCTATGAGGATGGAGAAAGCGTATTACATCCCACCGACGTTAAAGAAAACTCAATATTTATATTTGATGATGTCATCACTGAAAAGCAAGGAAAGATTGCCTCCTTTTACAGCATGGGAAGACATCGAAACGTCGACTCAATATATTTAGCACAGTCCTATGCGAAAGTCCCGAAACATTTAATTCGCGATAATACCAATATGATTATTCTGTTTAGACAAGATAATTTAAATCTGAAACACATATATGAAGATTATGTAAACACTGACATGACATATAGAGAATTTAAAGACTTGTGCAAAGGCGTCTGGGAGAGTGGATCAGAAGGAAGACCATTCGTAACAATTGTTCCTGAATTCTCTATCAATGGCGGACGATATAGGAATGGGTTTGATGTATATATTAAAGTAGAAAATAAGGAAAATGTCATTTGAAGTTCATCATGAGTATTGACAGGTTCGGAGCACGGAGAGCTCCCTCAACCAAAAGATCACTTCAGCACTTTATCATTAACAGAGATGGGAAAGGTAATTATCAATTTAAGAACAAGAGGCTATGTATAGTCCAGGATCCTGAAGAAGATAATGACGCGAGCACTAAACGATATGTGGATGCACTCGAAAATAGGATGATTGTTTTCTCGCAGCAGAATACTGGGAGAATTGAGACAAACGTTAAGGTCATGATCAAGGATTTGGTTTCAAAGTATATTTTCAAAAGAGATCAAGAAAATAACATAGTGATTGATAATACCAGATTAAAAGTATTATTAGATCCTATTCATGATAATGATGTGGTAAATAGAAAGTTCTTTACTGAGTATATGAACTCTCGCATTCAGCCGCGAGATAATAATGGCAACATCATATTTAGCAAAAAGCGAATCATTGATATAGCAGATCCTGTGGGAGATCTGGACGCTGTAAATAAAAGATTTCTCCGAAGCATGATTATTCAAAAGGCAAACGAGACATGGAATAACTTAAACAAATTTGTTATAAGGGAAATTGAAAAACTGATAGACAAGACCCTGAAAACAATTAGAGAACATTTGAACAAGACAAACAATGCGATGGATGCACTGACGCAGTCTACAAAAGAAACTGAGGATTCGCTGAAGAATTCTATTACTCAAGCTAAAGAAGTCCATCAAACACTAGAAAATAGATGTAATATGCTCTCAAGTGAAATGAGTAGGCAGAGCAAAGAGTTTGGCACCAATTTTGAACGTACAAAGGCAGTTACCGAACAGATTGCTAAAACAGTGGATACATTGAAAACGAGGCTATCATTAATGAGAGGACATCTCGTTATTCAACTACAAGCGTTTCCTCCCAGTACTGGTAACGGCGCGTACATACTTTCTACAGCTGACAGATACTATTCATTTACAATAGATGCAAATCTCTTATCGTGCACTATTGTAGTGCCAGAACAAGAATTGAGGAGCAGCGAACGTATACTTGCTCATCGCAAAACCGACATTACAATCTCGATAAACAAGGATACCATTAAGACCTTTCCTGTAATCATTAAAAAGGGCGATCGCATATCATTCACTCCACTTACTAATCGTGCATTCGATCGAGGTGCTTTACACATCGAGTTAGTGCTTGAATATAAACTCTTACCACCACCGATGCTATAAATAAATGCAATCTCTTAGCATCATACCATTTGCACAATGGACAGTGAAAGCATAAGACTAAAGGAATCTATAGCCAAGCATTCTAAGGCTATACGCGAAAAGTTGAGAGCGTTAAAAGGGCACCAGCTTGATACCCAGAGAGTAATGAGCGAGGCTCTTCAACCAGTAACAGAACCGCTGCGTGATATCTTACAACTCCAGAAAAACAATACACCTACAACACCGGCGGAGGAAAGCAAGATAAAAAATAATGTGCCAGTTGAGGATGAGAAAAGAGAAAAAATAATTAGCTATCTCCAGAAAGTTCGAAAGAAGGACAGAAATGAATTAGATGCATCATATGGTATAAGATACGAAGATGGTAGCTACATGCTGGGAAACAAGATCATTGACTTTATTAATAATCGAATTCGAGTAGGTGAAGAAGCGTATGAGGTTACACCTGGATTAAGTGAACTCATTTTTAAGAGGATCCCTGAAATGCATGCATATACAGAAGAGGATCTGGATACTTATGGCAAAATACTGAGATCAACTCTAGTGCATCGGCGAAACTATAGCAAGCATGGTCAGCTGAGGGCGGGCAATTCATACAAGTATAAAAGTGTTATACGTCCATTAGTGAAGAAACACAAAGGTTTAGGATTGGAGTGGAAGGAGCATCGTCCTGGCGCAGAGCAAGACTACATCTATTGGAACGACCCCAACGACCTGGTAAATCGCCTCAGGCTTCTAGTTGCATCTAGGGACGCAGGAAATAACAATCATACCCAAGAAATTAGTGAGATAATTCAAGAATTGAAATCGGCTAAAATTATAGCATGACCCAAGTAAAGCAACATATAGCTAGTGAACTTCATGCTCCTGCACGGAGGAACTTTTTACGACGCAAGATCATCAGTAAAGGACTACATGATCTGGTGCAGATCGACCTGGTGGAGATGATACCGCATGCAAGAATAAATAAGAACTTCAAATATATCCTTATTGCAGTCAACTTCTACTCTAAAATGGCGTATGCCAAGCCATTAAAGACCAAGTCGGGGCTCCAAGTTTCAAAGGCTATGGAGGATATATTACATGACATGAAAACACCTCCCAGACATATACAGAGCGATAACGGGAAAGAATTTTATAACAAACACTTCAAGAATTTAATGGAGAAGTATAATATCAATCACTACAGTACTTATACACATGTCAAGGCTGCAGCCGTGGAACGGTTAATAAGAACATTAAAGAATATGATGTATCGAGAGTTTCTAGCCCAAGGTTCCTACAAGTGGCTAGATCTCTTACCTAGAATCATTGCAAAATACAATGACACTTACCACACCACTATCCGAATGAAGCCTCGTGAAGTGCAGAACAATGATCTTCTTTTGTCTGTTTACAATTATGATGAGCCGCCAATAGAGAAGAGGAGTGCCAGAAAGTTTAGTGTTGGTGATTATGTGAGGATATCAAAAAATAAAGGACATTTTGAAAAGGGGTTTGAACCAAACTGGAGCGTTGAAATCTTCAAAGTGGCTAAGGTGAAGCAAACCAACCCTGTCACATACATTCTAAAGGATAAGGACGGCGAGGAAATAAAGGGAGCTTTCTACGGCCATGAACTTCACTCATTATTTCCCAACACTTATTTGGTTGAGAAGATCTTGAGGCACCAAGGAAACAGGATTCTTGTGAAGTGGTATGGATTCCCTAATAGCCAGTGGATTGACAGGAAGGATTTATTGTAAAAAACAATCATAGTGAAATAAAGAACACTGCATCTCAAAACATATGTGAATGTTTCTTTATTTTTTTTTTTCTGAAAGTTCCTATCCCTTTATGAATAGTATTTACAATAAAATAATAATAAATAAATAAAAAATATACATTTATACATATATACATATGTACACGAGATGGAGATGGGGCATCCAGGTTAGGGTGAAATGTCTCATGAAGACCTGAGGGAATAATGGCCCCACGCAAGTGTTGCATGGGAGCCATCAATAAGCTTACGCTTAGTGTCTCCCCCGTGCAATGCAATTTTATTAATTTCGACCGTCGAAACTTTATGTTTGGTGCTTCTGAAGCAAATTTGTTTAGCCAAAAATTTTTTATTCAAATCCAGTAGACACTCGAAATATTTCTCAAAGGTGATTGTTCGCATTCCACCTTTGGTAATCCCCTTCGCCTTCATAACCGTTTGTTTGTCATATTTATAGCTGTAGAGCTTTGCTCTGAGACCAACATATTCGGTCATCACCCTTCCACCCAATTCATCTTTAAACAACCCAATCTTTTTCTTATTGGCCGGCTTTATCCCATATACATTATCGGGTGCATAATTTGAGGTATCAAAAAGGTGGGGATGCATCTTCATGAAGTGGTATACATCGGAACTTGTTTCCAGAATGAATGAATCTGTGTCCATATAATCCAGGACAAGATCATTCAGATGGGGTTTCATTACATGATAAAAAAAATCATACATAATAAATTTTGAGATGTCTAATATCGCCTGACCAATATAGATTGGCTTGTTCATGAGGATCTCCTCTCTAGCCAACTCTATGCCAACCAAGTTTTCATGGAAAAGAATGCTCCTTATATACGTTGGACGTGCCGTATATTTCCGTGCTTGCTTCCAGGTAGTTACAATACGGAAATCACGGTGGTTACGCACGTTTTCCATAAACTTGCCGTACACAGCGTTGTTCATTTTCTTCCAGAGGTTTTGACCAAACTTAGAAGTTTCCCTGGCTCGCTTATTGGCATTAAGGTCAATATAAACCTTAAGCCATTTAGCTTGGTCATACGATACCACCCGATGAATATGTCTCAATATCAGCCCTAATTCTAAGCACTGCTGCAAGGTTTTATAATGCAAGACATATTTGCTTTTGTCAGTGAGACTTGCAATCAGTTTCTTGTATTGGCTGCCGGGTGGTATCTCACTCTGGGGGCAGAGAGGAAGATCATTATGGGCGTCGTGGAGATGGTCAGGATACTCTAGATCTACTTCTAGAACATATCCTGTCTTGGAGTCCTCGGGGATCCTGGCGAAGTTTATGCTCTCTATTTCATTCCTCTCAAGCCATCTCAGGTTGCCATGCGGTAAAGTTTTAGCCATTGAGCACCCATATAAGTTATTCGCATCCAAATATGCTAGAAAGTTCCTTTTTTGATCAGGCTTATAGTCTACCATATATTCATGGTTGGCTTTGGAGTAGCGCTTTGATGCTGTGCAAAGACCCCCACGAATACCTTTCTCGAAAAATTCTAGCATACTGGGATCCGATAGTAACTCTAATTCGACTCCAGTTGTTTTCAGCATGGCGTCGAAAGCTAGCGATGGTAAGGTGTAGTACCATGCTGGGTCCAGATGATACATCTCCAGTGACAAGTCTCTAAACTTTTCAAAAGCATCCGCTAAAAGAAGCGTATCTGTCTTCAAATAAAGATCACTATATTCCCCGAGATTCTTTATGTTGAATGTGCTCCACACCTTAAGCGCATGGGCATATTCCTCCTCCGAAATACCATCGAAAAGCTCGATGGGTGGAAGCTCCTCTTCTTGGAGCTTTTCGACAGAATCTAGATAAGTATATGGAAATATTCCCTTGCACTTCATTAGCTGCAGGTGTTCTGGGTTCGAATACTCGGCATTAGTGACCTTGAAGTCATCATCATCTAGCATATCAGCTAGGTTGGATAACTTATCATCAAGAAACTTGTAGCTGTCGAGGAACCTGAATTCTAAGCCCCTATACCTTTTGCTAAATGCAATATAACGTTCAGAAGATTGTGCTATACACGAAATGTTCCCATTGTCATAAGCCATGTGCCTTATCAAGAAGTGGCTATCATAATTGCTTAAGCAATGAAAAAAAATTGGAATGAAGTTCGGCAATTTCCTATTCAAATTGCAAGCATTATGCGCCGCTCCGAGATATGCTCCAGTGATATGGCAATGGTCCCTCACCCTGATATCATCTATAGCAAAACCTTTCCTGCATATATGACATTGATCAGCATTGGCAAAATCCTGCTCATTCAGAGGTGTCATTTGCAGTGGTATAATTTGCTTGTATACCTCAATGACTTCATCACCAATCTTCCTAAGTTCAGTGAAGAAGTCATCGAGTGCATTAGCACCTCTGAAGAGCTTAAATCGTGACAATGACTGGTCATGTCTACATATAACTTTCAACGCTATAGATATCGCCTCATGCTCTTGTATGGATTGGGTCCAGCTCTCTGCGTCTGAGGGCTCGCATGAGTGAACCTTCCTCAAAACAGATTCGATATCTGCATAAATAACAAAAGGTACCGGAGCAGACTTGGAATATGCATTAAACGATAAACTCTCACCCTGCGCAGGCATTTTGAGTGTCTGACATTTATTGCATTTCAGTTTATGCAATCTCAAGGCATCCTCATTAGGACACCTTGTCATGCATGCCTCGCATAGCCACATTTTCTTGCTTTTTGCAGTTATCTGACTTCTAATAAGCCTCGATATGTTGGTAATGAGGCAGTAATGAGACTTATCACCATCATCGATGATCAGCAGGTTAACATGACTAGCCTTCCTCTCTGATGGTTTGCGAATAGACTCCACCGAGTTGTTGGCATTTAGAGCAAATACAGCTATAGATACATCAGGATTTTGCTTCTCAAATCGTTCAATTTGATCAATTGGAAATGGGAATGTAATTTGCTCATAATTGAATGCTTTGAATAGCAAGTTCCTAGGGTACGATGATGGACGACATCTATTTATCTTAGCGGGAAATTTTGAAGCCAACATGCACCAAGCGAAACAAAAATCATCATTATTCTTAATGTTAAGAATAGCATTCTTCCTCCTGATGCATGCAGGCAACTCAATATACCCTGAAGCGCGAAGAGGATTATATTCTGCTGCGCTGTTTACTAGCGAGTGGATTGCGAGCAAAGTCTTTGAACTTGCTTGGCCTTCAAAACAGGCTAGGTTTTCTAAAATTTCATTTTTCATTGCACGGAAGATATCATTCACGTTAGTTGATTGCTGGATCTCTTTAGTCTTGGAATTAAAATAAACCGATTCCACGTTTTCATGGTCAGGTGTCTGAATTAAGTATGAGACGTTCAGTGAACAACTCATCTTTAATCCGGATATGCTCCTCTTTAATGTGGATTCAATTTCTCTAATAACGAGACTCTTGCATTCATCCAGAAACTCGCTGGGGACCATTATTCCCACCGTATTTTCAATTTTGCTGTTGAAGATACGGCCCTTGAATGCTGACTCGATAGTTTTGCATTCTAGGTCAAAATGATCATTTCTACATACCCTTTCTGCCGGTGATGATGATGATGATGATGATGATGAAGGAGATGGCCTGCAGAGACCTGAAGGCCCCGCCACTGCTTCCTCCTCCCTCGGGTTTCCTGTGTTCCTGATGGATGCGGGAGGGATGCGGTCTTCTTCGCTGCTGGTGTGACGGAGCCTCTTCGGGTCTCGCACTGAAACCTCTGGTGCTGGATGCTGGAGATCCTCCTGCACGGACATTGGTTCACCATCTTTAATAAAAGAAACATGTAGCAATTACACAATAATAAAGAAAAAACTAGACATATTAGCTACATATATTCGAAATAACAATAAGACATTCAATGTGCTAATAATAATAATAATAATAATAATAATAATAATAATAATAATAATAATAATAATAATAATAATAATAATAATAATAATAATAATAATAATAATAATAATAATAATAATAATAATAATAATAATAATAATAATAATAATAATAATAATAATAATGAGATGGAGAAGGAAGAAGAAGGAGATGGAGAAGAAAGCGCAAGCAGTATAATAGTACACATTAATGGAAAGAATGCCTGCTTCTAATTAATGAAAATAATTTGTCAAATGCACTTACATTGCATGGGATGTAACAGCTCGCAGAGCCGGATCCTGTACACACAATTGGGCAACCGCACCATTCGGCTTCGGGATCTGGCATTGGTCCTGGCTCTGAAATCGGAGAAATTAATCATATTACTAGCTTAAAATCCTGTAAGAATAAATATAGTGAAACAAGCTCTACTACCGAGAATGATATAATTGAAAAAACACACACAATGATAGCTAATGGCAAATTACTTTTCTTATATTCCAATATTATTACACTACAACCTGCTTTGCGAGACTAAAAAGTGCTTGAAGCATAAACCATTTCATTATACTCTATTTCTTAGTTGGCGGATGGCTGTAAATGTAGATAAGCGTATTGCGCATTATATGCCTTTGATATATATCTTTCTAATATATAAATGATACAGAGACTATGTTTATTTGAAACTATATCCATTTTGTCAATTACAGTTATTCTTTATCTGCTACACAACACATATGAGACCAAAAGTTAAAATTTAAAATGTAAAATTTGAAAGTAAAATAACTAGATTAATATATACAAAAAAATAACTATATATATACTTGAAGATCTCAATTAGAGAATTTATTTGAGTATAAATTCGCCTATGTTCAGGCCCTTAGTTTAAAAGTTACAATAGAGTGACCTATGTCTTATCGAACAGGAGATGCGGTGGAAAAACTAATTAATAATTAGCGCAATCTTCTGAAAGAAACTCATAGTTGCATGAAATGAGGAAAGTGGTAAAAAGTACAAATAGAAAACCATGAAAGAGTATTGCTTACCTGCATTAGTGTTTTCAATCCATTCTAGTGCAATCCTATAGCCGCAATTCCGACAGGAACATTCATCGTCTTGAAAATCTGTGGGCGGTGGAATGATGTAATCCACCCCAGGCAATATTGGCGACGCTTGCTCGCTGTCGGGAGCTTTACGCTTTCTGCCGGCAAGGGTCAATTTATTTACCCTATTTTTTCTAGGATGCATCTTGTTTTCCTGAAATAATAGAGATTACGATATAACTATGAAGCAATGAGCATTTTATAAGTTAAATGAAGCAATGAGCATTTTTTTATAAGTTAAATGAAGCAATGAGCATTTTATAAGTTAAATGAAGCAATGAGCATCTTATAAGTTAATAATGTCGATTGCGATTTGAACAAGAAATATTCTTGAAAAATGCACACAGTCTATACATCTTTAACACTGATAAGAGATAATTTCCTTCAATATATTTTCTTGCAAATAAACACTCTCTATAATTATGAAGCAATGAGCATCTTATAAGTTAATAATGTCGTATGCGATTTGAACAAGAAATATTCTTGAAAAATGCACACAGTCTATACATCTTTAACACTGATAAGAGATAATTTCCTTCAATATATTTTCTTGCAAATAAACACTCTATAATTATGAAGCAATGAGCATCTTATAAGTTAATAATGTCGATTGCGATTTGAACAAGAAATATTCTGGAAAAATGCACACAGTCTATACATCTTTAACACTGATAAGAGATAATTTCCTTCAATATATTTTCTTGCAAATAAACACTCTCTATAATTATGAAGCAATGAGCATCTTATAAGTTAATAATGTCGATTGCGATTTGAACAAGAAATATTCTTGAAAAATGCACACAGTCTATACATCTTTAACACTGATAAGAGATAATTTCCTTCAATATATTTTCTTGCAAATAAACACTCTCTATAATTATATCACTGTAATTATAAATGAATCGCTTACCTTTTTATAAAATGAAGTCTGGATGAATATCCCGAAGAAGGAAGAATTGCTGTCTGATGGGTGTTGGCTGTGCAATGCTACAGACTGAATAATTGTCTATCAAACAATCGTTTTTATAGCGATTTCAAAATCCTCCCCTCCACTAGTCTAGCGAGCCCTGTATAGAGCGTTTTGAGACTTTCGATTTTCCCTCTCCCCTCTGTCATCCAAAGATATTTCCTTCTCTACGTGCGGTACAGTCTGAAAAAGATGTTATAACTGCAAATGACGCTTCTCCTCAGTACATTCGTATACATGTGAGTGTGTATGACTATGTGCGTATGTGTGTGCCTGATATATTCATTTTAAACCATTTGTTTCATGAGTACACTATATATATATATATATATATATATATATATATATATATATATATATATATATATATATATATATATATATATATATATATATATTCAGATTTATTTGAGTTACATCCATGAGATTCGAACCTAGATGCGTTGGCTACCAACCACTGAAGCTTTTTTTCCCGTCAATTTTCATGTTATTCTATAGATGGAGTACTATTTACGTTCTTAGCCAGAGGACTATTTATTTCAAATGATTTTTTAAAAAATTAGCATTAATTGCTGGCGCCCTGCCTTGGTCATAAACATTGAAAGTAAAAGAATGGTATTGATTTCCAAGCGGGATCAATTTAAATTTTCTCTAAGTGGTGTACATTCGTTATTACGCTTCACCAATTACGGTTATCTTTTCATTCTTAACGCTAAAACCCTTTTTACAAGAACTGAAGAATCTTCTCCTGTAACCAACTGTAAATGAAGAAATACATTACATATTTCCTTGAATGGGAGATTATTTGGAGTCCTTCAATGTAGTTAATTAAATGCCCTGTTGGCCATCACTGACCACATGCGTGGTTAAACGGTTGTGTGTAACTTTTGCACAGAATTTGGTCTTTTCTCCGAAAGTTTTTTGTTTCCTCTCTCACTCCCTCCCTCCCTCTCTCTTTCTTTCCCTCTCTATGGTGCTTGCTTGTACGCGTGAAACAATCGCTTCCAGAGTATACTTTTGAGTGTGAAATATTAAGTAATCCTCTATCTAATTATCTTGCGAAAATCAGTTCGCAGATAGATCAGAAAAAAAAAGAAGCTAGCGCAAATGCTTTAGAATATTAGCAGGTATTAAGAATAATGTATACGTAAATGAAATGTTTCACCTAAATTCGAACTCTGTATCTTTAAGCCCCATGAAGAAAATAAAAACGTTTTGTCATAAGCAGTTCTAAGAAGGCGCACATTGTAATCTTGAGAAGAAAACATTCGTAACGCGATTAAAAACAAGTGAAAATAAGTTTAAAGTATGAACGCGTAATCTTTGTCATGGATAATGTTACAAGTTGGGGATGGATTTTCCAGAGTCCTTGCTTCTCTCTGGATGCTGGAAACAATAATTGATGGCTTCTCTTAAAAATCTCTGGGTATTCATTTCAGCGTTTTTCTCCCACATAATCTTTGCCCTGTAACAGATGGTCGATCTCATCTCCCCTTAGAATATTAGCAGGTATTAAGAATAATGTATACGTAAATGAAATGTTTCACCTAAATTCAAACTCTGCATCTTTAAGCCTCATGAAGAAAATAAAAAACGTTTTGTCATAAGCAGTTCTAAGAATGCGCACATTGTAATCATAGTAAACGAGAGAAGAAAACATTCGTAACGCGATTAAAAACAAAGTGAAAATAAGTTTAAAGTATGAACGCATAATCTTTGTCTAGTAGCAGGTGGTCGATCTCATCTCCCCCTTCCGCAGACGAGAGATGTAACGAAGGATAGAGAACCCTCACCTCTTACTGCGGTTGTGTGGGGTCGGGTAAAACTTTATGTGACGCTAATTTGTGTTACAACCCACAGTTTGGCGATTTCTTTTCGGAAGAGAGGGACCCTCATTCTGCGCTATGTTTACCAGGAAACAATTTATGACAAGTGCCGATGGAAAACACTACATTATTAACACTGTCCACAAGGGTTCGGGACAATCTCACGAGACATGTATGCCCCCTTCCATAACACATAAACTTTGTCAAGTCGGAAACAATTTATGTCGAGTGCCGATGGAAAACACAACATTATTAACAATGTCCAAAAGGGTTCGGGACAATCTCACGAGACATGTATGCCCCCTTCCATAACACATAAACTTTGTCAAGTGACAGGTGGCCGATCTCATCTCCCCCTTCCACAGACAGTCACGACGTCTGTATCTATAACATACATTTACAATAATTTATGACATCCCTTAAAAATCTCTGGGAATTCATTTCAGCGTTTTTCTCCCACATAATCTTTGCCCTGTAACAGATGGTCGATCTCATCTCCCCTTAGAATATTAGCAGGTATTAAGAATAATGTATACGTAAATGAAATGTTTCACCTAAATTCAAACTCTGCATCTTTAAGCCTCATTAAGAAAATAAAAAACGTTTTGTCATAAGCAGTTCTAAGAATGCGCACATTGTAATCATAGTAAAAGAGAGAAGAAAACATTCGTAACGCGATTAAAAACAAAGTGAAAATAAGTTTAAAGTATGAACGCATAATCTTTGTCTAGTAGCAGGTGGTCGATCTCATCTCCCCCTTCCGCAGACGAGAGATGTAACGAAGGATAGAGAACCCTCACCTCTTACTGCGGTTGTGTGGGGTCGGGTAAACTTTATGTGACACTAATTTGTGTTACAAGCCACAGTTTTGGCAATTTCTTTTCGGAAGAGAGGGACCCTCGTTCTCTCCACTATGTTTACCAGGAAACAATTTATGACGAGTGCCGATGGAAAACACGACATTATTAACACTGTCCACAAGGGTTCGGGACAATCTCACGAGACATGTATGCCCCCTTCCATAACACATAAACTTTGTCAAGTCGGAAACAATTTATGTCGAGTGCCGATCGAAAACACAACATTATTAACAATGTCCAAAAGGGTTCGGGACAATCTCACGAGACATGTATGCCCCCTTCCATAACACATAAACTTTGTCAAGTGACAGGTGGCCGATCTCATCTCCCCCTTCCACAGACAGTCACGACGTCTGTATCTATAACATACATTTACAATAATTTATGACATCCCTTAAAAATCTCTGGGAATTCATTTCAATGTTTTCTCCCACATAATCTTTTTCGAGTAACAGGTGGCCGATCTCATCTCCCCCTTCCACAGACAGTCACGACGTCTGTATCTATAACATACATTTACATTAATTTATGGCTTCCATTAAAAAAAAGCCCCCTGGGAATGCAAGTTGTGACATGTTTCCATACCACCTGCAACATCTTGGGTGGTCCTCACACCCCCCTCCCCTCCCCCTCCCACCGGCGGCGGTGTCGCGACTTTATGCAAATTTATGCAAAGTGATCTGGAAGGAAGGTTCTTCTGCTACTCCAAAAATATTGGGTTTCAATTTAAAATTTGAAAATTAATCTCTTCTGGTCAATCAGGGAAAAATTTCATTAATATAACTTTTAAGTTACATGAATGGGACTATCTTCGTAAAATGAGTGATGTATTTATCAGTCATATGCTTCATGGATGATGTAGATGGTGCGAGACCTTCAAGTGATATTTTATAGTCACTTTTAGGAAGGAGAAAAAACACCCATTTTTGAGCAAAGGCGTAAAATTGACAGGAAAATTTCTGGTCTTATACCTCTAATAAGAACACTATCTGGCTTAGGGGCTAAGGACATGTATTCAATTTTGTTGGCGATTTGTCTGATATAATTGATCTGTTGCCTTATGGTTTATGGAACTACTGTACAGCATTATGAAAAATAATTGCTACAAACAAACAATATTGCTCTGGTTACTGTAATCAAATACAAACATATCCTGAAAGTTTGACTCTCTAAGTTCCCATGGAAACTCACACATGTTCGATGTGGATTTCATTTGTTACATGGCAGATGCCTGCGTGATATTCCAAATTTTTTTCAGAGTCGTTTAAACTTTGCCTGATGAATTGCGTTAACATTTCGATCTTAGCTGACTTTAATCCTGCAAAACTGGCGGAGGGAGGGTGATCGACACATGTTTTATACAAGAACCTAAATATGGAGCATAAAATGGGTGAAAAGGCAAATAGTACCTGTACTTTGGAGTACCCAAATAGCGCTCATATGAGCGAATGACGTCACGCTGTCGTTTTACCCCAACATTTTGTGTTTGTGCGGTTCAACATCCACTTCCCCACCACTCAGTCAGCGACGGCTCTTGCAATGACCTCCACATGCCCAGCATTCCAGAACGAATAGGCGGAAGTTTCTTTTTATTTATTTTTTAAGAGAAAAACTCAGTGAGATATTTGATTTTTAAACATCATTATCGTGCGGAAGCATTTAAAATAAAACGCCACTTTGATCAATACCATCATAATGACTATGGTAAACACATTCCATCAGATAAGCAATCTTTGATGCATCATTACATGTTAAGATCTCAATTCATATGAGGTAAATTGTGCATTGACTGTGTAATTAATATATTTCATTTATAGATACTGTAAGACTGCAAAAACAACAAAATATTAAAGTGCCGATTCCTGAATACCCTCATTCTAAAAATGTTGTTAAAGTTTTATACAGAATTGCTGAATACATTGAAAAGAATATAAAGGTTTTTAATGAAGGGTAATTCATAAAATATTGCTTAATTATTGTAGCCGAAGAGGTGTGTCCCAAAATAAAAGGTACTTCTAAATTAACGAGTATCTCTCAAAATACCATAACAAGACGCGTGAAAGAATTGGGGTGTGATATTGAGCGACAATTACAGGAAAAAATAAAATCATTAACTTTCTTTTCACTCAGAACTGATGAAGCCAAACTGGCTGTGTTTTTGTTAGGGTTTGATGCCGAATTCAATGTTATCGAATAAAACACATACCTGTGGTGAAGATATTTTGAATGCTATGCGAGATATTGGTTGTAGATTGGAACTCCCTTGGGCCAAACTAGTTAGTGTTGGGACCAATAGGACCCCATCAATGACAGATGGAGAAACTGGTTTCATCGGCAGACTAAGGACATTTTAAGGAATATCGTTGTGCCCCCGGATTTTTTGTGCGTGCACTGCATAAATCATAGTGAGGCTTTTTGTGCAAAATCAATTGCCTTAAGTAATATCATGTCTGTTTTGCCGAACTTCGTGAACTTCAGTAAATCAAGTTCTCTTTGTCATAGATAATTAAAAGAGTTGCTAGAGGAGCTGGGATCTCATAACAATCAGCCATATTATTGTCATGCCAGGTGGATCAGTCGGAGTGCCTTGATGAGGCGTTTCTTCCAGCTAAGAAATGAACAAAAAAGTATGCAAATGTAAATTATTTATGTATCCATTATAAAGTTCGTACTAATAACTTGTTTTCCTATTTTACGCTATTTATTATTATTGTAGGGCCTTCAAGTTTCGAAATTAACTGAAGAAAATTGGCTGAGGTCTTGCTTTTGCAACCCGTCTATTTCACCATCTTGATATCCAAAATATGAGCTTACAGGGGAAAGATAAAGACATAATTAAGTTAGTTGTCGCAGTAAATAAATTTATGGTGCAATTAACGCTATGGCAAGGTCAAATGAAAATTGGTGATACATCGTATTCAGTCCTTGAAATAAATTTTTAACATAAAAGTCAATTTATTAGCAAAATATTTAACAATTCTGAAGGTACTATAAGACACTTCCAAGTACAAATTTCGAGACCTGAAAACAATGTAGGAGGAAATCAGACCTTTCAATAATTCATTTGATTTTGCCTTTAAAGGCACTCGTTACGCACTGAAAACGGAATTAGATGCTTTGCAGAATTAAACAAATATGAAATATTCTCAGGAAAAAGGTTGCAACTTATTTAAATCTTTTCCCAATGAAACATTTTCCATGTTGCGAACGTTTGCTGTAAAGCTAATGCCAATATTTGGTTCTACATATATTTGTGAGCACAAGTTCTCGCAAATGAATCACATAAGAAGTCAGTATCGTAGTAAAATATCACACGATCGTTAGGTCCATCTTTTAAGACTCTGCTGTTCATCCTTGGAGGCAAACATTGATGAGCTGTTAAAAATAAACTGCGCCAAAAGAGTCCGTAACAAAAACGGCATAGTAGAAGTAACTGAAGTCGCCGCCGCCTGTGAGTGCAATCAGTAGGGGCATTACGTCATAGCTGCCGTAACTGTGGGTGGAGGTAAAAACACCTTCCCCTTTCGCAGTTAGCCCTGGGGACCTCTGATCTAGAGTTAGAGAAAATGTCCATTCAAGTGACTGTATAGGTTTTGTTAAAATAACGGTCCAAGATATTGTTACCCCTTCCACTATTTGGAATAAATATTCGAACAAGAATATTGAAAAAGGTTATTTGGAGAAGTAGACTACGAAAAACTACGACAACACTGCCGTGGTTTATGGCTAAAAAATTATGTTCAGGAGAATGACTTTGAAATAGCGGGTTTTGGATGTTCCAATTTCTAAGATATTGCTATTTGCATCCATCAGTAAACCCAAGTTGTGTTAGCAGACAGCAACAGGTATAGAAGATAGAAGATAATCTCTTCCCTTTGATGCGTATCATGTTATGCATTACAACGTATGTAAAGCAAAATGAAATGCTTAAGGTGACCGAAGCTAATCTATTACCTAATAAAAGGGGCGTCCAGAAAGTAACTTCTGCTTCAATTTATCTCCGCTGCAGCGCTGCGAGCGCAGTTCCCCACATGCGTGGTAGACGCTCTGTATCAAGAAGAAACGTGAGCCATTGTGAGATCGCTGTCAGCCACGCAAGCTTTGTTGTGATTGTTTACAATGTTGGTGTTGATTGAAATTCAGGCCGTTTGTGAAATCAGATCTATGATTAGCTTTCTGAACGCTAGTAAAGTGAAACCAATTGAAATTTATCGGCAAATTTGCGATGTGAAAAGCGGTTTTGTTTCTTCACGACAACGCACTACCACACACTGCAAACACGACGAAAAACATCCTACAGGGATTTGGCAAGGATGTGTGTGACCACACCTCGCACAGCCCTGACCTCGCTCCTAGCGACTTTCATCTGTTTTTTCATCTCAAATATTTCCTTGGCGGTCACCACTTCAAGAATGACGAAGATCTGAAAGAAAATGTTTCCAATTGGTTGAAGACACAGGCGGCAAACTTCTATGAAGGAGGTAGGTATTAAAAATCTTGTGCCACGATATGAAAAATGCCTGCAAAATTTCAGCAGTTATGCGGAAAAGTAGCTTAAGTGTTGTAGAATCTTGTGCAATAAATAATTTGTCTCTATCTGTACACAATTTAATTTTATTACCAAACAGAACTTACTTTCTGGACGTACCTGGTATTATGAAGTACTGAGACTGTTATACATTTACATCCATTAATTACCTACATTCCAATGTTTGTCTCGTCGACTTTCCCAGTGTAACAAAGCAATAGCGTCACTATTATGAATGTATAGGAGATGCGCCCTAAAAGTTCTCTGCAAACATAAGGATTATTACTAAAAAGCAAACGCGTGCGATCAACGCAGTTGTTTACGTAAGCCTATCTAACATCACGACGACACAGTGTATGTACCCATTGATCATATGCAATCATTTCTTCCGGACACAACGTGTCGTACATAGATAGGCGCGAGGAGTCATATAGGTACACCATGACTGAATATTCTGAGATGGAGAATGAAGAGGTAATAAAATTAGATTTCTGTCAAGCTAAAATCGGGCGGTTGTAATGGTAATTCAATTTTGGACAAACTTGGACACACCTCTCAAGTGTTTTATTAGTTTCGCCGCAACTGTACAACGGGTTACTAATATTTCGCTTTTCCATTAAACAAGGAAACAGGTGAATGCAGCGCTCAATTATCTGAATATTATGAAGCTCCATTTACTATTTCTGATTCAGTCTTCGGATCAGCCTTCTTTGTAGCAACATGATTTCGGACATTACGTCTTCTTCTTCAAATATCCCCCCCCCCCACTATGTAGGACTTACACCCCTAGGACGGACAAGTGAGCACTTGGGCAGATGCCTCTTACGCAGCAGACTTTGGATCAGGCAGCCATGGTAGAGCAATGGTGGAATTATGGCAGGGAAACCGGAGATTGAACCTGGGTTACCTCGGTAAGAGTCTAGTGGTATAACCACTCGGCCTCGGTGCGGGCCATTTTAGCATTATACCAAATAAAATCCATTTTAGTAGTATCATTTTCTGTTTATTATTACTATTATTATTATTACTATTACTACTATTATTGTTACCAATATACTTATTATCATTATTATCATCAATATCATTATCATTATTATTATCATCACTTTTTATTTGCGTCCTTTAATTTTTTCAAATCATATTCGACGATGAATGGAATGGATGGAAAGATGCTCAAATTGACCCATGAAGGGTCCATGGAGCTTACAGTTACCCGACTTTCGTCTTTTAGATTAAGGGAAACCCCCGGAAAACCTTATCCAGGTATCTCACCCTAACCGAGATTTGAACTCGGCGCCTCTTGAACGTGAGTCACACACGCTACCATCTACGGCACCGAAGCGAGGTTATCACCATCATTATGATCATCATCATCGTCGTCGTCGTCGTCGTCGTCGTGGTCATCTTCTTCTTCCTCTGCATTCTCTACTGTTACTTAGTACTACATGCCTTTCAAAATGTTTGTGTTTTCTGAATACATTATTTGTGTTGTGATGTGATCTTGGTTACATTCTAAATACAATTAATTTGCTAAAACTTTTTATTTCTGTCTCGATTTGAAGTTGTAAATAATTTTATTGTGTTACACATTACTCCTTTTCAGCATATAAAGTCTAAAGGGTTAACACATTCTGTGAATGATTTTAAATGTCTTAATTAGAATGAACTTGCGAACTGACCAATTATCTGTCCTAAGGACACTATATTTTAGACTGTCTTGCCCTGTTATATATGTAGCAGACTTCTTTTGCAGACACCAAGACTCCTTGCACGTCTAGTTATAACACAATACTAATTGCAGGTTTTAAACTTCTGAGTAAATTAACAAACGAGGCTCTTATTCTTTTCCAATGACAACAAACCAGGTATTCGCACATTTACGGTTTAATCCAGGAAAATAAATGCATAAAATGTAAGGTGACAATTTAATTGCATAGGCTAACAACTATAATATCCGGGAAAGTTTCCTCAGTTACCTTTATTTATTAATACAGTAGATCAAAGTGGTTTTTATTCACTCTCGAGAATACTTTTCAAATTTACTGAAGATCATTGAGTGTTGCTGCTTGGAATAAGCTTAAAGAAAGCTCAAAATTGGCCATATTTTTGAGAATGGAGATATAAAATACGGTACGTCTTTTCTGGTGTGAAAGGAGCATGCGCATCCAAAATGGTGGAAAAAAGGAGTATATTACAATACATATAAAGAATCACAGAGAATAGCAGGAAATGTAAGGAAAGAAGACAGATAATCTCCCAGGAGGGAGGCGTGCAGTCCAGATAAAGAAAACTCATATTTATATTACAGAAGCGAGTTCCTTTTGTAAAGGCTTTTCTAAGAGTAGCAAATCAATAACACCGTTTTACATCAAGTCTCTTGCCCATCAAAAGAAACAGTTAACTTAGCTGCCTTCATTGAAATCAAAAGTTATATTGCATTCCAAACAGCGTCATCTAGTTAGTTTACTATTAACTTAATGTTGTTCAAACACGTCAGCAATATGTATTTTAAACAACGCATTATAAATTTTGCGTGGAATACTCATAGCAGAATTTGCTCTCGGAATAATTAATGCCAGTATTTTAAGGGAATTTAATCTTTTATGAAAGTAATTCATTTTAACTTATTTCTCCCATCGAACTGAATGGCTCCAATGTAATGTGTGAGACGCGCAATAAAGTGGTGCCGATTTCAGTTCTTGCAGATCGTGTACTATGATTTGTGGTTTATCGTTGTTTTTATAGTCAGTAAATGAATGCTTAAATTGTTTCTCTTTAGCATGTTTTTCCTTCCTCAGTTATCCTCTAATTCCACTTCCTTCTCATTTTGCAGATGCGTCTGTGGCTTTCCTGTCATATCCCCGGGTGGAGAGAGGAAATTCAGAAAGGCCTATCGAAGGATAACGGAATGTTTTTTGTAATTTTTCTTTCCCCTCCAACAAATTTAAATAATTTCTACACTTGTATATAAACATGCGTGCTTGTGAGTGAACCACTGAGTGACATTGTGAGCTGTTATTCCTAACACGACAAAATGTCAGACTAATTTAGGCATAGAGTAAATGTATTTTTAAAGTATTACTTAATGGATAAGTAGGGATGCTTAGAAATCACAGGCTGCTATGTAATATAAATCACGTAACAATAAATATCCAAGCTACAACCACTAACAATAAAATGATGGGGGACGTTGACGGTAATAACAATATCAAGAATAACAATAATAACAATAACAATAAATGATGATGCTGCTGCTGCTGCTGATGATGATGATGATAACACATTTTTGTAATTCTTTAACTGCAACATAAATGTATTCTTTAACATTTTAGGTTCACAAACTTATTTCCATATCCCAAACCTCGGAAGAATTCACTGTAAGTTAAAAGTTTTTGAAAGCACATAAATACATGACTGTAATTCCAATAACTGTGCAACTAATATATGATAAATATTTTGTATGGGTTACATATACGTGGGTTCTGTTACTACGGATCCGTAATTTCGAATGAAAACGCTACATTGTTTGATGAAAACCTATTTGCTTTAGCTAGCATGTTAAGTTACATGTTTTTGTATGGTATATTGTGTATACCTTCGATTTGCCTTGTTTGTTGGCGCGTTTAACGTAGGGCCATAATAGATTGCTGTCCTGCTGTTTATATAAACAGGAAAGTTAATTTAATGACCATGCGTGACATTTTAACACGAGGTGTTTCAATAAAGGGTTGCTGCTGCCTGTAAGGTAATGGTTTAGTCAAGGGCGTTCTAAAAATCCGATATCAAAAGCAGATAATCGAAAAAGCTGAAAGAGCCATATAACAGGCGAGTCACCTGCCTCTATTTATTTTGAATGTATGCAACGTGCGAAGCGACCTATGTCACAAGCCTTTCTTGAAGGCTTTCTAATGGATGATTTGCAGAGCCGTTTTTAGAGGAGCGATGGATAACTCATGCATAAGTGTTGTATGGGACAGAAAACAATCACTATTTAAGTCCATTCCAAAAACATCATACCCAAATACAAAGAGAAATGCAGTAATAATTTTAGACAAGTTTATAAACTTTATTAATTAGCGTACACATCTTTAAACACGCCCCTAAAGTTGTACAGTCGTGTCAAAAATGCTATGTATTAGGTAGATAGTTTTCACTTTGGTCACAAATTACGCCAGGTTTTGGCTAATACAGTAATTTTAATGGCGGATGCACATTTTTTGTGTTGAAACTACTAAAACGAGTTCAAAACACTGTAGGAAGCAATTGAAAGCGTGTAAAGATTCCAGATGGCTAATGAGGTCTGCGGTAACTTTAGGAGCCTTCCCTCGCAAGGTAGCACTGGCTAAATAATATTATAAAGGTTATTTCACCACTGTTCCACCGCTAGTTCAGTTTAAATTTTTCGTTACCAGCTCAAAAATTTGGTTACTCTGTTCTTTGCTTCTTTAGGCCTATAATTTTATATTATAGTACAAATAATTTGTATAGCATTTTTATAACATTATGTGTGTTTATAAAATACAATAATTGTCATATTTCAACAGATAGAGAAATACAAATTAGCTTGTAGTAGATATTTTATTATTGTTGGTATTGTGCTTGACACATTCAGCCAACTTTCAAGCATTTCACAAATACAAATTTCAGCAGGAAACAAAAGATAATAGATTTAATGTTCTTGAGACGCTTCTAAAATGAAAGGCAAATACGTAACATGGTTAAAAACACCAGATATGGTACAGATTATTAGGATCACAAAGTTAAACATGATCCCTACTTAAAGATAAAGATAGCCCGTAGGTACTCTTTACAGGACAAGGGCCTCTCCTACCTACGAGGAGAATGGTCTCGACGAAACTTATGTGGTGAGCTAATTCCTATAGATCCATAATTATTGGATTTTCTTGGCTCACAAGAGAACCAATAGCAACATAAATAAATTATTAACTAATATTAGACAATCAAGACTGGGAGAAAGAAAAATAAAACCAAAGTTATATGACGTCCTTTCAAACCTAGCCCTTGCATCACCATATTTCACAGGATAACCCAGTCAGCTACCACGTTTTCGCTGTCATTCTTTGGGAAAGTATTCGTATACCACCTTGCTAGTATTATACGCAAGAAAAGACGTCGTTGAATTATGCTTTTTGCAGCTTCTTGGCCCTCATTGAGGGCTGTAAGCATTAATGCTGGGTGCGTATAGTAACTGGAAGTGCAAAGCTGAATTAACGGCTTTTATGCCAAAAGGGTCAATGTTTTGACATAAAAGTAAAAACTGCTGTTTGCATAGATAGGAAGAAATAGGGGCAGCTGACTCACCTGGTATGTTTCATTCTACTCCGCTAGAATGATGCGCTAAGCTGCTAAAGTGATCCTTAAGGGAATGCAGCACCGAAATTGATAAAAATATGGGGGGAAATATTTTTTTTCTAGCTAATAAAATACTTTGAACCTTACAAAATCATAATCCAACTAAATATATGAGTTTCAGGCATTTAAATTCACATGACAATTTAAATGTACCTGTGCACGGGCATGTCGGCTTTTGGATTCACAGAACACAGTCACTTGAGTTCCATTGAATGTACTAAATTAATACATCTGAAATTAGCGGGAAAAGTTTCTGGTGTAATTTTATATGTTGGTATGATGGTTAGTTCTCACAGTATGTGGCACCATGGAAACAAATAGAGATGTTTATATTTTGATTTTGAGAGAGTTTCTAACTTGGTCGATATTTTCTTGTCTTTCTCGATAAACTGCATCTGTTTTTATATCATTAAGGAGTTAGTGTACCATTTAACATTTATAAAGGCGTTTTATGGATCTAAACGTGCATGAAACTGTTGTATAGGTTATAGGTAAAAGATTATTTGAAACAAATGACCTTGTTGACTGTGTATATAGTTAGGATCATGAATAGGCTAAACGATACATGCGAAGAAACACTTCTAAATAACAACACAACAATGGAGGCCTTATGTGGTAAGAAAACTAATTCTTGTGTATCAAAGGCTGGCGTCACATTATATCCTAAGGAGATGTAATTTGGTTAAGACACTAAATGCAAATGAAAGTTTACATAGCATGATATGGCATAAATGACCAAAAGAAATATTAGTGTCAAAGAAGAGACTTCAGGTTACTGTGACATCAACCATCAGTGTATTCAATCTTGGTTGCTTCTCCTCACTCAAGCTACAGTCACAATTGTCTAAAATTAGCCAATGAAAGGACAAATTACGTTTACTTTATTCAGCAAATTCTGCACAGGAAATCCCTAAAACATACAGAAGGAAACTAAAATTGAAGAAAACTGCTGCAGAAGAGAAAAGGAAGAGGCAAGAGAGTTCAACTTACCTATCTGGAGGGTTTTAGTCTGCTTCAAGGCATGTAGTTGAGAAGGAAAATGTTTTGAATTTTAAAATTTGATTTATTCAGTTATAGTTTTTTCAACATTTTTTGTCATTCAAAGTGTTCCACACGATGCAGTTTTCATTCACTCCCTCTAAAATTTTCAACACATATTCTTAAAAAGCAAACTAAGGTTTATATCATATGAACTTTTAATATTCATTATATTTTTAAAGTTATTGATATATAAAGTCAAAGGTTTAATCATTTTTTGGCCCTTTTTGTTTGCTTCATACCTAACTTTTTCCTCTCTGTAACTTAAGGCAGTATAATAAATTCATATGGCAGATATTGCCTTCATAACCATCTAAATACTTTTATGAAATAGAAAAATTAAAATTTTGAAAATTTTCATCACGTGGAGCAGTTTGAGTTTTACCCGAAATTTGAATTTCACAAATTAATGACTCAGAAACTATTAAAGATACGAAACCCAAATTCTGAGTTCTGTAGCCGCTGTGCATCAGAGCTAAGTGGTAAAAATTTCAGCAAGATTGTTTGAAAGTTGCCGGATTTGGGGTTTTCAGTGCTGCATCTCCTTGTTTTATAATAGTACAATGCATTCTCTCCTAATCAAAGAGGATTATTGAATTATGGTTTAAGGCTGGAGTTCAGGTTTAATTTGAAGTCAAATTATAGGTTCACTATACTTTAAAACACTAATTGAAACGCACAAAAACCAAGATTCAGTACATACAATATCAATTATGATCCCAAATCCACTGCAAAAGAAGTGTAATTGAAATTAGGAAATATAATAAACTGCTGTGGTAAAAAATAACCCTACTCCGTTTTTTACAGACCAATGTTTAGAAATATTAACTACCTTACGAGACCAAGAGAAATTTCAGCGGCAACTCTAGCGTAATCAAAAGAAGGGTTGTAAAATCTTGGAAAGTTCACTCCAAAATGCACTACTTTCAAATAAAAGGCACTTTGGAAAAATAATTAAATAAAGTTATTTCCTAAGTAGCTGGGAATTGGAAGTTTGATAATTTACCTATAAGGTTTACCCTCTTCCGAAAGCTATAAAGTAATAAAGCACAAGTTGCATGCAAAACAATTGGGAATCATTAAGGCATATAGGCGAGAAATTCTAACATATAACCGGCAGCTAAAGGAATAACTGCATTGTTTAAGGTTGGGAAATCTCAGAGTTATGAGATTTTGAAGAAATTAAAATTAAGACGAGTGGTCCAAGTGAACAGCAGGACATGCGAAACAATTCACAAAATCCACAGACTATGAAAGGAGCTAAATCACGCTTTATCCGAGTGAATATGTGTAGTGTTTAACGCCCGATATTACTACATACGGCACCGCAGGCGATTTTATCCGAGTGGTTTGTTAGTAGGCATGCTAAAGGAATTCCCATTTCTGGATCATTGCTTCAGACTCAGTCATTAGAGGCAGCAATAAAATCAGGCTAAGGTCATTTCAGAGCTTCCAATGCATGCCTCAAGACTTTCAAACAACGCCATAACATTGAGTACTATATGTGGTGATATTGATGAGCAGAGAGCTGCAGCTTGTAAAGATAAAACTGAAAACACAGAGAAACTAAGCACTGAACTACAATTACTTTATGTAAGTGGGAAATATAGTAAATTATATTATTTACACTTTATTCTATAATTTTTCTTGAGTGTAAACCTGTGCGAGTATTTCGTAACTTCATTGTATTCAAACAGAACCATATGTAAGACGAAACCTGAGTAAACGGAAAATAAATGCCGGGAGAATTGCGTTTCATTTTAGAGAGCTTCTACTGTACTTTAAAAACATAGTTAGTCAAAATTATAAGTCAAAATTGAATTTAAAAGCATGTGTACTGCAGCTACCACAAATATAAAGGCTGACATGATTCTCTAAAAAAAATATGAATTTAGTGAAGCACGGCTTGTTAAATTTAGCTGAATTTACATAAAGGGAACAAAATGGTTATGGGCGATTAGAAATGTACCTTCAACAGCAAACTAAAAATCAATCTCCTCATTCTCATACGAATATTTATGTACCAATACAGTGGTCTAATAAAGCTGAACCTCAAAATGGAAGAGAACAATATATCCTCCTCCCATAAAGGCAATTTCCAAGCAAACCTAATCGGTACATCCAATCACCATTTGCTTCTGAATACCAGATTTACCAATCAGATCAAACAGAAAATGAACAGATGATTGTGTTCAGAAGTATATCAAAATTCTGACAAGCAGAAATAAACAACAAAGTGCTGGTGAGGATTCACGGAAAACACTCGAAATCATTACAATAGTCAACATTTCTGAAAACCTTATATTTTTGCTATCCCTTAGCTTTTAAGAAATAACCGAAAGTTCCTCACTCTTGGCGAGAAAATTCCTTTAAAATCTAGTCTTAAACATCCAAAATAAATCTTCAGCAGTGAAATTCCCTATTACAATGCACAGAGAGAAGGAGATACTGAAGAAAATCTATGAAATCTTTAAGAGATATGGTTGAGATTTAATATTAGGTAAAATCCCATATTTTGATGGAGATTATTATTGAACACGCATGCCAAAGTTTTCAAAATATAAGCTCCTATTACTAGAACAGAGACTTGAAATAAGTGGATAGCAATATCGTGTAAGTATAAAATGCCATCTCTCCATTAATGTTTTATAACAAATCAAAATATGGGATTTGGCTACAAAGATTCATGAAGCTACCTGAAGGAGACACAAAGGCACCATGGGAATCAAATTTAAAAGTCCCAAGACGTACATGTTCATTTGTTTATGGCATAACTTTAAGAATATTCCCATTATCTTGAAATCACTGCCAAGGACAATATAATTCAAATACATTTCAGCGATGATTGGAAAAGCCATACTTGTGCAAGAGAGTTCCAGTATATGAGTATAGCTCGAGGTTGTTTATCAAATGTTACAGCTATGTTACAGATACACCAGAAAGTACGCTTTAAATCGCTTACCAAATCACTTCAGTAGGTTTATTAAGCCTGTCATCCCGTCACATTCAAAGGCAGCTATTTAGGCGTTCAAGAGAAAAAGAGTACTGCAAACCAATTTCCTGCCATCACATTTTTGACAAACACCCATCCTATGGATTTCTTCTTCACAATATAAAAGAGATCGAAAGTCGGTCTTGAAAAGACGAGTAAGACATTCAACGGACTAGGCGTAAAATCCTTTTTATCCTTGTAAGAAATGTTTACGTGCTTAAAACATCTGCAGAACCAAAGCTTAAGTAAAACCACATAGATTTGGAAAAGTTTCAAACAAAATGAATAGCTGAAAACAGTATTCAGGCTTTTTATTACATCTTTTGTCCTACCATATAATGATTTTGGATTTCTAGTCATACACTTACCGTACATTTAATAAGTAAATATTTATTGACCAATTTGAGATGATAATTTGTACAGCTTTTAATCTATATTGTGTACATTAGATAACCACTGTAAGGTTTGTCATTTTAAAGTAAAAATCACGTACAAGTTTGGCAACTACGTTACAGGTTGACTGGGTGAATAACAATATTAAATTAATCAGGTAACGTGATTTGTTCGTTGTTCCTTCTTTTTTACTTTAATGTACTAGTTGACGAGGAATTGTCTTGATATTAGTATAATTTTTATGTCAGGACACATGATAACATGAACTTAATGTTGATGTCGGTTATTAAGCTTGTTAGACGATAGCCTACTGTTACCAAGGTTCCGGGTTGAAAGCCGGCCCACTATACCTAAGATCGACAGCTCCACGACAATAGATTTACTGATATGTGAAAGAACTCCTGTGTGGCAAAACTCCGATCCTATTATCATCCTTGAACTCACAAAATCGTTGGCATATAAATAATGAATTATATTTTCATATATAAGTTAAAATAGACTGACTGTAATCGGTACTATACTTGGCTAATTTAACTACAGCTGACTTCTTGAAGTCCTATCACGTAAGTCGATAGTCTTTGGATGTTGCAAGAGTTCAAGAACAGTGCACTTTGCAGCAAGCTCTGGGATCATAAGTAACACGTTGTTTCTTCCCCAAAATAGGTGCTCAATGTCATAAACTAGAATAATTAAATGCTTTGAAGTTCTAGAATTCAATTACTGTGCTGTATATGTAATAATAAAACCTTTTTGTCAAACTTCACATACATAAATTTGTTTTTCCTCTAATTGCATTCCCTAAGATATAATTTTGAAAGACTACAAACCACCAGATTTTTAACTTTTGTAGTGCGTTTCCAGTTTCCATCGAGCTGAAGTTGGAATTACATATCAAGGGATAGTCTCCAATTCCAGTTAATAGTTTCCTTCCTTCCTTGTGTTTTATATGTAATTTTTTAGATTTTATACGAGAGCTGTTCAATAAAGAATGATCATAATTATTTACGGACATCATTTTTCGTAATAAAATACAATCTTATTATATTCTGTTAGCTTAATGTGAAACAAACACGCCATAGTGCTTTCATTGCTGGTACTCCTGGTTCCCCCCTGTGAGAACCAGGCAAGTTCAGATACGTCCAGTATCGCCTACCGCTGCTTTAACATGTAGTTAAAGTTGACTTAGAAGAAGATCCGGGGTTTCTATCAAACATAATCACTGCTAATGATACTTGGCTACATCATTTTGATCCTGAGAGCAAACAGCAAAGCTCAATGTGAACATCTGCTTCATCACCAACCCCCCCCCTCCCCAAAGGCAAAAGTGGTTGCTTCTGCTGGGAAAGTTATGGTCATTTCATTCTTTGATATGCATGGAATGGTTTATCAGCATGTTGCACCTGCACACACATTGGCAACTGGACAATACTACCGGGATGTCCTGAAAATATTGCAGGTCCATGTTAGGCACAAAAGATCACATTTCAATGAAGCAGGGTGGATGCTGCACCACGATAATGTGTGGCCGCATATTGCCAATGTTGTTGCTGAATATCTTGCAAAAATCAACGTGAAGTGCATCCCTCACCCTCCCTATAGTCCATATTTAGACCCATGTGACATTTTATATTCCCTAACTTGAAGAAATGCCTTCGTGGGATGCATTATCCATCATCAGAAGTATTGGTGAAGGCTGCGGAGGCTATTTTGAAGGATCTCTCACAAAATGGTTTCCATTATGTCTTCGAAGACTGGCAGAAACGCTGGGACAAATGGATCGCATACAGGAGAGACTATTTTGAGAAGGACCATCAAAATTATGAGGATGAGTAACGATACGATGTCAAAAAAAACTGTATTCATTCTTTATTGAACACCCCTCGTAATTTCACCTCAGTAAAACGCACGGACCAAAGGTGTGCTTTTACTTGCATCTACTTCTGTGGTTAAAGTTTCAATGACGTTAATATGGTTTCATAATTTGAAGTCTAGCTTTTCTGCTTGTCCGAAAGCTAAAATTAATACACGATTGGATTTCTCCACTGGGTCATATAGATAAACAACCTCTAAAAGTATGTCTATGATTTGTTTCAAGGAAAACTATCAGTTAATCGTCATCCCACTGTAGGAGAATGTAAGATTTTGTACTAGATGGCAAAGCGAGACAGCGTATCGGGAAAAATTCGTTACACAGAGATGTTTACTTCAGCTTATCGCCCAAACACAGAGAGTCCAGTGCATGTATGGTCTGTTCAGATGTAATCATATCTTTAGGACAGCAACGTGTTATACATAGGCTGGCGCGAGAAAGCATATCATATAGGCACACGCAGCTTCCAATTGTTCTATTTGTGTTTCGTAACTTACTGTACATCAACTTACTAATATTTTTCTCTTCTGATCGACCAGATAAGACCCGATTAGAGAAAATCACAGCGCTGGTCATTTGAAGGTGAATACGCCTCAATGCTCTTTCGAGTTATAACACTTATCTATATTTCGAGGTATTGTGTTATATAATTTTTTCATGTGTTTCTTACATTAACGCTAACCTTGTATCATTTAAATTTGTAAATGGAGCTTCTCTTTCTCATATATTTTCATATTTTAATATAGGTTTTCAAGTTGCTTAATGCCTTGCGCTATCAACTGCAATACTCAGTAACAGTAAATGAAAATAAGCAAGTAGATTAGTGTGACAGGTCTCACTGCTCTCGTTCTATATCCTTTGTGGCGCATCCACTTCAGAGCTTACACACAGTTCTCTATCCAGTTTATGTTTGCCTCCAGAGAATCTGCGAATGTAATAATTACTGGAAGCAGTAGTGCAGGGCAGTAACAGGTTTGTACGTTTGGGTGTGCTTCCATACAAAGACACCTATGATAAGGAGACATGGGTATAGGTTACTCAATCCAAAATATGATTCAAATGTATATCAACACGAATATTGATGGCTATAAACCGCTTGGAGTGTGTCCGAAACAAATTTATGGCACCCCTACTTTCCCTAGATTTACACAAACAGTACAGAGTGAACACCACTGCAATCAGAAATTATTGCTCTAAAGGTATAGTCTTAGTTCATTGCTGATTGTTTTGATGTGATCTCGGAATAGAGTTGCCGTGAGAAGTGAGCAAAGCAACAGCTGGGAGGATCTTCCCTTATATTATTCAGTAGATTCAGAATAAATATATCAGTATGAGGCTCATGGCAAGAAATTGTGAGCATACATGCCAGTCAACTTATCTCGGCTACATTAAATGTTTAAATTAATGCATACGTAAGTATACTAAAAACAATATTGTCGCATTATGGATTGTGAACCGGGATGATTTTAGACCACAAGTTGCGGATTGGGGTGGTGTATACTTAAAGGTGGCTTACCGTAAGGGTTTACAAACTACTTTGCAACTGGGAGCGTAGCTGAAAGGACAGGGGGTCAAATGGTAGAGATAAATGGTAAACGGAATTTATAGTCAGGTTACAGACCGATCGACCGATCGACAGATCGAGAGATCGACAGACAGACAGACAGACAGACAGACAGACCGACCGACAGACCGACAGACAGATAGACAAGTCAACCCCGAAGTCTTGAAGAGACTTTGGGTGGATTGGTATTAAAGCTATATTAGTATCTTAAGACCCAGACGGGCTTACCTTCGAGGAGATGTCGGTGCGTGATGAATTGGAGATTCGGCGTAGCCTCAGGCCGCAACGATACACTTTAGACTCCCGCGCGCCTCGATAATCACCGCTATAAGTATTCACGGCCAAGCCTCAAAAGAGGGGGCCAAATCACATTGTACCTAGTTATCCCTTTGAGCAGCAGAAAAGCTTCTGGAACATTCCATCCGCCATGTTGGTTTAAGTGCAACGACCTGCTGATCATCCATTACCATCTACCGGTTCAACGTCTAGAGTTGCTGCGTTTGGCATTCTTACTTGGTTAATGTTCTGAAAATACGCTAATTAGGGTTTGACGTCTAATGCTCCGCTATGAGATTTCTACATCTTTACTTCCACAAATTAATACTTTCAATTGTATAAAGACACCTCGTGCTATTAAAATTTCAAATAAATTCCGAAAATAAATCAAGTTCCTTCACTTCGCCAAAGCATACGAGATAATATTAACTTAGGGCATGCCTCTAAAATGTCTTCATGTATGTTCTCTAGTGATGGAGATTCTTTATGTCAAGCGAGAGGAAGTAAACAATATCAGTTTGTCTATAGAAATTTAGAACATTGATGACAGTATTATACAATGATAATTTGGATAAGTCAAATTTGCAAATGAAGCTCAGTAGATTGAAACAACGTTCCACAAATACAGCAGCCCCAAAAATTACTCCAAAATTAGCAGCATCTCAAGCATGTATGTGAAAATACTTGAATATACCATATGCGAGACGAATAAACAAAATGTATGTAAACCAAAGGTATATATTACAATGGAAGTTAACAAATTTCCAACCTTACGTCCTTCTCGTCACCAATTAAGTCTGTAGTCTACAAATTAGACATTTCTCGACCTGTTATCATGTGCGTTTTACCAACTTTTGGGATTTAGTTAAAGGCTTCCACGACTACAGTTTCCATTAAAATTCCTAGTTTTTAGACACTCATTTCTCTCAAATGTCAGTATCAAAAGGCATATTCCTCAATTGTATTGTAACACACAAACACAAAATTAAATAATCTATTACTGCCACATTGAAGACTTCATGAGCCCTTTAAGCCTACCTCGTTTAGAAAACGACCAGTTTGAATTATTTATTGCCAGTGTTATATATTTTGTAAACATAATTGTTTACACTACACTTGCATGTGATCACAGCAATACGTTTGCTGTAAACTCCAGTTAAATTTTCACTTCCGTTCTTTTGAATGTATTTTGCATTGCCCATTTTGATCTAGATCTGCTCAAACAACCGCGAATGGTGTTTCTATTCGGGTCTGGTTCTCGAGGGAAATTTCTTCGTTGCAACTTTCTCGCAGAATTACATTCTACATAGGAATCGTAAATAAGCACCCGTTCTTCCATAGGGTAACCGCTTGCCTGTCTAAACAAGATAAGCACAGGAACCTGACCTGGTGTAAGAACTGTCGAAGGAACTGTGAACTTAGGAGGCCATTTACATGTAGCTTTATGCTGACATTGCAACAGGTTGTGTTTAAAGTTTTGTGATATAGCTGGACACAGAGTTGTAATTTACATTTGTTATCGGCTACACTGTTAATGAACAAACATGAAAACATATACACATACATAAATACAGAATACAGAGTATTCTTAGTTATAGCTTAATTTCAATTTGGAAATGGCGCGATCATCAAGAGGAATAATCTAGTCAGTTAAGATTAAACAAAGTACGTTACCTGGACACGAATTTTCTATAATTATGCATGCTGCTTGGAATTAAATATAGCGAAATTTGTCTTACTGTACTTGAATGTTCCGTTATGTATTCCATGGTGTTATACACTACACTTTAAAATGAAACTTGTAGTGCTTAATGCCCATTGTTACTGCATGTGGCACCGCAGGCGGTGACACTGATACATGAGATATCTCACCGGTGGAATGAGATGTCGGCGGAAACCGTAGATCCCGGAGAATACCCAACACAGCACCGTGTTGTCCACCACAAGTCATACTTTGATCGAACCCTGGCCGCCTTGAGAGTCGAGCGGTCTATCAACTCAGCCATGGCATGGCCTCATTAAACGTTAAGGATGTTTAAATATACATGTCTTATATAAATCCAGTGGGCTTGCATCTCTAAGTACAGACGTGTGCAAATTATTAGACTCATTTATGTGTTTTTACTTTGTTTCAGTTAAACATTCACCGCCGTAACCTACTTCAATTTGTCGTAATTTGTTCCTTGCTATAATATGAAGCATATTCAATGACATTTCTCTTAATAATAGCTCGGGATCATTCTTTTACTTATAATACGGTGGTAGCTCTAAATTAAGAGCAGCAATTTTCTTTATGTCTGAAGAATATGAATATTATTGGTGACATTGCTTTCATTTGGTGAATGTAATAACTGAAGATTGTTAACATTATTGTGTTTTGTTGCTAATATATCCTCAGCATTTATTAATTTAATTAATCTCCAGCCAGGTAACATCGTGTATCTTATCCTTAGCATTCACATTGATTCAAAAGTGAGGTTATGGGTAAAGCTGCTGATCTATCCCCAAGGAAAGTAGCTGTAACAGAGTATTTTGAAGGAAACACTCTATTCACAACGTGAAATAGATAAGAAATTCTGTATTTCACAAAAATCTGTTAGTCGCATTAATCAAGTTTAACATTTGGTGAGACGTTGACCTCAAAGGGAGGAAAAGAAAGCTATCACCAAGGACGCAAAGGAAACTTGTGCAGGTGGCAAAACAAAATAGAAGAGCAACCAGCATTGACCTCAGTAATCAACTAAAGCAGTACGGCACAGAAGCATCAGCCTCATAATTTCGCAGAAGATTATGTGAAGCAGGTTTACCAGCACGCAGGCCTCGTGAAAAGGTTAAACTGACACCTGCAGTGTCAAAAATGTTTAGAATGGGCCAAAGAGATGCAGAAACATCTAATGGAATTTTGGAGAAAGGTAAATAGTATGAAAATTGTATATAGCATAAAATTAAAATGTGTACTTATTGAATTTATGGAAATGAAATAAACAGCCTAAACTTTCTCTCATTGCTGGTTTTGCTATACTCTCTTTGAGAAATTTTAAAACTGTTTAATATTAATAAAGGCTTTTATTGTTTCAGAAAATTTTGTCAGATGAATCCATGTTTGAAGAATGTGAATAGAGCAGCCAATATGTGAGAAGGATAGGTAAAGAAGCATTTGCCCCTCTTCATCAAAAATGGTCTGGAGCTGTATGTCTGTCCATGGACCTGGAAGATTATACATAGTTCTAAGATCTATAGAGCAGAAACAGTATAGAAGTGCATTAGAAACAAGACTATTTCCAAAAAGTAAAGAATGGTTTCCAAAGGTGATTTTGTGTTCATGCATGACAGTGCTCCCTGCCATAGAGCAAAGTCTGTAACCCAGTTCCTCAAAGAAAACAATGCCAAAGTACTGCCATGGCAGGGGAATAGCCATGTTCTAAATCCAATAGAGAATCTGTGGGGTATTGTTAAACAAAGACTGAAAAAATTGAAAATAAGAACAAAAGTTCAGGTTATTGAGTCCTGATAAGCATTTGGCAAAGAGATGAAGAAATAAAGGAAAAGCTCCACACTTGTAGAGAGCATGCCTAAACGCATCAAAATGGTAACAAAGGCTAAAGGAATGCATAAAAAATACTAGATGAAGAATATTTTTAACGTTATTTCTGTTAAATAAATAGAAAATAAAAGGTTTATGACAAAAACTTCACCATTGAGTCTAATAATTTGCACACGTCTGTACTAGGTCTTTGTAATTTCTTCTTAATGCGTAATAGGGAATGAAGTGAAATTAGCTGATTTATATTGCCATAACTTCGCGGGACATGTAAGAGAATTAAATGGGGCAAGAGTTGTTAAAATGGGTTTAATACCTTTTTAGCTTACTGTGATTTGATATGATGATCAGAGTTAGGATTTATATGCACTATAAAAATATGAATATATGAATGCATCTATGCATAAAAAATCTGCTGAATACACTCTAAAAACCTTTATAATATTCATATAAAATAAAGCGCATAATTTTATATTTTTACATTTATAATCTTAAACTAATAGAATAGTAAATACTTAAATGGCGGTATCACTTAATTACTATTTAGTAGCGTCTCTTTCAGTACTTGTTAGTATTAGTCCTATTTATTGCACTAAACAACTAAATATTTTTCACCGTTTTCTGAAAGAAACAATTATCTTCTACCACTTAAAATGTTTTTATGTTCCCAAGAACAGCTTTTTATAGATATTATTTGATGCGTTACACTATAACAATGGTATAAAAATAATATGGTGGTTTATTTTAGTTAAATATAACCAACAATCACACATTTGAAAATTAAATTATTTTTAAAATATTATGAAAATGCCAAAATAAAATTAATGGTTCACACACTTGTACAGTATTGTATTGCCATTATGTTGTTAAGAGCAGGATTTCAATCAATCTATCATCCAACTTCCAGCAAAACAAATGAGCTTTACTGATATCCTTCGGTATTATAATATTCGATTTCTTACTACTCACACTTCAGAAATAGCAATTAGCATTACTTTGGTGTGCTGAAAATGACACTTTGTAATGTTTGGAGATATTATCGTTACGACTTCGGTGGAAAAATTAATACAAACATACCAAGAAGTACTGTGCAACGGTTGCACCAAACTTTAAAGATTTACCACGTGTTTATTGATCGATACTTAGTTTAAATTATACCAGGAAGTGCTTACTGTTGATAGCTGCTTTCTCATTTTTCGGCGACTTCTATGTATTTAGAAACGTCATAGTTACTGTTTAGTCCTACCCAAACAGAACAATAAAAGAGAAATTTCCTCGTATCCTTCTCAGCTTCTGAAAGTATAGGGGTGAAATATTGCTACAAATCACTGCTGAAAAAGTAAAATATATGCTTAAATAGGCACAAATTAATTAAATATGCACTATAAAACTCCCGTAATGGTGTCCTCACAGTGTGGAATAAATGTATTACTTACATGCACACGTTTAACTATCAAGAAATAAAACATGCAAATATGCAAAAATCCGAATTCCAATGAAGATCCCTGCAGGCGCGCTCTGTTGAAGTCTTAGGTTCTAAGCCCTTGATGCCGTCTTTTCTGGTGCGTATTTTTATCTGTAGATTCACGTTCTTTGTGTGGTTTTCTGCCTGGATATAATTCCCTCAGGGGAAATACAAGATCTTGGCTTATGGTGGTAAGCAGGAACTTAGATCTCAGGTCGAGGAGGTATGAGCAGGTAATAACCCTGACAATCTCCCTATTGTACTTAGGTTGTATTTTTGTTTTCACCTTAAAACATCACTCGCATATGTTGCAAATGTTCCTGGCGAATTGATTTATTGTTTGACGGAATGTTAGTTAAATTTAAAATTACAGAACTTATGTTTTTATTTTAACAGCGTAACGAGAATTTTTAAACACCATACTGTTCTCTTTATCCGTTATATCACTTGATTTAAGTAGGAATCACTCCATGGCACGCGGACTATTTGAGGAGCACAATTATTAACCTTTTTTCGAAGACTAACGACTGAATAACTGCTCTTATGGCTGAACGGTCTCTCAAAGCTTACTTATAGATCATGTTGACTTCGAACCTAAGTCCAATGTCCTTTATTTACTATTTGTTCACGTTTTAAAGCGTTTTTCTATCATGATGTCACTTTAAATTATTTTAATTTGTGTTCTGCTACAACACAGGACTCCTTGATCACGTGGCGGGCTTCTTCCTTGAATATGCGGTAATTTCTATCCGATTTCTGCAGAGCCACTTTCGCTAGTGTTGCAATAGTATAATATGTTATCTCTCGCCCAAATACAAAGGAGGTCCTTGCCAAATGTGAACATCTTCCCAACTTGCTTGCTAATACAGGTTTTAAGCAACCTAATACATCGGAACCTGGAGTTACAGTTATTCAATTGAGCATAATTATATACTATATAATCCTTATGATCAGATATACCCTAAAATTATTTTATAGCTAAAGTACGGTCTCAAAATACAAACCTAAATGTTCCCCTTTCGTAATATGCCTAGCTTACTTGCCAAAACCCTCTTCTTTATCTCTAGTAGTGCATTCATATATTTTTCTTTACCTGCGCAGTTTAACTTGCCATAATAGCATGATTTGAGCCAGAGATGCCGATTTGTAACCGGTGTCACCAATTTGTTCCGACGTTACACACTTTTAAACTGTGTGTGGTCTAGCCTCAAGGTATGCGTGGTTATATAGGAGTATAGATGGAACTGGAATTCAAGTTTAAGACTTGTTTAATAATTCCTTTATTTTTATAATATTTACCGAAATCGTGAAGTTGCCGACAAGTGTACACCAATCTATGTTAATCTCCAGATTAACCTATGTGAAATGTATATTGGCCGACAACACGTAATTCGTTATTTACGCAGGAACAGACAATTCCTTCTGGTGTCACGTCTTCATACCTGGACGACTAGTCCAGCTGTGTCCGAGATTACCCTCACGAAGGTGTGCTAATCACACCAAGAATTCTCTAAACATGTGGTACTTTTATTACGGTGACCAGCAACTAAGGAGGGGTTCACGAAAGCCTCTTGTCAAGTGTCAAACTTATGGATCCCCCTGGAAGCCAGCTACCTGATAGTCAACTGCTAAACTAACATCCTGTTCAAATTTAAGGAGTAGATGAAGTTTTCATATCTCTTCTATTACGATACTTTATTTATTGAATCCCTAATTTCGGTATCACCGGGAGAGTCATTTTCCCAGTTTCTCCCTTCTCCAAGGCGTGTTGCGGGTAGTCTAACGTTACGGCGATACAGTGCGAAGAGAATAAAATCTCCTTGAACAGCAGGTAAACCAGAAAACCAAACAGAGAAAGTGGCTGAAATTCCCTTTCATTACCAATACAGTGTTTTGATGGGTTTAATAGTTAATCCTCCTCTCTGCCACTTTTACTTTTAATTTTCTGGCAAAGACCTACTCGTAGATGTACTAAAACATATCCCTCATTTACACTTCTTATTGTAACGGTTTCGAAATGAGGGCTTCGCCATCTTCACTGCTCCATTTAACATCCAAAGGACCAATGTAGTCCATAGTATTCTCCGTAGCCTGTTTTATTACATACGTATGTAACACATAATAATTTTAACCAAGACTTTCTTTACGAAGGTAAAGAAAACAGTTGAATATTACATTCCATTCTTGCTTGCTGATAAGAAATTCCGAAAATCCGAAACATGAAATTATCTAGTAGCTGTCAACTTATAAAATCCATCTATTGAGGCACATACCTCAGTTTGTGGTTCCAAAATGTTT